>CAXKVW010000299.1:600000-998593 GCA_964058825.1 Carex arenaria | reverse complement strand
GACTAATGACATTTTTCTTAAATAGACTACATATTTTTTATTTTTTTAATAAAATGTATAATGGATATTTTATAAATTTAAAATAAGCTTTAACAGACAAAGGGATTAAAATGAGTAAATTTGTAAGTGTTTAAAGTTTAAAAAAATAAATATGATATTATGAAGTTTAGACAAGAAATACGTAATATTGACAAATCATAAATCATAAAATCCATCGTATTAAAAATATAAACAAATACATAATATTACCAAATATGATATTATGAAATCATAAATCATAAATATGATATTATGAAGTTTAACCCTGCATTCAGACGTTATTTAATTATTTTGTTCACTTATGTTTTAAACTATTTACAAAACATAAAATCTATCGTATTAAAAATATAAACAAATACATAATATTATAAAATACATAAATTATAAACATAATTATAATAATCCATCCATCATCGCATTAAAAAAAAAAAAATTAGTAAACCGCCCCCCGGGGGGGCGGTTTGGGTGGGGGGTAAACCGCCCCCCAGGGGGCGGTTTGGGCATGGGTAAAATATTTTCAGGGGGCCGGTTATTAATAATATTTTATTTATTTTTTTGGTTATGAATAAAAATGCCGGGAGCTGCAGCATACAAATCCGTCTTTCAATAAATTTGTAACCTTTCAAAAAAGGTCTTTAAGTAAATTTGTAAATCAAGTTTTATGTAAACCCGTATTATTAAAAAAATATAAAAATAAATCATAAATTCAACATAATTTTTTTATGAAAATTACTAAAAAAAATATAAAACAGGTTTATTCAATCATTTGGCCGAAGCAAAGAAATGAACAAACAATGGGCAAAAAAAGTAGGACAGCCATAAAATATATTTTTAAGTTGTGAAAAGAAAGTGAATGGTATATATAGGACAAAAAAAATGAGCAAATGCCCCTTGTTTTATTTTATTAATAAAAAACTTGGACGAATGAAATGTCAAAAACTTACAATTCAATATACTAAAGAAACCAATCATCTTTTTTTGATAAAGTTAGGTCAAGCCACACAACTATTTATACCTTTGTTTAAGTCTTGATCAAACTATTCATGCTATGAAATCCAAAATCAAGAACTTGATCAAACTATTCTCCTCAATTTTACAGCGGCATTGGCAAATACAATCCCGGAGAAAGTTTTCGAGAGTGTCACTGATGTGTGTTTGTAGTGCTATGAGATTTTCAAAATTAAATTGTAGACTTTTTCAATTGTTAAGAGAACTAAAATTTGCTATCGTAGAACATCTCATTCGGTTTACAAGCAAACATAAAATAAATACAATTTTATTTGGAGATAGATATCCAATTAATTAGTCAAGACACTCCACATTATTGGTATATTTTTTATTTATTTTTTGTATCCACGATTTCTTCTTTAGATGTAAATGGTTCTTGAAATATTGCGGAATAAAGTGAAACGGTGAAAACAAACAAAAAACAAAGTTAATTGGGTTGGATATAGATCTAAAATAAGCTTTATTAATTTCATCTTGAATATGAATATATGATCATATATATGAAGGTACGATAAGACCAAGCCCAACCAATTTAATTCTTTTTATTGCATTTCATATAAATTTAACCTTAATTATGATTTAATAGAAATTTAACCTTAAACAGTGGAATAATGAGAGTCTAGGTTTCAGTTAAGCAACCAAATACGGAATAGTTAGGCCGACATAACTAGACACAAGTCTAAAGTTAGGTCTAGATCGAAATGGATTAAACTTAAGCCACCAAGAGAAGTGGTTCAAGCTTAGTCCGCCTTTAGACCTAACTCATGTGATTTTGATTTTCAGTCGATATACTTTTTCAATTCAGCCTCTTATCTTCAATGTGTGTAAGTAATTTATTTTTTGATATGTTTCCTTTTGGTTAGGAGCAATTTGATTGTCCATTTACTATTTTTTTGGGAATATATATTAATATATTGTTATTTTTTACTTTAATTAGATTGTCAATTTATTTCAAAATGATGTATTAATATCTTAAATTTTTAGTAGTAAAGTCAATATCAACATAAAAAATATATAAATAAAAAAGTAGTCCTTCATTATACATTTTTACTTTGTTTATTTTGCTCTACAATTGATAACATACAACATATCTATTTTATTATTATTATTATAGTACATAATTTAATTTTGGATGGGATTGTTCTTATTCGGTACGTGTCACTCTCTCTCTCTTATTCGTACTCAATAGGTGTCCTCTCTAAAAAAAAAAAAAAAAAACATCAACAACAACTGTTCGTCTTCCTAAACCCTTCCCACCCCTTCGCCTCTTTCTCCTCCGTCCGTCGACCTCCTCCTCCGCTAACCATTTACTTTGGTTGAGACCCGCTTCTTAATCACCAGGGTTACAAAACTCTTCTTATGCCTCCATCTCTACCTTCCCCTATCCTGGTCTCCACCTCACTATTTTTTCTCACGCGAAATAGGGTTTACGGTTTACCTGAGAAAAAAGAAGAAGAAAGGGTTCGAATCAGAACAGAAAAATAAAAAAAGGGAAAAAGGAGAGAGTGGAGGTCTCCGCTGACTTTCTTCCAACAATTCCACCAGTGCACAGCTTCCCCATGCGCAATTTTGGAATGTTTTATTAGGGATTATGTCAATGTTAGTCCAAGAATTTTTGTAATTAATATTGGGATTGATGTTTTTAGTCCGTAGGATGGAGTTCCGGTATTTTAATCAGAGAAGGCGAGATCTTTCATACAAAATGAAATGGGTTGCTCCATTTAAGTTTTATTTAAGAAATTTGAAGACCAGCCTACCGCTGCTATCAGTCTTGGTCAGGTAGTACCTTCCTAATTTATATTTCCTTCTTATTTTATGTAATAAAATGTTATTTGTAATGTTGGATTATATTGTATTTTCACATCATTTAGTTAAAACTTGTAATAGGTGCATGAAATAGGAGGAATTCTTTATTATGTTGCACTTAACATGTATAATTATAAAAAAAAAAAAAAAAAAAAAGCTGATTGACAGGGAGCAGGATAAAAATCTTTTACTCAAATCAATATCAAATAGTTTTTTCAGACTCAAATCAATGCTGCTGAACCTTAACAGCTGCTTTTCTCCATTGGGAAGCACTTCACTGTAGGATTTAATTCATGCATAACTTGACCTATTCTCAGGAAACCTCAAATTGGTGCCAGAGTGCTTTCAAAGAAGTGAAACACTCAGTGGTCCCACGAGGGATTGGATTGGGATTTATGATGAATGCTCAAAGTAAGAATTTCTAGCAGTATTGCACAATAAACTTCGTAAATGTTTTTCATCAGTTCTCTTTAATCTTTTCAAATAAATGTTCTTGAAATAATTTCATCTTTTTAATTTCATGTCAATATTGTTTTGTAAACTTTTGTATAACCTTTTTTCCTTGTTTACATTTTGAGTATTAATTTTAAAATATACATGGTTTCTGGATGCTCTATCAAGAAATTGACTACATCAATGAAGAAAAGAATGCAGAAAAATTTAAAAGAGATTTTAGAAACATAAATTGGGTTTGAGAGCTCGTAAGCTTTGTCCGACTGCTGCTTTATATGTTTATCTTTTGTATTGGAGAGGTAATATTTTTCTTATTATTTGGGATTATATAACCACTAATGTTCTCACCTTGGTGTATGTTCTTGGTGAGCCTCTATTCATACTATTTGGTTTGCAACAATCCGGATATTCAACTTGATGTCTTATCTTTTTAGTGATTTAGTGCTCTTTTATTATCATATTATTGGCTTGCCTAAATCGTTCTTTCAATGTAGGTATAAAAATAAAGAACTTGAGACAAAGATGCATGCTGCCTTAGTCGCTCTCTTATTGCGGCGCACTCAATCGAGTCTTACTTAAGTTTTGAATTATGTTCTCTTGGTATGCTAGCTGTTTTCTGTGGGGCTCTTGGGTGTTTGGAACGATAAGGCTTCTAAAATTTTCTTTGTGAGTATATTCTGACCCATATCTTTGGTCTGTTTGTTACTGGTTGACCATTAGATTAGAACTATTCATGCATTGTTTATGAGGTCTTTTGAACTGCTTCGTCACCCCAACTATTGAATCAAGATACCTACAAGTTTACTCATAGCTTCTATCAGTTTTTCAAAAAAATAAAAAATATCCCTACAAGTTCTCTGTCTCCCCCTCTCTCTTATCTACAGAAATTGAACTCCTTTAGAGCATCTTAAAGTGAGATTTGAGTGTCTTTCTTCAGATCCACTTCCTCATATTTTAAATTAATCTTCGTTTTGTCTGTACAAACTTGATTTAATCAGACCCCTTTGCACTCGCGGTCTTGCTTGGTTTAGACTTCAATATTTTGCTTTTTCTTTTGTTTATTGTACTTCAGCTATAAGGAGATAGTTTGGTGCACAGGAAGTACTCCAGGCTTTGGAAAGGAACTAAAAAAAAAAAAATCTCTTATTGATTTTTTTTTTTATTTAACAGGTGAACTATTGTTTTTATTAAACAAAATCGCAAATGGCATTTTACAGACTCATGTGTAGTTAATAAATTCTTACTTTGTAGTTTGTCACTAAATTCGAGTAGTTAGGTTTAGGATCCATTAAACTAAAATTTTCAGTTGTTTTTGTTTCAGTAGTCAGTACATCATACAAAAGAAAGAATGCTACCAACTGGTAGAGTGACAATGTACTGGGATTTGTCATTTTACCACTATTTTCTGAGGTCAACAAGTTCCACAATGATGGAAGCTTTCTGAAGAAGATTAGAAGTATGGCTAATTCAGGTAGGATGTCTGGTGGGTCATATGCCGGCGGAGATGAGGGTGAGCAGAAGCAAAACAAGTTGCTTGCTTTGGATCTAAGTGTAGAAGAGATGAGTCCAAATCAAGTTTCATATGTTGTTTTAAAGCTTCGGTTGAAGGGGAAGCACGAAGAAGCTGATGGACTATCTGTGAGTATCTCTGTTATTATGCTTTGTAAATTACTGTATTTCAAATAGCATTCAGAATGTATATGCAGCCAATATAGTTTCAAGATTATCTGGGATCCAGTTCTCAGTTTTGTGATGGATTTTTTTTTTTCAATATTAACTTTTTTGGCCTTGCATGCTTTTGAGGCCTTCTGTTTATCTCTCTTTTTAAAGTGGATTTGCAGTAAGGTGAGGAAAGCTTGTGTACACTTCAATTTCGAGATTGATTAATTGCTTATGGAGGGATAAGCCTGGGTTTAATATGTAAGGCAGATTTCAGGGGTTACTTTACCTAACTTATAATTAAGAAAAATTGGGTGGTTTTTACCTAGCTGCGAGGACATTCAATATGGGGAGGTATTTGAAAAGAAACTTATAATTATTAGTTTTCTTATTTTTATTTTCTAGAACCAAATAGAATCAATAGCTGCGAGAATGAAAATCTCTTGCTAACTCTGTAGTGTCAAGAGAAGAATCTCTAGGGCAGTCAGCCAGGTTAGTATGCAGAAAAAATTCAGAATTATGAATATTCAGCTTTTCATATTAATCAAGTCAGTTGCTTTTTGATGCTATAGGAGCACACATTATCATTTGCTATTTTGTGTGTTTCTTTTTAGTTTTCTAAGTCTGTTTGGTCTTTCTATTCAAGTTAAATATTGTTTCCAATGCAAAGATTTATCTGAAAGAGAATTTTTCTTTTGACGGTTGTATCCCATTTTTTTTTAAATGTACCATGTATATAATAGCTTGGTCATGCAAATGCTGTAGAGGTCTGATTTACAAAAATTTGGAACTGAATGAGCCCTAGAATCTCTTTTGTATTCAAGTGTACAAGGGTTTTACCGGGTGAAAAGAAAATAAGAAAAGACGACTCAAATATGCTCCTTGGAAGGGGTATAATGCAAAATAGAAAAAACACACACACACACACACACTGTAGGAAGCATTGATGATGGATATGATTATGATGGAATTACCTCTAGCAAGAAATATAAATAAGGAGGGGTAATGAAGGGGAAGTGGCAAAGAGGAGGGGCATGAGAAGGAAAATGCTGACTCAGAATGAGCGATGCTTCTTCTGCTTTGAGAACCTTTCTTGGCCAAAGCACTTTGGCATGTCAACTGTGAATATTACATACATGATGCTACCCCAGTGGCAGTCTGTTGTATCAGGACACTATATCATCCTTCCTTTGCAGGTGAGTTAGGCCAAAGCAGTACAAGTTTGACTGTTTGGTATTTGGCATTTTTCATGTTATAATATTTAAGCCTGATCAAGTTAGCATGTATTGTTCACACTAATATTACTTGGATACCTGCATCATATGAAGTCTTGGTACCGTGCTACTATTTTTTATTCTTCCACTTTATCCCTGTTAATTGCGTCTTAGATGTCAAATTATGGTGAAGATTAATTACTTTAATTAATATCCCTTTATTGTTTTTCCTTTGAAAAAAAATGGATGAAGGTGCAACGAGAAACATAAACTGCAACGGGAGATAACTTCAAAAAGTATAACCTGAGAAGTTTGCTAAACAAGAAAAGGATGTGGTTTTTCTAGAGACTGTGATCGGCCTGTCAATACCTTCTCGTCTCTCTAGGGCAGCTCCTATGCACTTTAAAAAGGTTCATTTTCTTTTCCTGTTGATTTGTTTTCCTATGCCCACCCGGTTGAAAACTTGAAATGTTATATATACTCCTTAATTAGCATAATTATGTTGCTTCTCTCTAGGGGTGTCAATGGCACCCTTTTACCCGTTTAACCGACCCGTACCGTATCCGATAAGACGGGTATGGATAAGATTATTTTTCCGTAAACTTATCGGGTACGGGTATGGGTAAATATTTTTTTTCGTTATCTAAACGGGTAAGGATACGGATAAAGACTATTTCGTACCCGTTACCCGATTGGGTAATTATAAAAGAAAAATTATATATATTTTATATATTAATAGGCATTGAAAAGAGTATTTTAATTGGTTTACGTACTTGTGCTTAGCATGATAAGATTTTTTTTCCAATAAAGTACTATGCATGTTTCAAATGAACAAATGAATGTATATATTTTAATGTTTTATTTAATAAATAATAAAAATAATTATTATAATAGTATTACCCGTTATTTACCCGCTACCGTTTCATTATCCGACATCCATAACGGATAAGGGTAGGGTACAGGTAAGATAATTTATAGTGGGTACGGGTAGGGTACGGGTAAGAACATTTTGTAACGGGTACGGGTATGAAAATGCTTCCACCCGACCCTTACCGTACCCGTTGACACCCCTACTTCTCTCTTGAAAATGTGGCAAGTGAAAAACAGAAGGCCATGTTTTCCAAGAAAATGTTAGTAAAAGGTAATAGATTAATTATTTATCAAATTTCTCTCTTTAAAATGTGTGGGTGGTATTGGGGGTATTTGACACCTTCCTCTTCAAGGGCTTGCACAGGGATAATGCTAAGTCCATGTGTTTTAATGAACAAAAATGACATGGAATACAAGACATGGAAAGTTTGTCAACTTCCTGCAAAGTTATGACATTCTTAATTATTTCCCTTGTTAACATTCATTTATTCATCCAAACCCCATTACGACATTCTTAATTATTTCCCGTGTTGGCTAATATCAAATTGATTGCTCCTGAGATCCCGTGCAACCAAATTATTTTTTAATTTTCAAAGTCCAAAAATTCGATCCAAACCATTAGATGTGATCTCTATATTAAAATGTGTTTGGAGACCAAATTTCACATTTTTTTGAATTTCTTTTACTATTTATTAAGTCAATTTGAAAATTACTGATCCAACGGTGGCTTGACAAAACAATAAAACCAGAAACCACCGTTGGATCAGTAATTTTCAAAGTGCCTTAATAAATAGTAAAAAAATTCCAAAAAATATAAAATTTGGTCTCCAAGTACATTTTAATATAGATATCATATCTAACGGTTTGGATTGACTTTTTGGACTTTGAAAATTAGAAAATGGCTTAGTTGCACGGGACCTCAGGAACAACTGATTTGATATTAACCAACCCCCCTTTCTCTCTCTTTATATATATATATATGAAGACTACAGTATGCACAAAAAGATCTTCAAGCTTTTCAAAATAGTCAAATGGTATAGCATTTACAAAATTATAATTTTCTTGTGGAAGTTTAAAATCATTTTATCTTTTTTTTCCTTTGGAAATTGATGAAGCAGATGACAAGTAGGCCCAGTACGAAGCAAAGAAACTGGTCCCAAATCCCAATGACCGACAACAGGTGCAAGGTCGTGGAATTTGACCTTGATCGCGGGTTAAGGAACGCAATGACAGCAAATCAGACCTCTCTTTCCGGGTCCAAATCTGAGTCTCATCCGGACCTGCTAACAAAAACCCTAAATGCTCTCAGGAAACTCCGAGCAATCTTCTCAAGATGAAGAAGAAGAAGAGTTAAAGTCACGGTCAAGGAATAATTCAAACTTTCAAATTTCTTTTCCACAACTCTTTTATTCAAAATGTCTTAAATAAATCAGGATGGAGCTGCAGCATACAAATCCGTCTTTCAATAAATTTGTAACATTTCAAAAAAGGCCTTAAGTAAATTTGTAAATCAAGTTTTATGTAAACCCGTATTATTAAAAAAATATAAAAATAAATCATAAATTCAACATAATTTTTTTATGAAAAGTGTCGATTTTTTTTCTCAACAATTGTGTGATGCAAACAGTATATAATTTTCAATAAATGATACTCTAAAAAAGAAAGAAAACACACACACAAGAAAAACATCCATCGGATTATTTGTGTGTTTTGATAACATGATTATTCGAGAAATTAGTTTTTTACTATATTTTTGTCCTTTATATTTGATTATAAACAAAGTTTTATTTAAAAAAATTCAAGTTCTGAAACTGATTATGTTGATTTTCACTGAATCATTCGATTCTGATTCCATGATCATCTTATCGATTCTGCTTATGATCCTGATTTCCCGTGCCATGGTCCTTTAAAGACAATTTTTTATTTATTGTTAGCTTGCAAACCAAAAGAGATGTTCTGCGATAGCAACTAGCAAGTTTCAATTCTCTTAACTTCTGAAACAGTCTATAAATTAATCTTGAAAACATCATTTCACTGCAAACATACATCGGTGACACTCTCGAAAACTTTCTCAGAGATTGCATTTGCCAGTGCCGCTGTAAAATTGGAATCTTTACTCAGAGAACTTATCATCTGTTTGAGGAGAATAGTTTGATCAAGTTCTTGATTTTGGATTTCATGGCATGCTTTCTCGACATCCGGTTTCAGACCCTGTTCTGTCAGATCAAGCGTGATTGTTGAGCTGGCATTGTTGCCGGCTGTGTAGCATGACACATATCGGTTATCGTTAAGGTTCGTACAATGATAACTAGTAGTGTGGTTGTGTGCTCCTTCATAAGTTGCAATTATTACCGATTGGTCTTCAGCACTCCTTTGCACCTGTATCAATGCAACAATTTTTTAGGTTTGTGTATAGTACAAATTCAGTAATTTAATGGTGAATTATAACCTTAAACTAATAACATTCATGCTTTAATTCCATTGTTAATGATGAAATTGTATATCATTAGTCATTACTATAACATAACTCAGTGAACGTTTGAAACTTTTAACATAAAACACTGGCATATAATGGACCAACATTAAATGCTAAATTTTTGTTATGTAATTAATATAATATAAGAAAAAAAAATGGTGATTTTCTTGTTACAATTAGCTTATAAAATTAAAGAAAAATGTTGTTTTTGAGTTTAACCTTTTTCTTTACAGGACATGAAGGTGCAAAGGAGCATCTGAAATAGGCTCTAGGAGATGGATTATCTCTGGTCACTTTTTGTCCATACTTCCTCCACTGATACCCATCTTTCACAACCTATACATGAACAACACAAATCATTTGATTAATTAAAAAATTAAACAGCTCCCTAACTCAACTCAATAAGTTCCCCCAATAATATAGGTTTATCAATTCTACTCACAAGGCTTGAATTGGCCGGATCGCTTCGCACCAGGATCGTTGTGACCTTCGGGTTGATTTCTTCATGGAATCTCTTGAATGAATATCCCTTATTGCTTGATGGGCTTTCTTTCCTAAAGAATTCATCTGTATTTCTCTCATTGCTAATGCCATCAAATTTTCTCTTCTTTGATGTCGGAGATGCCACATTTTGCTGTTCTTCGGTAGGAGATAAGCAATCGTTGCCGTCAGTGAGCCTCTTGTACTTGTCAATAAACATGTTGAGCTTGTCAGTAAGCCTCTTGTTCTCTTCATATATCTCGGTTAATTTTGCTTCTAGCTCGCTCACCTGAATTAAGCAAAACAACAATTGAACATGATCTATATATACAATTTATATTCAGATATATATGATTGATGATAGCAGCATTAATTGGTAATAGCATATCTATGTGTGAAGAATCAAATTTAGCAAATAAATAGTATGAAATATCGAATGTAGCAACTAACCGGAGGTGGTTCTGAGAGTGAGGGTGTCAGGCTCAGACCGACATTTAAGTCGAGGCTAATATCAGATCTCTGGCTGTATGATTCCATGATAAACTAAGACTATTGTTAATTTCTCACTTTGTAGTATATATGGTTGTGAAAGAAAGGAGAGAAGGAATCTGAACTGAGAGTCTGAGACTATGGAGATAATTGCTGTTGTTATATAGGGATCACTAGTTTTGGATTCATGTGCAAGAATTTCAATGGAAATTGCTCAGAAAATGACAAGAAACGATATCGTCAGCTAATTGATGACTTCATTTTTAATTTACCAAGTCAATTTTTACATGAGGGGGGGGGGGGGGGGGGGGGGGGCGGGGCAAGAACCATGCTTTCAATTTGTTTAATTGGAGTAGTTGTATACTTGTATCCGGAATGGCACCAGAATAAATATGGTCCCCGTTTGATTTTGAATTTTATATGTAAAGTGTGTGAACTTTTTCAATAGTTTAATTATTTAAAAGGTTGGTAATTGTTAAGATTCTTTAAATAACTTGAATTTTGAGTTTCAATTTGGACCGTCCGATTAGTTTTGGTACGAATAGTAGAGAGTTTATGCGAATTTCCAAATTGAAAATGATTAGTTTGGATTTTGATCGGACGGTCCAAATTTAAACTCAAGAGTTATTTTAGGGAATTCAGATCGATCCCAGAAGAGAGGAGAGCGTGATATCTCAGCCGTTGGTTTGCATCACTATTCGAACATTTTTTTGATCAAACGGCTCACATTAAAATCATTTTTTTTATTATTATTGATTCAATCAATTGCTCAAATTTTACATAAGGTTGTGTAATAATTAACGAGTTACATTTTAAAAAAAAAAATTGATTGAAAATTTAACAACAATCCAAAGTGGAGGCCGGACCCCACCTCAGATGTTGATTAAAAATTTAATTAACAGATCATCTTAATTAGATCCTACTGTTTAAAATTTTCTCTTGCTATGTGCACATTTATTGCCGCACGTGAATATTTTCGCAGTGTGGATCCACCGTTTTTTTTTTTGCGTCTCTTTAAATTAGGGGAAGTTGTATTCTCGGGTCAAGTTTTATATATGTGAGAAAGTCTAGTACGTCTTGATTTGAAATTTAAGAGTATCTAGTACTCCTTGATTTGAAATTTAAAAGTATCTACTTTGGTCATTAGACCTGGATCAAAATTCGTACAACAATATTAAAATCTGTACAAATATGTTTCAATTTTTATACATACAGATCTTAGTGCTAATCGTATGGTGTTAGAGCTAATTGGACCTAAAAGTATGTCCGATGCCCATCAGACCTATTCCTATCTCCTTGATTTGATTTGTTGTTAATTTAGTGGGAAGATATATTCAAACTAACTATAAATTATATCTAATAGAGATGGTTAAGATATTTTTTTTGGGAATTTTATTATATACCAAAACGAAAATTAAAAATTATGTTTCACCCTTCTAAAGTTCATAATATCATATTTACCCCCTCTAAATTTCAAAAACTCACAAATTTACCCATTTTTTTTTTCAATACTCATTTTAAATTTACAAAATACCTATTTACGTACCTTTATTAAAAATATGTATTCTATTTAAGAAAAATGTTAGTTTTCTAAATGGTCAGTTTTTCAAGAATAAATGACTCATTTCTCTTATTCTTATGCATTCACAAACGTATACCTAAATGTCGTTGTGTATATATCAAAAGTAGACAAATGAAGCATCTGCTTTGCTCAGAAACTTATCAATTAGAATACTAACGTTTATATTAAATAAGATAAATATTTTTTTAATAAAGAGTAAAAGGTATTTTGTAAGTTTAAAATGAGTTTTAAGAGAAAAGACAATAAAATAGATAAATTTGTGAGTTTCTGAAATTTGAAAGGTTAAATATGATACTATGAACTTTACGGGGGGGGGGGGGGGGGGGGGGGGGGGGGGGGGGGGGGGTTGGAATATGTAATTTCATATTTTTGAAGGTTACACATGAAACCCTCCCCCCCCCCCCCCTATTTTTTGTGTGTGAACTTCAATTTCAATTCTAGCTAGCAGTAACTAAGATTTTTGAATATATATATATAGAGTAGAACTAGGGTGCTCCTAAGTTCATCAAGCCTCTTGTGAACTTGACTCTAAAGTATATGTAATCGACTTTAAACAATGAATCCAAACCATTGAAATCCTTCTACCTAATGATTGATGCGTCTACATGTGAAAATTTTAAAGTTTCAAATTAATTTGATATAGAGTCAAGTGGTGAAAGGAGTCCAAATGAATGCATTAAAATTTATTTATAAACCTTAAATTTTTGACCACTTGAATCTCAATGCAAATTGAACAGTCCCAAGACTAAATTTAGTTCGATGTTCGATCATCAACCCTCCTTCCTCCCAAAAAGTATTTATAGCCAATGTTTGAGCTTAATTTGCGCTAGCAATTATAATCAATCAATCAAAATTTAGTCTAGAATTTATTTGGGCACATAATTTGTGAATTATAAACAACAAGGGATTTATCAGTTTCAATTTAGATTTCTAAAATATGTAAATTTGGGCAGTTCAGAGCACAGCAATTACAGGAAATTTTTATTTTTTCCATGTAGATTCCTGCAAAATTGCAAAATATATTTTAGTGAAAGACTCGAAAAAGGACTTCACAGTCGGTCAATTTGGTCATATTTTGTAGGCACATCTCAGATCTCAATGCAATGCTGAGTTGGCTGTGACGAACAAGAAAGGTAAAGGGAACCATATCTTTATCTCCTCCTCCTATAAACGAAAACAAAAACAGAGAGATTAAGATCCTGTTCGTCCGCTCCACTGTTTCCGCGGAAAAAAAAAATTCAGTTCAATTTCTATACTCATGCTCATTCTTAATAGCCCACCGAACAGGCCCTAATATCTGACCTGAACTCGATCGGGAAGTTCTTTTCGAATTAACACTTAAATATACTTGTATTTTTTAAAAATAAACAAATTAATATTTTTGCACACTATCCAAATTAGTATTGGATTTTTTTTATTATTATGATCTAAACGAGTACTTGTAAATTAAGTCAATTGTTTAATTATACTAAATAATATTCATCTTTATAAACTAAATCATATAATAATTATATTTCTTATAAATTAATTCCATAAAGATTATGACGACAAGTAAAAGATAAAATTTCATAATTTTGTCCAAAAAAAGAAGAAGAAGAACGGGCAGAAAGATATATTTGTTGGAATGTAAGAGTGTGTGCTCCACAATTAGAGAGTAAAACGACAATAATGAAAGGGGAATGGAGGAGACGGGGACAGAAGCTTCCCTCTCTATAGGGAAATTACACTCTAAATAGGGATGAAGAATTTCGTCAAAAATCAACATAGCGCTAACTTCCGCTCCCCTCCACACAGTGTTCGTTCACTTCCACTCCCTCTCTAATTCTTCTTTTCTAAAGAAAATGAAATTGTCGAGCATAACTGCGGTCTGAGATGAGACTCTCATTAGTGTTTCTTTTTTTTCTTTTTTTGAAGCTGAGTCTAAAAGATGAAAAGCGAATAAAGGTATCTGTTTTTTTTTTTTAAAGGAAAAACAAGAAGTTCAAAAAAGAAGAGACAAATTTGAACAATAAAAAAAATGAAAGAATGTAAAAGCACTCAAATTGCGCCGAGTTTGCAATCCAATTAAGGCCACCTGAGTTACCTCAAAATTTTGAGTTTGAGAATCTGGACCGTCGACTGATTTGTTTTTCATATTGACTTGATTTAGTGTTTGCCTCAGTGGTCAAGTAGAAATTCTATTAATTATTGTCTATGTTGCATAGACATGAATATTATATCAGATACGATACGGGATACAACAATATATACGGTAATTATTAATACAATACTGGTATCAGATGATACGGTATGAGTATAATACGGCAATACGATACGTATTGGATACGAGGACGGAATCTTATATAAAATATCGGAGTAACATAGATTATTGTGTTTCTGAAAACTGAGGATATGATCTGAAATATTGTTAAACAATTCCTTTTTAGGCTGTCATAATCTCTCACTGTCTCATATGACTTACCCATTTCTGGTACATCAATGAATTACCTCTTGGTGAAGGAAATTGAAAAGGACATGTCACACTTTCTTAATCTGGACAGAATATATCATAGCAAGAAGTAATTAAGTCCGGATCAATGGTAGCACTATTCACGAGAAATTATGTAGGTATACCTTTGGGATAGAGAGACTGACAAGTGGGTCCAGACGAGTTTATAAATTTAAATATTGATTTTTAGTTTTGGTGTAGCCCACGTTTCAGTAACTCAGGGGTAGGAAAATTCTGCCCCCTGGAGGGCAGAGAATTCAGTCCCATACCCTTGCAGATAAAGGCGGATTCAGGATTCCGATTAGGAGTAGGCACAAAATACCGGTATAATTTTTTTTCTAACAAATTAGAGCAAAAAAACATATGAGGATCTGAAAAACTCACGACGTGACTAGATACGTCATGACGTAACATGGTTGAGTCACAACACAAATACGGTTCCATCACGACATGACATGGCACGTGTGCCTGTCACGTATCTTGTGTCATGACCATTCACGCGACATGATCATCTTTCGAAAATTTGACACAACACGGCACATCACACGAAATATTTAATCACGGCACATGGTCACGTGTAATTATGACTGTTAGATCTTGATCGAATGGTGAATCTTAAATAAATTAACTTAAATTTATGAAAAAAAATAGTTAAACATGACCAAACATAACCAGTCACATTTAGATACGTCATGTATGGTCACGGCATGCCTTGGTCATAGCGTGACGAACGCGTTGTGACCATTCACGAGCCGTGACTATCCTTCCAAATTTAGTCACAGCACATCACGGGATTCAAGTCAATGCATGACTAGTTACAACATGATACATATAGATTCCTAGTAGCATATTTTTTTTTTCCTGGCAAATTAGTGATTCTTTTGAGTGGAGTAGTAAATCGAACCACGTATTTTTTTCTTTAATTTTTTACGCGAATCAGTCTAGACTGACTTTATTTTTCGCGTAATTTTCTTCTACTTGACCGTGAATTAAATCCAAGAGTAGGCAGCGTCTCCATCCAGGAGTTGGCACAAGTATAAAATATATACCATTGAGTCTAAAAAAGAAAATTCAAATCCAGGGGTAGGCACTTGCCTACCCCTGGTGAACCTTGGGTCCGCCAATGCTTGTAGATAGTACTGTCGCTAATAGAAAAAACACATTTTTGTTGGTATACCTTTGCAGATAGTTACTTTTTACCCTCGCGGATACTATCCCACTCTCCGTGATTTTCAATTGGATGAACAAAATTTTAGTGTGAGGCACAATTTCATAATTATTTTAAATATTAATTAAGTATTCTTTTTTTCTATGGTTTCTTTTTTATAAAAACATAGAAACAAATTAATGCATATTTTGGAAAAAAAAATTATAGTGAGACATAATATTATATATTTTTGGATCTCAAGTATATATTTCTGTATTTTTTTTCTAAAATGCGTGGAAATTGAAGCATATGTTTGAAAAAAAAAATTAGCCATTAAAAAGTGCCTCGCTCGGATTTTATGTGACTCCATCACTGATTATAACAGTAAAGAAATTAGAAAAAATAATTGTTAAGTCATATCATATATACTTCTAAAAAGTGCTTCATTACTGACGCCTCAATAACAGTCAGTAAAAAAAAAAAATTGTACTAGTATGTAACTTGAATAGGTTAATTTTCAATCTGAATGGCCTGTAAAATTAAGGCAGAGAGAAGTTATCATTTCTTAATTATGATGGCAAATTCATGAACTTATAAAGATAGATACTTTTCTCCAATCTATTTTCACTGAAAATTAGAAATTCCTTAAAACAAAATAATGCAAATGTAACTTGAGTCCAGTTTAATTTCCAATTAAAAAGCTGTAATTAATTAAAGTCCATCGAACGTATTCGATCAAACATTGAACAGAATATGGTTCAAAATCAATTGGGCCACCTCCAATATTGCCTTTAGACTAAAATGTAAAAGACAAAAAGGAAAGATGAAAAGTTCAACAAAGAAATACGAATTTTAAAAATAAAATATGGAAGAATATTGGAATTAAAAAAAAGACCCCAAATTGTGCTCAGTTTTTTAATCCAACGAACGCCAGACAAGTACCATGGCAATGCTTTATCGATCCCCAACAACTTTCAACTAATTGATTACAATTTTAATTAATATGTCAAATATTGACTTCATCGTTGGATAGCTAGTCTTTTTTTTTTCTTTTTTTTAAATCTTGACAGTGGCTATCAAGTATATTTTTATTAATTAAACATAAAATTACATGTGTTTATGTTTTACATCCAAAACCACCTCCACTTTACAACACATCAACATCTAAACATCGACATCATATTTAAAAACATGGACTTCTAAATTTAAACATTTAACAACACAAACATAATAAAAAATTTGAACAATAAAATATGAAAGAATGGGAAAAAAAAAACCCAAATTGTGCTGAGTTTTCAAGGAATAAGATTTGGTCCAAATGGCTTTGGACCGGACACCATCCGAACCCTCTAAAAACCGTACGATTAAAATCTGAACAGTCAATCCAAACTGCTCAACATGATTTTCATATTAAAATGTGCTCGAAGACCAAATTTTATATTTTTTGAAATTTTTTTAGATACGTACAAAATCACTGTTTTTGGATCGTTCAGAAGCAGTGATTTTGTACGTATCTAAAAAAATAGTAAAAAAATTCTAAAAAATACAAAATTTGGTCTCTGAGCATATTTTAATATGAAAATTATGCATGTTGAGCGGTTCAGATCGACTGTCCGATCTTTAATTGTACGATTTCTAGAGCTTTAGATGGTGTCTGGTTCAAAGCCATTTGGACCAAACCTCATCCCGTTTTTCAATCCAATTAACCAACGCCAGACAAGGCAAGGCTTTACCCCCGTTCCCCAACAACTTACAACTAATTGATTACAATTTTAAGTTATACGCCAAATATTGACTTGAAAAGTCTTTGGCTGGATCAGTGGTTAACTAGAAATTCTATTAATAATTGTGTTACTAGAAGTTGAGCAAAATCGTTGGCATCTTATTGAAAAGTTGCTTATTAGTTGCTTATTACGTCATGAATGACGTCTATGCCTTGAATACCTGATGGCGAAAGAAGAAGAAAAGGACAAGCCGCACTTCTCTTTCCCGCTCACACTATAATTAATCTCTTGCACATATATATGCTATTCAATTAACTTGGAATGAATCATATCAGTAAAGAAAATTAAAAGTATTCTTAAGTCATATTAAACTATGAAAACTAATTTTTAATCTAGTAAATTATATTTTTTTGTGAGATTGATGACATCTTTGAAACTCAAATGATATATAAATCTTTATAAATATCAAAACATATACTCAAGATGCATGGGTACATTTTTCCAATTTATTATTTTAAAGTACAATTAATTACAAGGAATTGCACCATGCATAAGCTATATTTTGTATACCTAGCTTGGCGATTCAAGGCTTGATGAGTCGCTACAAGTAATGACAGATTTTGAAAAAAAAAAATTGCTGGGAATTCACTATCTAGTGCTGTGGAAAAAAGACTCAGAAAGATCTACCTAATTTGTGACCAACCATCTTTCATTTACAATTAATTATATTGACGATCGTCCTGTGTAGGGCTGCACAAAATATTCATGGTTCGTAATTCGATTCGAGTTTGATTCAAAAAAGTTCGATTTGAAATTGGGTTCAATTCGAAATTAATTCAAACTAGTTCAATTCGAACTGGAACAAACCGAATTTGAACCCAGACAGATTCGTTCGAAATGGGTTCGTGGGTTTGCGTCCGCACTCCACAGAGCATTAAAACGGTCAAAGCTCCGACGTGTCTGGTGTCTATTCGGGACAGCATAGTGGGCCAGTATCATTTGAGCTTTGAGAATCGTGGAGAACTTATTATTTGAGCTTTGAGAATCGTGGAGATCTTATTATTTGAGCTTTGAGATTCGTGGAGAACTTATTTGAATGATTGAGAATTCCAAAAAGTCACAGATTGAGTATTTGAACGTGGGCTCCACACCCCTCCTCTCTATTTCATTTTTATCTAATCTCTTTCTCTCTGTCTCCCTCTTACCGCCATGGATGCAAAAAAGCTCCGTCCGGTGACCAAAAAGCTTCTCTCTCGCTCTCGCTCGCGCTCTCTGACCTCCCTGCCTCCTTGCTCTCCTCTCCTCTGCCTCTATTTCGAACCTTAACGAATCGATTCGAATCTAGTTCGAATTGAACCGAATCAAATTCGAACTTGCGTCTTCAGTTCGAAACTAGGTCTTCATTTCGAACCAGTTCGATTCGAACTTGAATTCGAACCTACGTACCCAGGTTTGATTTGGTTTAATTCGTTTGCAGCCCTAGTCCTGTGTATATATATATATCGTTGGTGAATTGTAGTTTATCAAGAAACAAAAATGGCGTTCCAATTAGTATCGGATCAAATGCAGATTAATGCAGACAAATGCAGATTATTGAGTATTGAAGTCATTTTATTCATATTAATTAAAATTTGTACCGACGATTTTTATAAAATCTGCTCGTCATCTTAATGCAGATTAAATGACTCTGAACGGACATATATCGGTCCAATCAAATTTAGGACCTAATTAATGTTGCACTTAGAGAAACTATAATATTATGAGAATGTTACAAAATTATTTGACACGTAATTTAAAAATTACGAGTGAACTGACATTCTGAAAACTATTGAATAAACATTGTGTGAGGTCTTTACCAAAATCTTTATTTTTTAAGACAAACATTTGAGGGTCAAAAAGATCGCACATTTAAAACTCGAATGCGTGATTCTTAATTTGTAAAAATATTTTAAATTAGAAATCTTCAGATTTTTTTTGGATTGCTAATCTGATGTGTTAATTGCTAATAGAATTGTTGGGATATGGTAGAGTTTCTAAATTAGCAAATTTGCTTTAAAATAAAACATTTATTTAATGACATGTGCTTAATTAATTGGCTGAAATTAATTACAGCACTCTCTCTCTCTCTCTTCACAAAATTAATTGTTGGGATGTAGTCATTTAGAAATTATGAATATCTAATTGCTAAATTCAGTGACGTGACAAAATTACAATTTCTAAATATTTTGTGGGATGGAGATGCTCTTAAATCTTTATTTTAAAAATTAATTTAATAATTGTGCACAAAAGTCTTTATTCCAAAATAAAAATAAAAATAAAACTCATCTTCAATTTTACTCAAATAACATAAAAGATCTATAAATTTTTTTAATAAATTTGAGAACAAACCGATGGATATAAAATCCGAAGCCCAGGCCCCAGGCCCAATAATGATAAACCCAAGCGAGTTGTGGTCTGTTGAACCTCACCTTAAACTACGATTGACTTTGACCTTTAACTTGACTGGACTTTCATTCTACCTCGACTGCGTGGCATCTTACATTTTTGCATTACGTCATGCTATACCGGCCGCCTCTCGTCATTTTGAATACGTAACCAAAAATTAACGCAAGACATTTTGTACCTGAGAACGTAGTTCGGATGCCTATCGATTTTTTTTTTTTTTTTTTTTTTGTGTTTAATGAGCTCTAACACTGTTAGATTTGTTTTAAAATCTGTACGTACAAAAAGTAAAGCATAAATATAATATACGAATTTTAAAGCGGTGAGCATGTATCTTAAAGTAGATTGGACGGTGATTGAGCCCCAATCCAAAGTCAATATGATGCACTTTTTGTTCCCCGATATTTTGGAATTCGTATCCTCTAACTCAAAGTTAAAATTTAAACTCAAATTTAAATCCGCACTAATATTAGATTGTCAAAAATAAATTTAATAAGTAATTTTGTTTAGATTGCCAAAAATAATAAAATTGATCACAACATGTTCCAAAAATTCGTATGTTAAAATTGCACTAGGTAATAGGGACACAAATAATCGATGCTGGGTTCCTGTTTGTGTGAGAAGAAAATAATGTAGGAAATAAATCTACTGTTATTTTTAGGAATAATAGGAACCTGCTATTATGATCTCAACTATTAATATTAGTTGAGATTCGAGCTTGACAAAAAAAATTTGTTAAGATTCGTACCTAAAAAAATGTAAACAGTTGGAATCAGAATAACAGGTTCCTGTTATTTCTCAATAATAACAGCAGAGTTATTTCCTTAAAGGCCTAACTGGGCCTCCTCCATTAATTCTTACAGCGGCTAGTAGGGGTGAAAACGGAGCGGATAATGCTTATATCAAAATCCGTATCTACTTTTCAACGAGCAGATACGAATACAGATACAGATAGTAAACGGATGTCAAAATTTAAAACTAAATCCATCTTAAACAGATACAGATGCAGAGCGGATAATCTCCGAATACATATTTGAATACGGATACGAAATGAATAATTATGGAGGATGAAAAGTTGAGCACTTTTTTTTTGAGGTAGAAATGTGGGGGTCAAGCCCCCCTATTCCATTAAAGGACACAGGTAGTGTCAAGTTTTACAAAATAAGAAGAAAATTACAAAAAAAAAAAGAAAAAAAAAGTGGAGCACTTTTGAAACCAATTCTTTATTTTAATGAAAAAAAGTGTCACTATTCCACTGTAAAGTTGCCGAACATATTTGGAATATATCAGAATAGTTATCTCTTCAATTCCATAGTTCCTCTATTCCACTCTAATTTTATGTCATGCCGAACAGGCCCTATAAATTACATGACGGAATAACATTGTAGGTTTTGGTTACATTATTAAAATTAAATTAAGAATATTGATATAGTAAATCAATAATGTGATGCGCGCTTTTACAGTTTTACGTAACCTGGGTCGATTATATATATGGGTAAACAAACACCCTTTTTAATTATTTTTGCTATATATATATGACACTTGAACCTAAGATCAAACTTATTTAATTAGCCGTTATATTTTTTGCCTACGTAACCATTTGACCTAAATCAAACTTATTTAATTAGCCGTTGTCGTTTTTTGCAACAAGATTTAGCCTATATATTTAAGCCGCCTCGATCCTCCCAAATCTACAAGTTGTCAACACACAGACTCCACAAAAATGGTGAACTCTGGGGTGAAATTTGCTTTCTTTCTCATATTACAAATTGTAGCTTTCCTTGTAAATTATCCATACAAACACACTTTCATCCTTTCAAACACACAATCAGAGGTCCCACCTCACTACAGCACGAAATATCCCATTAAAACATGCCATTGTCTTGAGCCCAAAGTATCTGTTGACCTGCTCTGCAAGCTCGTATGTGTCACCTTGATTGAAGACTTAAACGAGGTCTATTGTAAGTCGAAAACTGATCAACAATGCGCGACTGCATTTGATATGGCAAGGAGGATATGTGCTCATTTTAGTGGCAAATATGATGGGGGTGACATTCTTCTCCATAAAATTCTGGAGATTATTTTCGATTATTACACTACTGTCGAAAATTCAAATGATGAACAACACCCTACTTAATTAATTGATGTCAAAAGAAATTGGTGCATTGTTTTTTGTTGTGCTTGTAATATTTTAATTTCTTTTAGTAGCATCATGATGTCTAATCTATTTGATATAATAACACTTTCTCATATTTGCTAGTTTTTTAACCTTTTTTTAGGGATAATTTCTAGTGTGTTTTAACTTTTAAAATAGTCAATTTTCCCATAAAAACATCATAATATCTAATATTCCCACAAAAATTAATGAAATTATATAAAAAAAAAATTCTACATTGCCGAACACATCTTAAAAAAAGTTTCCCACTCTTTCACAAATCCAATAATTTCTCTTATAACGTGAGTGTCCTAATTATTTTTTACTGGTTTAGAAAAAAAAAAAAAACACAATAAGCGGACATTGCCACCTGCTATTGCATCCATTAATTGTTATCCGATATAATTTGTCTTTTCTCACACCTCTGTTCCTTAAATTTTTCAATATTTCCACGAATGTAATATATGTCCAGAATTACGGATTACGATACATTTTGCAGTCCTATGCGACTCCAAAACACAGATTTAATAAACTATCATGATTCTTTACTAAGATTACAAATTGGGGTCGGATTTAGATTGGGTACCGGGTCGGGTCGGGTTCAATAAAATCCAAACTACGATTGATGTGTTATCGTCCATCTATAAGAGTGTTATAGGTCACAACTTCAGGCTCGTACCTTTTAGACATAACTAGAAAAATGTCTTGCTTTGCTTTCGATATGTTATGTAATAAGTTTATCCTGATAAATATAAAAAATGTGCTTGCCAATCAAATTTTATTTTTTTTTGAATTTTTCTACTATTTATTAAGTATTTTACAAAATCGTTGTTTTCAGACTATTAAATTTTTTGTACCATCTTAATAAATAGTAAATAATTCAAAAAAATGTAAAATTTTATCAGCAAGTACATTTAATATATCGGTCGTGTTGAACGGTTTGGATCGACTGTTTGGACTTTGAAAATATAGGATGTAATCCGGTGCCATCAAAAAAGAGTGTAAATGGATCCCTCCTCTTATTATATTGAGTTAAGTTGAAAGTTAATTTACGCAACTATTTAATATTCTTAAAAGATTGTCTCTTTTAAATTTTGAATTTGTGACCTCCACACAGAGAGAATTATTTTTGTCACTTGATCAAAAGTTGGTTTTTATGGACTATTTATCATAAGTTTTGTTTTGAAAATCTAAACATATGCATAATTTTTAATGTGGATTGAAATGACTTTGACTATATATTGAATTAAATTTAATCCGGTACTTTTCATATCACCCTATTTTCTCCTCTGTTGCGCGAAACCATACGGAAATAATTTATTAGGCATCTTCTGGAGATCTAAAAAATATAAACCACAAATCTAGAAGTGACATACAATGTTGTGCCGTGTGGTTGAGGATATTTTTTTACGATGGTATTTGAACTTGGTAATTTGGAGAGTTCTGACATTTTTTAAAATTCGGATGTCACAAAAAAATTCGAATGTTAAAATTGTACTTGGGCCAAACTGGGCCCAAGAAAGAATATGTTAGTAGGCCTAACTGGGCCGCTTAGATTATTCTACGTATCATTTAGCCTGACAAAGTGATCAATTTCTGATTCAGTCCCACAACCAAACTAAGAACAGAACAGTTAACATGGTACTGCACCACCAGTGCCAATAACATTAATACAACAATGTTAATACTTATTCAAAGCAATTACACATCATGGAAAAATTACGAATGAACCCACCAAATGATAGAATTCCAACATTAATAAACCCTGCTTCAATCACAACCCCTCACTATCTAGAGAAACCGAGCCGGAATTTATCATGAAACAGAGCCAACAAAACAAAGTATAAGACTCATGATACAATTTTTTTTTCATTGAAACAAACGGTTTAAAAATCTGTAATTATATATACTTTACCATCAATTAAACACAGGCAGTTGCAGAGAATGTTATCTGGAATGAAACACATAATCCTATTCTTATTTTCACTTTCAGCCACTTCATCAGTTTAGTAGGCATTCACCAGTACCGTTTTGCCACAGCAATTCAAAACTAGAGAAATTTAAGAAAATTATGGAAATTATGGGAATCGCCCAAAATCTCTAATCGAGATCATAACGTCTAGCAGGGTTTGAGAGATGTGTTTAACAAAGAAAGCACCCCATCCACAACAGCAAAATAAAATTTAATGAACTCTTCATCCATTCATTCATTCTTCTTCTGATACTTCTTTCAACGGCTATGTTATGTAGCTTTAGCTCTCCTCCTGTCCACTAACTTGAGTTTCATTTCTTCACCTAGTACATACAAACACAACCATGTAAAAATCATTGATTGAATGCTGACACCCATTTTTAAAATACTGGCAATAATGCTGTTTAAATTCTGGATTGAGTCATTTCCGAGCTCTATTGAGCATTTTAGGATTCAACATCAAGTATCAGATAGTACCATTTTAGTGAACAAATCTGGTTCAAATGCTGCATTAAGTGAGGCCTTAATCAGTAAATACCAGCTCCCCTTTGCAATCTTTGGGGAGTACTGAATACATATCTATATATGACAAGTTTAGAGTTCTTTATTGTAATTTTTATGTCCAAATTTAAAAAAAAAAAAAGAATTACTAGCTGTAGCCTTGTTCTCTAGTGGACTCAGCTCAGGCAAGCCCATGCCGTCCCATATTTGTTGTGGTGCTTGATTGTCCAAATGATTACTAGAGATGGAATTGGGTCTAATATCTGATCAATTGCTTCAAAGGAATGCTTGACCCTGCATAAAAGCAAAAATGTCATGTACTGATCTAGTCGAGAATGTTACCAATATATACCCTTTGGCAGCACTTATCCAACTCGACTGCCCTTAGAAAAAGTGAATATTAGTTGACTTCAAATAAACAGAAGTGTTTCTGACGATATGAGTGAAGGGAAATTTGCAAGAAGGTCCTTGTCAAAACTTAAATTCTGCTTTATTATCTAAACTGTTATTTGGTGATGAACAAAAAAAACCTAGCATGGTTTTAAATAAAAAGAAAAAAAAAAGAGATTAGGATGAGGAAAAATTGCAAATTCTATAAACATTCAAGCTAGCATGGTTTGTAAATTTAATTTACAACTTAAATTGGAAGAATGAGGGAAATAAAATTCATGTCCTTCACATTTTCAAAATTATTCACAAAAAAGAACAATTTAGATTGACCAGCTTATGGTAACTAAGCTACATACCGATAAGTGTGTAACTGGAATTTTTAAAACAATCAAACTGACAAACCAGTCCACCAGAAGAGTTTTGTAAGCACAATTATCTGATTATTCAAAGTCAACTAGAATAATAATATCAAATTCTCCTAGATTTATCTTCTAAAAAACAAATTTCATTGTGTACCCGGTAACATAAGAAATCATATAATAAAACTAACAAAAATAGAAATCAAATAACTCCTAAATTAAAGAAGTATGATATTGTAAACATGCATTAGATCCTTGAATTTTTCTGCTGGACCTACATGAGCTGGTACAGTGATCCTTGGACAGCAAAAAATATAAAAGAAGTTTATGTTCATAGGGAAGAAAAAATATGGTTCTTACCGATATATACCCTCTGGCAGCACTTATCCAGCTCGATTGCCCTTAGAAAAAGTGAATATTAGTTGAATCCATAATTTAATTCCATAGGGGAATAGGAAATAAGCATCACTCAAGTGTGCAATAATGTCCCCTTTTAGTTTAATCTAATTAACTCAAAATGAAGGAGGTTGTAGAACATATCAATATAACCTGACTTCTTGCTCAGTTGTGCATTAGTTTAGCAAAATCATTACGCTAATTTCAGTTCAAGTGATCACAGAGTTATGCTACCAAAGATTATCTTATATAGTTGATGTTTGCTGAATCCACTTTGAGTATAAGTAATTATGTTAAAGTGCAGGTTAAGCTGAATCTGCCTAACCAGTAACAACTGCAACTGCTGATTCATCTTATGCTTTTTACTTTAGTTTGGATTTCTTAAAACTCCAAATTATTACATATTTGCATAATCACTGAACTCTTCAGTTTATAAATTTTTCAAGAATTATGAATATATTTCTATATTATGCACATTCTTTGCATAAATTCAAACAGAAAATATTTAACCAAAGTTCAATAAGTCTTCTGCATGGCCTTACCAGCAATTTAATCTTTAGTTGTTACTCCAGCATCTTCATGTTCATCTTTACTATCATATTGGGGGTTGTCAATAGGATCTGACTGCCAATGAAAATTAGACATGACATGCAGGTAAGCTAAGATTGCTCTAGAGGATTTCATGCTGGACATAAGTATTATACAAGCTGTTCAGTCATGTAAAAACCAAAGATATTCTAGCACTGGAAATTCCTCATTTTCCTATTATTATTTTTTTTTGTCTTCTTCTGCAACTTGGGTATGTTTTTATATGCTTAATGAATCAATCAAGACTCGAACATGAAATTCCAGAAAATCTACCCAAGATAGTTGGTACTGGTTGGGACAACTATTAAGACATATGTATACAAGGGTCTCTAGCTTCTAAACAATATAAAATACTTTTTTTTAATTTTGTACCTGGTCCTCATAAGTGATGCTGTTTCTCTGGCACCATTCTCTCATCAGAGGGCAATCACCAATGGTAATATGAGGCCTGAATTGGAGTCTTTCAGTAGCGAGACAGATTCTTATGTTCCTACAATGTAGTAATTCCATATTTTCTAGTCTCATCAAGCCATGAAAACCTTCCAACAAAGTCAGCTTTGGGCAGTTCATTATCAGAAGATTCTTGAGAGTGCTCGAATGGTTTTGAACTGATAGCAATGGCAAGGAGCTCAGCTTGTCACAAGAATTCAGTTCCAGGAACTTGAGTGATAGTGGCAGTGTTTTATCATTCCAATTGCACAACTCTGGACAGTATGATATGCTCAAGCGCTTGAGGTTCCTGAGGTTATCCAGCCCTGTCATTGATATGACCTTCCTGCACCTCAAAATCTCCATTATCACCAACGAAGGCTGATTTAGCATTATATGTTGACAGCTCACTCCAACTAATGGTACACATGTTAATGATTCCATTTCTAGAAAATCTTCTTTTGTTAAGAATAGCGCAAGGGGATTTTTTAGAAGTGGAATTGGGGAATTGACGGATGACAGACGGATCTCATTATTCCCAATTAAGTTCAACACTTTACTTGTATCTCTCTGTTGCATGAGTAAAACATATTAGTGTGATTAAATAATGTAGAATAATGAAAAAGTTTTAAAATGTTCATCATATGGAGATCCTTTACCTGATAGACATATCTTTTTCCCAAACCCATTCTGGGACAGTCATAAATTTCAGCCCTTTGGGTCATGGAGCGCAACACATTATACACAGGAAATTGGAAAATGGGACAGTGTGATATTCGCATGCTTTTCAGCCCCTTTTGTAATTCGGGATAATCCTCAAATAGAAGGTTTGTATGAAACAATGTCTCTCTCTTCACCCAATGAATTGAGGTGAGTAGTGGACAGTGAAAGACATCAAGCATTTGAATACTAGATTGTAAAGGAAAGATGATTTCCTGAATATTGCTATAGGCTATCTTCAATTTCTTGATTGCTGCTGGAATAGTTGGGAGATTGAATTTTGGACAGCGTTCAAAACTAACTTCCTCAACAGAATTTAAGCCCCCATCACTCCAATTAATTGATATTAGCTCTATACAATTTGAGATTGTTAGGTTAACAGATACTGAACGGAACATTATTGTACGAAAGCCACACTCGTGTATCTTCAATTTCAAGGTTCCAACCGGAATGGTTACGAGTTCCAATTTTGGGCAGCATTCAAAACTAACTTCCTCAACAGAATGTAAGCCCCAATCAATCCAATTAATTAAGATTAGCTCTACGCAGTTCCATCGAGCCAGTTAGCTTCTTCTCTCCGTTCTCGTCTCTCCTTTCTCTCTTGCTTCCCTCTCCCTCCTCCTCCACTAGCTTGCCTCACTGCTGTTCCCTACTCTCGTTGAGTCGGGAGAAGAGTGAATTGATAATCTTGTCTCTCGGCACCCCACCTCCCCCTTTGTGTCTTCTGCCGTCCTCCACTCTATTGGGAGAAGAGAGATCTAGTTGGCGTTTATTTCTGAAGGGATTTGTTTATTTTGTTGTTTAAGTTGTTTGTGTTGTTAGATGTTGATTTTTTCAGATTTTGATGTAGTTTGATATGAATGATGTTCTGGATGTAGAACGATGGATATATTTTATGTTTAATTAATAAAACTTTACTTGGTAGCCACTGCTATGGGTTTTGAATTTTTTTTGAAATTATAGTTCAAATTATTTTCAAATTGAACTGAACTGGTTAAGATTTTGATTTGACGATTCGAATATAAATTCAAAATTTGAGTTCTTTTAGAGAATTCTGATTGATCCTCAGAAGAGAAGAGAGCGTGAGTATCTCAACCCTGGCTTTTAAATCAAATGGTTCACATTAATATGATCAGTTCTTTGTTGAAAAAAAACCTGGACCATTCGATTTGTATAAGCATAAATATTAAAGGAGTTTCAAAAAACTTCCAATTTATCTCGAATTAATCTGAATCATAATCAAATAGTCTGCATTTCAAATTTAGTGTGTATAACTGTAGATGATATATTTGGCCTAAAGCGAAAAAGGATATCAACAAACTCTAGTTGCCCCATTTACCTCCTTTTCTGTCCGTCTCCATTCTTCCCTCCCATTCCTTCTAGATCTCACTCCTGACACAATGAGAGAGCAAAGACGAGTGGAGCTGACCGGAGCTAGAAGCGTGGTATCAACGGAACTCGGAGCGTACGTAGAGTCTATCTCCATCTCGATTGGAGCAGCCATCAGACCGGAACGGCTATTAGAAAAAAATGAATCTGATAGTGAAAATAGATGAGATGAGGTAATAGAGTATTTAAAAGTATAGATAATTAGAATTAAATAATTAGAGCAGTTTAAATGATTAATTTTATGAAAATAAAAAGCTTAGATTTAGAAATGAAAATATTTTTTTTATTTTTTTATCAATAAAATTATTACTAGACATTTAAAATTACTAATTAAAAAATAATGTATAAGATATACTACCAGGAAAGACATGGCTCACAAAGTTTCCTTTGAGTGAATTGAGGTCTAGATATAAATAATCCTGTCCGTCTGATTAACATCTACGGTTTAAAAAGTTACTATGTGTCATGTGTGCATTTATTGCCCCACGTGGATAGAGCATAAATCGATATTTGGGCGGTGTGGAACTGTGGATCCACCGTTTTGTGCGCCTTCTTTGTACTAAAGTCTAGTCAATGATATAACTTATCTCCCGGTTTCGGTGCTAAACAGCTAACTGTATTGAAATTTAGATTAGAGGAAGTTGTATTCTCATCTGGTCAAGTTTAATATGAAAAAGTCCAGTACTCTTGACTTTATCTGTTGTTTAGTGGAAGATATATTCAAATCAATTAACAAAATTACATCTAACACATGTCATTAATTAAAGATATTTTTTGTGTGAATCATTTTCTTTATTACAAAAAATATATATATATTGAAAGCAACTGTTTGGACTTAATTTGGGCTAGTCATTATTAACAATCCGTAAAAAAAATCATTTTTTTAAAAGATGTTTGGGTCGAATTAAACCTGTGGACTCCCACTCGGAGACTAATGTTATTTACCAGTAAACCAAAACTAGCTCTCTGATCAAAATTAAATTATTCTTGACAATTATTTTGCTATATTATTATTATTTTTTACCATATCATCAAGTTCATACAATTGCATATTATTTGGACTGTACACAATTAGTGAAATATACAACAGGGTTATGAGATCAATTATCTAGTATTTCCATGTAGATTAATAAAATATGTAAATTTGGATTGTTCAGAGCACAGCAATTACAGAACAATTACATAGAGCGCCAACTCATTGGTCCAATACAGGGGGAGCCAGGAAATTTTTAATTTCCACTGCAGATTCCTGCAAAATTACAAAAAACATAAAGTGGAAGACTAGCAACAGGAGTTCACAGTGGGTTAATTTGGTCATTTTTTGTAGGCGCATCCGCGTGCATGCAGAGTTGACAGTGACGGGTAGAGGGTAAAGGGAATCTTCCTTGTCTCTTTTTTTTATTTTGAGGAAATCTTCCTTATCTCTTTGCTTGTAGAAAAAAAGTTAGGGGAATTTCATTATTACCCCCGACAAAAATACACAAATTATGTATTTTTCTTTTTAAAGTTCATAATATCATATTACCCTTCTAAACTTTAAAATACACAAATTTATCCATCTTAATAACTTTTCTATTAAAACTCATTTTAATTATGAAATACCTATTTTACCCTTCATTCAAAAAAAATATGTACCATATTTTTTGAATAATATAAGTCTTCTAATTGAACGGTTTTCGAGGGAAAATGGGCATTTCTTTACTTTTGACGTATACAGAGTGACATTTAGGTAAGTGCTTGTGCTTGTCAGCTTTTGTAAGCGTCAAAAGTAGACAAATGACCAATTACTCCCGGAAGCCGAACAATTAGACAACTGATATTTTTCTTGAAACATGCTACTTTTTTTTATTTTTATGAAGGGTAAGATGCGTCATTCTTAAATTTAAAATGAGTTCTACTTTTAATAGAAAAATAATAAAATGGGAAAATTTGTGAATTTTGAAGTTTAGAAGGTAAATATGATATTATGAATTTTACATAAAGATATATGCAATTTTGAAATTTTTGAGTGGTATACATGAAATTTCCACAAATATTTATATGTACCACGGAGTTCGAAATTATTTTATAGTCGAGTTAGTGTAGATAAAAAAAGTATAATTTTCTATGTGAACATAGATAAAATAATATAGATCAAATCTAACGATTTTATTTTGATATAATTTTTTTGTTATTAGAAAATTAAAAGTAGAGACATTTGAACTATCTTCATAAATATGAATTATTTTAACAATTTGTTTAATCATATTGTGATGAACCAAGAGATGAAGTCTAATGAATAAGAAAGTAGTCAAAAAAATCTCTAGATAATTAAAGGAACTTAATGACTTTAGATTAAATATTGGAACTCACACAATTAGAAGATCAATTAAATTAACTTGAACAGGGTATGAAGCCATACAAGTTAAATAAAAGGGAAAATTGTGAAAATACCACTCCAAAACTTTCAAATTGTGAAAATGCCATCCCGAACTTTGAAATTGTCAAAATACCACTCCAAACTTCATTAATTTGTAAAATGCCACTCCAAATAATTAATAACTAAAATACCCCATTGTTCTCCTCTTCTTTCTCCTGCCTTCTCTTCTTCTCCTGTTCCGAACTGGAGAGACGAGTTCGTCGTTGGTCAGTCGCCTGCGCCGCTATCGCTGAAAAGGAGATCGGGGAGATGGTGCTGCTGGTCAGTCGCCTCTGATTAGAGAGATGGTGCTGCGGCCGCTCTCTCTCTCTCTCTCTCTCTCTCTCTCTTTAGGTTTTCGCGTGAGGAAGAGAAGGTCGGGGATAGGGCTGGCAATTCCGAAATTGCCTCAACTGGAGGCTCCAGTTCGAAACAGGAAAAGAAGAGAAGGCAGGAGAAAGAAGAGGAGAAGAAGGGGGTATTTTAGTCATTAATTATTTGGAGTGGCATTTTTACAAATTAATGAAGTTTGGAGTGGCATTTTGACAATTCCCTATTTATGGAAGACATTTTCACAATTTGAAGGTTTAGGAATGACATTTTCACAATTTTTCCTAAATAAAAACATTTACATTAAAATAATGAATAATTATTTTCATCCCCGCGCTACAGTACCCGTATTGTACCCGCACTGTACATTAAAGGTATGATATGCTATGGTCCCCACTAATTACTTGGTCCCCCATTTTCAGTCCCCACACTTGTCCAGTGTCAGCCTTTATAAATATAAATACTTGCAAGATAAGAAATTGATACTTACAAAATAAGATATTAATACTTGTGGCGTCACTTGATATGATCACTCCCTTTTTCAGTCCCTAATGGTCCCCGTGTCAACCTTCCTCAAATGAAGTAGTGGGGACCCCGCATCCCTGCATCAACCTTCCCTAATCGTCCATGCGTCAAAATTCTTTTAACAAACATAGTTGACCACATAAATGTAAATACTTCAGTGCATAAATATAAATTCTTGTATTACTTGATATAATACTTTCAGATGTTATATAGTGTAATATATTCATACGTAAAAAACACTTGCAACATTTCTCTAACAAAAATAGTTGACCACATAGATATAAATACTACAATACATATGTATAAATACTTGGAGTACTTGATATTAATACTTTCAAATATCATCCAGTGTTATATGTAAAAAATACTGCAAGTGTAGGTATAAATACTTGTGTGACGACGAGCTCGAAAATACGTCATCATGGATCTCATTTGAAAGAGAAAATTGTGTAGAAAAAGTTAGTGGTTTTAGATTTATAAAATTCCTTACAGATCGTTAGAAATATGGACGAAAATGAACGGAGAAAAAAAAACTCACCTCTAAAAACGTGTATGGTACGCCATCTAGTTTGAGTGGTCCCCACCATGCATTTATGGTGCAGGTACGTTTGAGAAATATAGATGGAAAAATAATTATTTACGTAAAAGTTGCTCATCTCATAGATATAAATACTTCAGTTCATAGGTATAAATACTTCCATATATAGATATTAATACTTTGGAAAAAAAATTCAGTCCTGGAGATTTTTTGGTCCCCTCAGTTGTTATGGCAGTTATGGAAGTTATGGTGCAGGTACAGTGCGGGTACTGTAGCGCGGGTACTGATATCAGCTTCCTAAAATAATACTCTATCAATTATCAGAATTCAAATATTAAAAAATTAATTAAAGAAACAGGATTAAGATATTATGATCAACCCATACTCTAGATATCCATCACAGTATTTTTGTAATGTACTTTATTTGCATAATTCAACAGTTATTCGAAAATTCAACTTGCATTTACATAATTAAACTCAAAACTCCTGAGGATTCATCCTGCATTCTTAGAATTTGTTAAAATTTGTTGGTGTAGATTATCGACAATTATTAAATTAGTACTTCAAATATTTGGTTTTAGTTCGATAATCCGTAGTACTACATGGTAAGTTCGTGTGTTCGCGACCAAATTTTGTTTATAATTAAGATTTATTCGCTAAATTATAACTCTGTACATCAATTTACGTACACCTTTACTCTTGGAGATATTTTGATAGAGAATATTGGAGTTGTTAGTGGGTGTATATTATAGTAGACGATTAAAAATGCAAGGGTAGTACATCTATAGAAGATGATTAGTTGAGGTATTTAATTAACAATATATCTTATCTCTTTTTTTTTTAATTTTTAATATGATACTAGTATTGTGCCCGTGCGTTGCAACGGAAACATATTATGAATATAATATGAAGATATCTTTTTGTTTGACATTCACACAAAATTAAGAAAAAAATATTAAATAAAAATAAAAGGCACACATGAAAAAAATCAAAATTCAAATAATAAATAACAATGAAAGAAACAACAAATGGAAAAAAATAGATCAATATAACATGAAAAAAGTTCTTGAAGTATTATTGTCAGTGTGATTATCGATCTTCAATATAGTGTAACATTTATGAAAACAAACAAACAAAAACGAAAAGTATATTAATTAAAAAATAAAAAAATGAACAATATTTATGAAAATACACACATCAAAACAGCGAGCATAGAGTATTTTCTTACTTTTAACCAACCAAAAAATGACAGCCTCTGCCTTTAAAAAAAAAATCTGCCAAAGAATTATGTTGTTAGAATATTACTCAAATCATATAATAACTAAAGAAGCAAATAATTCGACAAAAAGTTGATAATCTTCATTTAGGATAATAAACGAATTTAATTAACCTGCTAAAAAAATAATTAATTAAGCTGCATTTTTTCTAGGCTAGAAGGTCGATATTTCCTATATCCTCTTAACTAATAATAAAAAGATATAATATTTCCTATATTCTCTCATATTTATAAACACTCTACTTATATGCATGTTTCATAAAATCATATATATTTTTTTCTTGAAAATTTTCATTCTCTATACAATATTTTTAGAACTTGTAGATTCAATGAATCCATTTATTTCATAAGATATGCTATAAATGCATGAATAAGATAAAATAAAGAAATAAGAAAATAATTTAATTACATGAATCAAAAATAGATTTAAGGAGAATAAGGAAACATATCACTAGAGATTTATTCTTAATTGTGACAAACTATATAATAGTATGTGTGGCGAGTATATTTTTAACTAAATTTAGACTTCTACACATAAAATAGATGTATTTAGTAAAAAAAAGACAGATTATGTGATTGGAGGGCTGATATTAAATCTGAAAATTTATCTTTTAATCTTAGCCATTGGCGGATCAGGACAACTACGTGCATTATATAAGAATGGAGATATTACTAAACATCTCCTACCTACCTACCGTGTCCTTACAATTCTAATCATACCATATAATATCCACCCACTAATATCTCTAATATTATCTCTATCATATTTATATGTGCAAAATAATAAAGACTTCATACTTCATAGTGTATAATATACTTATATTGTTATATATTTATACATTCATTAATACTAACTGTTATCATCCTACATATTTAATAGACAATATGAGAATATTCATGCCTGCATAATAGGATTTTATAATTCAATTGTCAGACATAAAAACTTGTAAAATCAATTATTATACTAATTATTATACTAGTATTTTCTTTTCTTTTAATTAATTACATATTTACAAAAAAAAATTAAAAAGCTAGAAATAAAAGGCAGGATTATTATATAAAATACGGACTAATTAATAGCTTTCGTCCCCAACAACCTACAACTTGTCTAGAATTAGAATACGGACTAATAGCTTTCATCCCCAACAACCTACAACTTGTGTAGAATTAGAATATGCCCCAATTATATTGATATATATTGACTTGATAGTCTTTGCCTCAGTCAAGTAGAAATTCTAGTAATTATTGTGTTTCTGAAATATTATTGTTAAACAATTCCTTATTAGGTTATCATATATTATCTGTAACATCATGAGCACATTTTTGTAAACGTCATCATTGATATGACATACATTAATATATAATGAAGCAAAATAAAGAGGAGAAGCCATATGCCATCCAATTAATTTGGATAGAATAATATTCAAACTGGAGCTAATTAAGATTTTTAATTGCACTAGGTAATAGGGACACAAATAATCGATGCCGGGTTCCTGTTTGTGTGAGAAGAAAATAATGTAGGAAATAAATCTACTGTTATTTTTAGGAATAATAGGAACCTGCTATTATGATCTCAACTGTTAATATTAGTTGAGATTCGAGCTTGACAAAAAAAATTGTTAAAATTCGTACCTAAAAAAATGTAAATAGTTGGAATCAGAATAACAGGTTCCTGTTATTTCTCAATAATAACAGCAGAGTTATTTCCTTAAAGGCCTAACTGGGCCTCCTCCATTAATTCTTACAGCGGCTAGTAGGGGTGAAAACGGAGCGGATTTGGAGCGGATAATGCTTATATCAAAATCCGTATCTACTTTTCAACGAGCGGATACGAATACAAATACAGATAGTAAACGGATGTCAAAATTCAAAACCAAATCCATCTTAAACAGATACAGATGCAGAGCGGATAATCTCCGAATACATATTTGAATACGGATACGAAATGAATAATTATGGAGGATGAAAAGTTGAGCACTTTTTTTTTTTGAGGTAGAAATGTGGGGGTCAAGCCCCCCTATTCCATTAAAAGGACACAAGTAGTGTCAAGTTTTACAAAATAAGAAGAAAATTACAAAAAAAAAAAAAAAAAAGTGGAGCACTTTTGAAACCAATTCTTTATTTTAATGAAAAAAAGTGTCACTATTCCACTGTAAAGTTGCCGAACATATTTGGAATATATCAGAATAGTTATCTCTTCAATTCCATAGTTCCTCTATTCCACTCTAATTCCATGTCATGCCGAACAGGCCCATAAATTACATGATGGAATAACATTGTAGGTTTTGGTTACATTATTAAAATTAAATTAAGAATATTGATATAGTAAATCAATAATGTGATGCGCGCTTTTACAGTTTTACGTAACCTGGGTCGATTATATATATGGGTAAACAAACACCCTTTTTAATTATTTTTGCTATATATATATGACACTTGAACCTAAGATCAAACTTATTTAATTAGCCGCTATCTTTTTTGCCTACGTAACCATTTGACCTAAATCAAACTTATTTAATTACCCGTTGTCGTTTTTTGCACCGAGAGTTAGCCTATATATTTAAGCCGCCTCGATCCTCCCAAATCTACAAGTTGTCAACACACAGACTCCACAAAAATGGTGAACTCTGGGGTGAAATTTGCTTTCTTTCTCATATTACAAACTGTAGCTTTCCTTGTAAATTATCCATACAAACACACTTTCATCCTTTCAAACACACAATCAGAGCTCCCACCTCATTACAGCACGAAATATCCCATTAAAACATGCCATTGTCTTGAGCACAAAGTATCTGTTGACCTGCTCTACAAGCTCGTATGTGTCCCTTTGATTGAAGACTTAAAGGAGGTGTATTGTAAGTCGAAAACTGATCAACAATGCACTACTGCATTTGATATGGCAAGGAGGATATGTGCTCATTTTAGTGGCAAATATGATGGGGGTGACATTCTTCTCCATAAAATTCTGGAGATTATTTTCGATTATTATACGACTGTCGAAAATTCAAATGATGAACAGCACCCTACTTAATTAATTGGGGAGAGGGGGGTGTCCGATGCCCATAGGACCGGAGTCTGTTCAATGGGTGGTTTCTACTGTCCGATTCACTTCAAAATCTGTGCGTATCACTTTAATATCCGTGCTGTTTGCTTTCATATCCGTGCACACAGATCTTGAAGTAGATCGGACAGTAGAAACCACCCATCGAACACTATTCTGGTCCAATGGGCATCGGACACCCTCCTCTCCCAATTAATTGATGTCAAAAGAAATTGGTGCATTGTTTTTTGTTGTGCTTGTAATATTTTAATTTCTTTTAGTAGCATCATGATGTCTAATCTATTTGATATAATAACACTTTCTTATATTTGCGTGTTTTTGAACCTTTTTTTAGGGAGAATTTCTAGTGTGTATTAACTTTTAAAATAGTCAAGTTTCCCATAAAAACATCATAATATCTAATATTCCCACAAAAATTAATGAAATTTAAAAAAAAAAATTCTACATTGCCGAACACATCTTAAAAAAAGTTTCCCACTCTTTCACAAATCCAATAATTTCTCATATAACGTGAGTGTCCTAATTATTGCCACCTGCTATTGCATCCATTAATTGTGATCCGATATAATTTGTCTTTTCTCACACCTCTGTTCCTTAAATTTTTCAATATTTCCACGAATGAATATATGTCCAGAATTACGGATTACGATACATTTGGCAGTCCTATATATGCGACTCCAAAACACAGATTTAATAAACTATCATGATTCTTTCCTAAGATTACAAATTGGGGTCGCATTTAGATTGTGCACCGGGTCGGGTCGGATTCAATAAAATCCAAACTACGATTGATATGTTATAGTCCATCTATAAGAGTGTTATAGGTCACAACTTCAGGCGCGTACCTGTTAGACATAACGAGAAGAATGCTTCGCTTTGCTTTTCCTATCCTGATAGATATAAAAAATGTGCTTGTTGATCAAATTTTATATTTTTTTTGAATTTTTTTTACTATTTATTAAGTATTTTACAAAATTATTGTTTTCAGACTATTGAATTTTTGTACCATCTTAATAAATAGTATAAAAAATTAAAAAATATATAAAATTTTATCTATAAGAACATTTCATATATACATCATGTTGAACGGTTTAGATCAACTGTTTGGATTTTGAAAATATAGGGTGTAATATGGTGCCATAAAAAAAGAGTGTGAATGGATCCCTCCTCTTATTATATTGAGTTAAGTTGAAAGTTAATTTACGTAACTATTTAACTTTATACACATTAGTATTTAACTTTGTATATCTTAGTATCATATATCTTAGTATTTAACTTTATACACATTAGTATTTAACTTTAGGAATGTCAGTATTTAACTTCAGATATTTAATTTCCTGCAGTATTTAACTTCAGTTTTTAATGTATTTACCATGCATCGATCTAGCATTTAACTTCATTAATTGTAGTATTAACCATTGGTGTCCAACAACGAAAAATATTGTCCCCCCACTAAAAGACAAAAAGTTAGTTAGCAACTTTTTTTTTAGAACTGCGGGAATGAAGGGGAGATGGGAATGGGGGGTTCTATATAATTATTCTTATAATTTAGGATATATGACAACCTTAGACTGGAACTTGTTAACATTTATCATGGAGCAATTGTTGAATACTTTCGATATCTGCTGCTAGTTGATATACTTGCCGTTTATCTGTTTGTTGTATTGTTTTATGACTTTTATCGTAGAGTAGTTGCACAATTGTTTAAATAGAACTAGGAATAATTTATTTAATTTTTGTAGGTATACAATATTAAAATATTTTACAATTCTGCATGAAAAAGTAGAGATCAGATTAACAATGCTATATTTTATAAATTTATATATTCACTATTTTTTTTAATGCTTTCGATATCAGCGACCGGTTTAGAGTATCAGCGACCAAAATATTTGGTCATTGATGTCTTATCATGACGTCACCAAAAACCATCAGCGACCAAAACAAATTAAATGGTCGCTGATGAGGTATTAGCGACAGGGATGACATCATTCAGCGACTGGTGACGTCATCAGGCAGGCATCAGTGATAATACTTTCAGCGACCGGTTCATCAGCGACCGGAATTTGACATCAGCGACTAATTGGAGCATCAGCGACCGGCGACATACTTATCAGCGACTGGTTTCACCGGTCGCTGATGCCTCTTTCTGCAAAGTTATGACATTCTTAATTATTTCCCGTGTTAACATTCATTTATTCATCCAAACCCCATTACGACATTCTTAAATATTTCCCGTGTTGGCTAATATCATATCAAATCAACTTTCGCTAGGAGAAAAGCGATCGGTGCGATCATCATTCTCATTTCCTAATGTCCCGTATTTTTCAATGTAATTGTCGAGTATCTCATTGAGCCTCTTAATCTCCTCATTCATCTTTGTGAATTTCTCTTCTAGTTCGGTTGCCTGAAACAAGAAAGCATCAATCCATCATGATATAACTAATTATACACAAAAGGTATGATATGATTATGCTACTATCTAGAAAATGAAAGGATAATTCGCCGTGAGATGCACACCTGTTGTGTATCCCTTCCTCTCTTCGGGCTACATCGGCTCGTATGAAGTTTTGATTCGTTCTACGCCAATAAAACATCAACTCATAATCTTTTTCTTGAATTGGAAGGAACAACATGAAATATCAAAACTATGTTATACTCAAAGACAGAGAGATGAATTAACTAACCGGAGGTGGGTGTGACATGGCATCAACCGGGCCCAGGCCAACAGTCAGCTCGAGGCTAAGAGGGGATCCTCGGTTCCATACTTTATCCATGAGAGTTAATTAGAGATAAGATCAATTATTTTAGTAGCTACTAATTTTGTTTAAGATTAAACTTTTTTGATAGGAGCATGAGATTAGAGAAACCTGAAGGGGACCAAGGAGGAGACTGCCTTTGTTATATAGAAATCTCAAGTTTTGGACACATGTGATGATGTGATGGATTCAATAGAAATTCTAAGCGCTGACATCAGATTGCACACATCATGTATCTTGAGGTCTTATCTTTTTCTTTTTTATTATGACCAAGTCAATCTTTTTAATCGGCTAGTGGGCCAGTGGCCAGCAGGGCAGTGGGCCAATAGGCAGAATAATTGATCTGTGGTTTCTCTGTGGCAGTCCCTTTTACGGAGCGGGTTGTATCCGATGAGCATAAGATCAAATCATAGTGACAAATCAATTATTCGGGTTCGGTTCGGCGAAGTCAAAAATTTGTGATTCGGAAATAATTCGGGTATAATTCGGAAATAATTCAGTATTATTCGAATCAGATATCTCAGTTTTGTAAGAGAGCAAAAACAAAAAAATAACTAAAAAATAAAATTCTGGAAAAAATTCGGGAAAAATTCGTAAAATTGGCGAATTATTCGGGAATTATTCGGTTAAAGTTCGGTCAACCGAATAATTCAGCGTTCAGTTCGGCATCCCCAAAAAACCGAATAATTCACGTTCACGTATCTTGTCACTATGGATCAAATTCAATATGTTATCCGGCATATATTGTTCGACCAGCATCGCGATTCGTACGTACAATTAGTAAACATTTAAATTGGGTGCACGAATCTCGGATTGAGACTGGCAATCCAAATCGAATATCGAGCTGAATATGATTCGTTGCCCATCTAATTAATATACTTCTTTTCCTTAATTTCTTTTAAAAGCCACTTTGCATGGAAGATGTATAGATTTCCATTTCGATATTATGGTTTATAAAACATAAAAATAAAAACATGGTTGTATTTGGGAAGTTATATCTTATTCATACAAAAATTAATATTTTTTCTATGCAAACCAAATAGAGTAAATAATTAATCATGCATTTTTTTTTGCTTCATATTGTAATACTTTGGCTCTATCTCTGTACGTTGTTTTCAATATTTTGGCGCCTTTCTATGTTTTGTGACCGTTACATGTATAACTACAGGGGAAGAGAGTACAGAAATTTCAGGATGCAAGCGGAAGGTGCCTGACGTCAGCATTGTGATTTCCAAATCCTCTGTAATTACATCATAATTGCTTGCACGTGCAATTTCTTATTTAGTTTCTTATAATTTTGAAGGGTTCGTACTTCGTAGAATGGGAATTGGATAATTTGATAAATTCCATTTGCTTACACCCACCAGTTAAATTGCTATAAAATGTTTATTAATTATATTTTAAGACAATTGTAACATAATTTAATAATCATCAATTTATCATTGAAGTTTATGTTATCTATACTTCTATTAGATAGATATTACATACTGTGGTGATATGTACATAACAATCATATAATATATTTTTGACACTCTATTTAATCAAATTTAATTATTCTAGATATTTGGTTGAACATTAATTATTAAGAGTAAATACGATAAAAGTTTTAAATATACAATTACATTTGTGCTTGGACATGTCATTGCTAATTGTGTATATAGATGAAGGTAATTGTACTGGTAAACTGCAAAAAAATGCAGGTGTTCGAAGTTTTTGCGGTTTGATGAACTACTGGTTGTAATTATTCAATTTCAGTAATATGGAATGGGCACTAGTCTCTTTTTCTTTTTTTTTTAAAGATGAAGGTAAATACATCTGAAATATATAAGTATGAATCTAAGTAATCTCTGACATATATGTGTGTGTGTGAGCAGATTCAATCAATAGTCAATTATTTGATTATGGATTCCTAAAATATACCAATTTGTAACTAAAAAAAGTCAAATATGAAGCCAATGATATCTTCAATCTTTTAAGATTAAATAGCAAGAACTTATTACAATGTTATGCTCTAGTTTTCAAAAATAGGCCCGTAAGATTCCTATCGTATTGCCTTGTATTTTCCAATATGTAGATATATAATTAATGCAATTAGACAGTTAGACTCTAATTAAAAGTTATCATTAAATGCATATGTTTAGACTTAGAAGAATGCATTGATAATAAAACATTCATGACTAAATAATACGTACAATTGATCTTATAATTAAATAATTAGTACAGAAGTTGAACTAATATAACCCACTTGCTATATATCTAACAGAATTTTTTATGGTTTCAATGAGAAATCGATAAAAGTACGTATACTCCACTTTCATATGTATATAAAAGAAAAAATATACTACAATTCTTAGTATTGAAAAACCAAAATAAAAAAGGAAAATCAATATGAGTATTGGACTGTTCAAAGTCATAGGAATTGCGTAGCAATTGCAGAGAGGCAAAACTGATCTGTTATAGTAGTAGGAGACAGATATTCAATTGGGTGTTTGCTGAATCAAAAAAAAAAAAAAATGTGTATTTGCTTTGTCGTGTCACAATATAACACATAAATATAGTTTGTATTTAGAAGACTGACTTGTGAAGGCGAATAGTCAGTCAAGTCAACTGCTGTCTTCTTAATTTAGTGCTTGCTCTCCGCGTGCAAAACAATGTAATTATACAACGATGACAATTATTGTGATGTCAATAATTTATAAAAAAAACAATGTAATACAACGATCGATGACAATTATTGTGAAATTTGTGGGGTAGGGTTTCGAAATATGATGTCATCACTAGTGGAAATTATACATTTAGTATCGGGTATTTAAGCCCATCTGTATCGGGTATCGGGGCGACACTGATCCGGGCGATACAAATATCTGTATCGGGTGTGGAACCGATACAGAAACTAACTTTTAGTGTCGGTTAATAATTAGAACCGATACAGATCACAAAATTCGCGATTTAAAAAAAAATTGGGACCAAATTTTGTATTGGTTTTATATTAATTAACCGATACAATTAATGTTGTTGTATCGGTTTTTATTAAATACCGACACTGTTTGAGACATTTAGTATCGGTTTATTATAAAACCGACACTGATTTATTTTTTGTATCGGTTATAATAGTGAACCGATACTGATTCGTTAATATTATATGTTTATTGAATTTCTGTTTGTATCGGTTGTAGTTAGAGAACCGATACAGATTTTATTTTTTTTAAACAAATTTTTTTTTTATTTCTGGCCAGCTCCCATATATTTGGCTGGCCTATATGAAAAGCATGCAACATCCTAAATTATATTCTACAACACCTAAATTGAATTAAACAAATAAATTGTTATTACAATTAGATTACACCTCAATTAATTGTTCCTACAACTTATCGCATCAATCGATCCTAATTAAACAGTTCTACTTGGTTGGGATATTTCTTGTTTGAAAAACCTAACCCACTCGAAACGAATTGAATTGATCTCTGCCACAGAATATGGAGTTGCTTTCCAATCCTGCATTTTTTAATATAAAATAAGAGCGCAATTAATTATTTATTGAATAAAAACCAAATCAACAACTAAGATTATATTTGAAAAATATAAATGCATATATACCTGTATTGACGAAAAATTATCGAGAAAGTGATTGAGTATGTCATTCATGAACATCATGACAAAATATGCGCATTCCCAGCTGTCCTTTTGTTGCGGGCACTATATCAAATTGTACCCAAGTAAAAAGTTAGCAATTTTAGAAGATGCAATTCAACAATTCATAATAAACCGAAATAATTTTTTAAAAATAGTAAATTTTAGTCGTAAGCACCACATTACCTTGTTCTTGATAAGCTTCAACTTATCGCTTCTTCCGATTCCTCCGGTTGCCTTCTCCACGACCCAGGGACTGTTGAAATATCAGAGAAATTAGTAATTACAAGAGATATTGAAATGGTTTAGCAGATTTAATTTGAAACACTTACTCCTTGAGCGCGTCGATGATTGTAAGATCTCTTACAAGTTTATGCTTGTCATACTTGTTGCTCGAAGAATCGAACAAGTGGAGCTCACTTTCATACGGCCGGAGCACGAACAATACCCAATGAGCGCTGCATGTTAGGTTTGTAGCATGTTATATTATATAATATATTTCTATGAAATTAAAAAAATTCAATAAAATAAGAGTATATATATATAATAGCACTAACTCTTGAAAGTACGGTATGAAGATAAATTTCTTGTCCCGGTTTTCTCGCAGAGCTTTCCTCAGGTACGTATCGGCATATTTCTTCGTCAGGTCATCATCACCTTGCAAAAGATAGCCGAACGTCTTCTCGGGATTCATGAACCCTATAGGGATCTCTGGAAAGTTGTCCCTTTGGTATTTGAACACGAACCTGCAAAAAGACGTAGATGTGGTATAAATTTTTTAAATTTTGAATTAAAATCCTAAATTATGTCATTATTACGAATATAAACTCACAGCATGAAGATCTGCATAACTGGTACGCTGAGCCACTCCGTGCGCATGCACAAGTCCCTGTAGTCATCTTGATTGACTGTTATGACATAGGGTTCATTGAAAAGCTCAAGCGGCGCCGGGACACTGATGAAGGGCTGACCTTGGTGCAGAAACTGATCACGCACAGTCTTGTACATGCCTCCCAGTCGATTGAAATCGATGGTGTCGAAATCCTTGTAGGTTGAAATCGGAGAGGGCCGCAATCCTACAGGTTCTTTGGGTTGTTCCTGCTGTTTGGACAAAAAAATCATGCACAAATACTTGTAACTCTGTAGGATGTATAGATGCAAATTTACAAGTAAAATATGCTGTAATAATAATGTAATTTTATTACCTGACCATTGAAGGATACGAGGGCCATCGGCCACGCAGTGTAACTACCAACGGCGGAGCGAAGTGTCACGAGTTCCCCATTTGGCACAGGCAACGGAGTGTCCTCTTCGCCCGAATGACACACATCCACCGTTACCTTCGCATGATCATCCGGTACAGGCACACTGTGAATCACTAAGCCTTTCTGGACGGGAAGATTGATTTTCCCGATGGCCACTTCGTAATTTACCCCGTCGCGAACCACATGTAGTTTGCAGGTTTGTTCTGACTGCTGTAGAAATATATTCTGTATTGAGGTTAACGAAATAACACATAGTAATTGCATGAAAAGTAACAAAATTATTTTTTCAATTGAATAAAATGTAACAATGTGTATTTCTTTGTATTACCTGGATCGGATCGAAATATGGCTGTGGTTGGACTGACTGGCAGCTGCTCTGGACCGCTCTCGGACTATCTTGTGCAATTGGTTCAGTTCGTTGGGCCATCATCTGTGCCAACTGTTGCTGAACCAATTGTTGCGTCTGCTCAGCCATTTCGGCCTTCAACCTCGTCGCCATATCCTCGAAGTCCTTTCTTTGGGCCGCTACTCTCTGAGCCACTTCTCTCTGTATCCTCTCTTCATTCTCGGCCTCCTCTTACTTGGTTGCCCCTCGTAGGCACTTTTCATTCGCACGTGGGATCCGACCCCTCGCACCCTCCCGGGATGCTCCCGATTTGGCAGTGCTTTCCCTAGAACATCGTCGTAACGCTCGACGGGAATCAGACCTTTCTTGAATGCATCTTCTTTTTCTTCCTGAAATTGCAAAGTTGATATGTTACAACAAAATAAATTTATTATTAAATTCGACAAATAGATGTAGAAAAGCGCTCACAATTCTCTTGACGATCTCTTCTGTTGCCGGGTTAGGATAGACAGGCTCCTGGCCGCCCGGAGGGACCCTCTGTCTAGCCATTTTCCATGCCACATGCCTATAATCGACTGACATGTCGAGAAACTGCTCATCTGACATTGCAGTTGTTGACCCTTGGGAGGACAGCACGCCACTCGATGCCTGCTGCTCGTCCGCAATCCCCTGCAGAGCATCTTTGAGCTTGTTCTTGAATTTCTCCCCAGCATAGCCTCTGGATCCTAAGCGATGCGGATAGATGTTCTTCTTCTGATTCGTCCGCCCCTTCTCACTTATCTCCTACAATTGAACTTATAGATGATCTCTGAATACTTAATTCGAGGCAAAGTATATGTATGTATAGAGGAATAAACATACCCTGAAAGCTTCTGACTGGCGGGACTCCACAAAGGCATCCCAATCTGCTTCACTGAATTCATACCTCTTGAGGTTGGGCGTCTTACCCTTCAGCGCAAATTTTGTGGTCAGATCGGTTCTGAACCGTCGGTGTAGAGTGGCCATTTGGGAGAGAAGCCTCTTTTTGAGATCCTTGTTATCAGGTATTTGCCAATCCTCCTGCCAATCAATATATACCCCAAGTTTGAAGTTATTTTAATATCAAATAAAAGTTGGAGAAATAAAAAGGTTATATATAGATCTTACCGATAGAGTAGTCAATATCTTCTCCTTCATTAGGTCATCCACCTCAGACCAATCATTTATGGTGATCGGGACCGTCCTTTTGACCACCACACCCATCTGAGAGGCAAAACTTTTAATCGTGCGATTCAAGATAGCCCTCCCGAATTTATCAATCTTCACCTGCTTTCCATCTTTACTAATCACCTCAGTCAACTGTGTGGGCCCCCTCACTCGTTTCTTACCCGAGTCCTGCTCACCATCACTCGAGTGACAGGATCGCTCACCATCACCACCAGAAGACATGGTAGGAACTGCAAAATTAGAAATAACTTGAGTTAGAAATTTTCTAAACATATATGCTACAAGTACCAAACTTTATAATTTTCTAAAGAGCACATGAAATAACTTGAGTTCCATATTTTCTAAAGAGCACAAGCAGTCAAGCAAGCAATCACAATGATCGAATTTTCTAAACCCTAAACCCTAACTTGAAAGAGCATTGATATGCATGTATATATGCATATATGAAGCATGCACATTTCCAAATAAACCCTAAACCCTAAATTATATTGATCATATTGATCATTTACAAGCATAACTATTTCATAATTCCAATTAATTAACCAAGCAATTTGCAACCAACAAGCATGCACATTTCTTCGCATAATAAATAATTACCAATAATCATAAGAAGCATAATAAATAATTTGCAAGAATCCTAACTATTTCATAATTTGCAATAAGCAATAAGCATAACTATGCCATTCCAACCAATTAATACAATCTAAGAAGCAACTAATATAACTTATAATCCAAGCAATTCCAAGCAATTTCAAGCAACTAATATGCCATTCCAACCAATTCCAACCAATTTCAAGCAATCTAAGAAGCAACTAATATGCCATTCCAACCTATTCCAAGCAATTTCAAGCAATTCCAAGTAATTTCGGGTACAATCCAAACCCTAAATTCCAAAATAACTTATAATATTAAATTCGGTGATAAATTTGATTAGATTTCGGGTAAAATCCAAAATACAAAATACAATTCGGGTAAAATCCAAAATACAATTCGGGTACAATACAAACCCTTACAAAAAGGAAAAATGTGGAAAAGACACTACCTTCGCCTGCACAGTGGTGCTTCTGCCGCGAGGTGGTGGAACCCTAGACGAGAACGGTGTGAGCGGAGAGAGAGAGGGAGGCCGCGTGAGAGGGACGCTGAATGAGAGGGAGGCCGCGGAACCGAGAAGAGGGCTGTCCAGTGAGAGGGAGATCGAGCGGGATCTTTGGTTGTACAAGCACTAGGTGGAGTGAGGGAGGCCGAGCGAGGGTTTGAACGGCGGAGTGAGAGGAAGAAGAGTGCAAAAGTTTTGAATAATTTCTAAGTTAGAACGATGGGAGCTGGAGGGAAATACCAATACTTTGTATCGGTTAGTTATAAGAAACCGATACTAAATAAGTATCTGTGTCGGGTAACTACAATAAACCGCTACAAACCCAATTGTATCGGCTCTTTGTATATAACCGATACAATGTTATTTTCTGTGTCGACTTTTAATATATAACCGATACAATTACGTGAGTGACGATATTTCTCACTGTTTTTTGTTATTAAGAAAGATTTTTTTTGTAAAAATTAAATTCATTTCGTTCTAAATTAAATTTCTTGCTTTCTTTGTTAAAATAAAAATAAATCGTAGTAATTAAATTTTATTTACACAATTATTTTGAAATAAATTTTGGAAGAAAAAATTGTTACATAATTACTTATTTATAATTATTTATAATTATTTATAATTATTTATAATTATTTATAATTATTTTTAAAATTACTTAAAATTATTTATTGAAAATTATTTTTAAAATTATTTTTAAAAATTTAATTAATTTGATCTCCTTCTAAATTTAGTGATAATTAAGTTTTGAGAACTTACAAAAAATAAATTTTGAAAATTGTCTTGAAATAAAATAAGCTAATAAATTACATATTGACTTAAAAGAAACTAAATTACATAATAATTAAATTCGGTATAGAAAGCTTGCGTGCGTCCCATTTTTTAGTAATGTAATGCATGCATCCTGAAGGAAAAAAATAAACTCTTCTTAAGTACATGTGTATCTTTTAATAATATAAATAATTTGAGATTTGAAAAATGATAAAAAAAAATTAGTATGTAAGACATACCAATAAAAATTTAAATGTCCATCTTATTCTTGGACCCATTCTCCTTCGTTATGATCGTGCCGCTTGTGACTTGTTTCGCTATCCGGAATGGTTGGTGAAGATGCTATGCCTGTGGAAAATGGAGGTATCTCGTCAAAATGATCGAATGCTTCTTCGTCATCCACATTATCGACTCCAATGATCCGTCTTTTTCCGGGTAGGACAACATGCTTTGAACGATCCGCGGGGTCAATTATGTAGAACACTTGTGTGGCTTGTCTTGCAAGTATGAATAGATCGTCCTTATACCCATCCTTGCTGAAATCTACCAAAATAAAGCCATCATTGTCAACTTTAACCCCTCGACGGTTATCGACCCATTTACAACGAAATAACGGGATATTAAATCTCCTGTAATCCATTTCCCAAATTTCTTCAATAAACCCGTAATATGACAAAGATGCATGCGATGGTCCGGCAGCTTTAGCTCCTGAAAAATCATTCAAAACGGCTACTAATGTCACTCCACTATTCTGCACAGTGCTTTTTAAATCTTGCATTCTCGTGTAAAATGTATACCCGTTGATGTCGTATCCTTCGAAGGTCCTCACGACAGGTTTTGGACCAAGAGACAACATTTTGACTGTTTCTGTAATGTTTTCTTCTTTCGGAGCCATCAAGACTCGCCGAGTAAGCCAATCTTCGAACTTTTCTTTGTGTTCGGCCATCAACCACTTATCAGATCTCTTCGGATTCTGTTGCCGCAAGGTGGTCATATGCTCTTCAAAATATAGATAAATATCTGTGAGGTGTTGCAGAACATGGAAATGTGCTAGTTTCATAATCTCTTTTTCGGGCACGAATAATTTCAAACCGATTGTGCCTACACCGTGAAGTCTTCCCTCGTGCCGAGATTTAGGAATGCCAACAGGTTTTAAATCCGACAGATAATTAGTACAGCACTCAATAACCTCTTCTGCGGCATAGGCTCTTACAATGCTGCCTTCAGGACGATACCGATTCCTTACGTATCCCTTTAAAATTCCCATGTACCTCTCGAACGGATACATGTACCGCAAGAAAACGAGTCCACACATCTTAACTTCGTTAACCAGGTGGACAATCAGATGAACCATGATATCAAAAAAAGATGGTGGGAAATACATTTCGATATTACAGAGAGTGACAACAACCTCCTTCTGCAAATCATCTAACATCTCAGGATCATTAATTTTGCAACAAATGACATTAAAGAAAAAACATAACTTCGTGATTGTCTGCCTAACACACGGTGGCAGTATGCCCCGAATTGCAACAGGAAGAAGCTGTGTCATTAAAACATGACAGTCGTGAGACTTCATGCCTGTCAGTTTCAAATGGTCCAATGAAACTAGGCTTTTAAAGTTTGAAGAGTATCCAGATGGAACTTTGACACCGTGAAGGCATTCGCATAGGCTCTTTTTTTCGTCTTTCGACAACGTATGCTGAGCTGAAGATATATACCACCAGATCTTACCTTTGTCGGTCTTCTTCTCAGTGGGTTGTAGATCCTCCCGTATGTTCAACAACTGCATGTCTTTCCGAGCATTGATACCGTCCTTAGTCTTACCCGGAATATTCAACAATGTGCCGACTATACTGTCGCACATATTTTTAACAACATGCATCACATCGAGACAGTGTCGAACGTCTAAATGCTCCCAGTACGGTAAGTCCCAAAACACTGACCTCTTCTTCCACATAATTTTCGGATCCCCTTTCTTTCTTGCGGCCTTTTTCTTAAATTTTCCAAATTCTACCTTGATATCCCTCACTCGCGAATAAATTTCTCGACCGGTCAACGGGTATTTCGCTCTCCCCTTCTCGGTCTTTCCATTGAATTCTCTCTTTCTCTTTCTGTGTTAGTGATTGCCAGGAAGAAATCTACGATGGCCCATGTACACATTTTTAGATGAGTTAGGTAGATACAGATCGACTGCATCGTCCATGCAAATAGGGCACGCTTTCTCTCCCTTGACACTGTAACCCGACAAATTACCATAAGCCAGAAAATCATTGATGGTGCAGAAAATCATAGAATGTAGAGTGAAATTCTCCTTGCTATATGCATCAAATATCTCCACTCCGGGAGCCCATAATTTTTTTAGATCCTCGATCAATGGCGCTAAGTACACATCTATATCGTTTCCGGGCTGTTTGGGTCCTGATATTAGCAAGGTCATCATGATGTACTTGCGTTTCATACACAACCAAGGCGGAAGATTATAAATGCACAACAGAACCGGCCAACTGCTATGTTTACTGCTCATGCTACTGTGCGGATTAATTCCGTCGGTACTGAGCCCGAGCTTCAAGTTTCTTGGGTCACCGCCAAAGTTCGGAAACTTTCTGTCAATATTTCTCCACTGAGGAGAATCAGCGGGGTGCCGTAATTTCCCGTCTTTCTTCCGGCTATCGGCATGCCAACGCAATAATTTTGCATCTTTAGCATTGGAAAACAAACGTTTCAACCTCGGTATCACGGGGAGGTACCATATTACCTTTGCTGGAGGTCCTTTACTCGGTCTGCAGTCTGTATCACTTTCATTGACGGTTGACTGCTTTCTACTGTAACGAGATGCACCACATTTCGGACACTCGTGATGATCTTCGTACTCATTCCGATATAATATACAGTCATTTGGACATGCATGTATTCTTTGAACTTCTAAATCCACTGGACACAGCATTTTCTTCGCTTCATAAGCATTACGGGGGATCTCGTTTCCATCCGGAAGAATTTCTTTCAAAGTTTCCAATAAAGCGGTAAAACTCTTATCAGTCCAACAATTACAGGCTTTCAGATTATACAATTTTAATACACCTTTCAATTTTGAAAATTTAGCACAACCAGGATACAATTCCTTATTACAATCTTCGTTCAAATTCTCAAATACACAGTACTGCTTTTCATTACCGAAATCCTCTTCTAAATCACGTAGCATTTGATCAAAATTATCCGCGATTACATTTTCATCGACTGGCACATCATCACTACCGTCGTTTACATCGATATGGTATTCCTGCTGCTCAGAATTATTGGTACCTCTGTTTGCGGCCAAATTACTCTCACCGTGCCATATCCAACGCTTGTAATTGTGCTTGAATCCACGACGAATCAAATGGTTCCTCACTTGGATGGGGTTGGAAAATTTCTTCAGGTTGTTACAATCACGGCAAGGACAAAGCATCACACCATTCCCATCACCTGCCATATATTCTTCAGCAACTTTCATAAATTCATCAACACCTTCCATATATTCATCCGACAGACGTGATACATCGTACATCCAATTGCGGTCCATCTGCAATTAATTATAAGAAAACACAATTAATTAAACACACAGTTGGGCTTGAGTGTTCACAGTAGGGCTTATATGGGCCGGTTACCATCTTATCCCACTCTTTGAATACTCTGTCTCATCAGTGACCACATACGAGTTGTGTTTTAGTATCTAGGAAAATTTCGGCAGCATTTCCCCTTAGTTCCCCGAGTATTCGGAGAACTAGTTGGGGAAATGCTGCCGAAATTTTCCTAGATACTAAAACACGACTCGTATGTGGTCACATCCTAATTGAGACAGAGTATTCAAAGAGCAGTCCCAAAACGGGGACTATTCAAAATTAATCCCTAATGGATTAATTTTGAACGGGTATTAGGACCTAAAGGCATTAATTAATTCGGTTGTGGCTCGTAGGACAATACTCTATCTTGTATAGATACACCTAATTAACTATATCCGTACTCGTATATATCAAAATACACATCCATTCACAAACTACTAATTAAATATAAGCTTTAGGGTAGTACTTACAATTTGTTGGGATGCCGGATTGAGTGAGATGAAGAGATCGTTGCACAAGATGATCGAGAAGATAATAGCGCGCAAAATCTACAAATCCACTACCCTATATAAATCACAATAATTAGGCCGGTTCTACAATCTCCACTAATTTAATCACAAGCGATTAGATATATAAGATTTAAACTTATATATTAATCACAAAAAGTATAGCCTACATACAAGTTTAAAACACAAATTGCAAAATTACCCTAATCCTTTAATTTTTTACAAAACTTAATTATTTACATGCATAATTTATTAAAAAAATTTTAGGGTTACATGCATGAAATTGTGTAAACTTATTTACATGCATAATTTAGCTAAATCAACACTCTTATTTAATATATGATCATAAATTCATGAAGAATCTTCACAATACCATACATATAATTTTCCAATAGTGTTTAGGGTTTACAAATATGCATTAAAATCCTCATTTTGCAATTGTTGGTAGCTAGAGTAGAAATTGTTTGTTTCAAATAGCACCATCAAAAGAGAGAGACACAAAATCATCAAATCAAGCTTTAAAGATACATAATTTTAGATAATAGCATTAAATTCGGGCAATTAATAATATACATACCTACTAGGTGTGGTGGCTCAAGTGATCTTCCCTCTCTTTGATCAACTAGGAATGCCACCTTCTCTTGACAATCAAAAACGAAATCTAAATATCTAGCTAAGTCAGATCACAAATCAGAGAACACAGAGAGAAAAACAGCTGGTTTAGTTGAGACCTCAGAAACCTAGCTTTGATTCTCGCTGCTGTCATTATAATGAAGAGATGAATTATCTGTATCGGTTAATTTAAAAAAAACGACACTAAAAACTAATCTGTATCGGTTGTAATATAAGGCGATACAAATCTGTATCGGTTTAATACCAAAAAACGATACTAATATTTCTGTGTCGGCTTTTAATAAAGAACCAACACTAATGTTTACTAATCTGTATCGGCTATTTATTTAAAAACCGATATAAACAATTTGTGTCAGCTAATTACCTAATAACCGATACAAATTGGTGTCGGCTATAAGTAGAACCGATACAGAAATAGTTTTCGTATCGGGTTTGTATAATAACCGATACATATTGTTATTTGTAGCGCCTAATACAATTAGCCGACACAAAATCTGGCGATACTGAAAGTCTGTTTTCCACTAGTGCATGCGGTAACGTGACGTGTGCATGCATTAAATTTAATTTGATCCATTATACATTTATTCAAAATTAGAAGTGAAAAAAAAAATACAATTGTGTTTCATTCCAGATAACATTCTCTGCAATTGCCTGTGTTTAATTGATGGTTAAGTATACACTGGTCACATTTATTTTGTGAGTGAATTACATAGTGTTTTGACTTAGATTTTTCTCTATTTCTCACCTTTATGTTTAATTATTACTAGAAACAGGTTACTATTACTCAACTTTATTTTTTTATGCAGGAACCATGTTTTTTAAATTTAATATTTCATTAATTACGATATATATATACACGCCATCTTCCTTTAAAATATTCCTCAAATTTGGCAACTGCTGCTTAATTAATTAATATGTTGCAATTCAATTGCAATTACAGTAGTTAATTATTATGAAAAAAAGACATTGTTTAGCGACATCATTGTGAAAAGTCTTGGATGACGTTAATTTGAGATAGTTGAATTTTTCGAGTTTTCATGTTTTGAAAACGCTGCAAAATCCGTTCATCATGAATAGCAGCAAAAATCTCTCGTTCAATGTAGCAAACCATGTTGTCATTCATCCATTCATCAACCATCTTATTGCGCAATTCGGTCTTAATGATTTTCATTACTGAGAATGCCCTTTCAACTGTTGCTGTTGCCACAGGTAAGATCAAGGCCAACTCAATGAGGCGATATATCTATGGATAGCACAAATGTCTTTCGGTTTGAACCATTAGAATAGCAAAAGTTGCAAGATCATGACAAGCTGAAAATTATATACTATTTCTCACATCAGAAATGAATGTGCTGAGTTCACTTCTTAAAAATGTACAATCAAAGGATGAGAAGTCCACAGAATAAATACTAGCAAATTCAAGAAGTTTGTCATGATCAAATTTAGAGAAAAAGTCATTCGGATCAAGACAAGCAAAGCATTTCAACAAATTAGTAGATGCTTCACTAAATCGTTCATTCATCTCAAAAAGAAGAGAGTCAAGCACAACCAAGAAAATATCAACATGGGAGCGATGCGAATACTTTACCATTTGACCATCACGTCTTGAACGACCTCTTGCTGGTATCTTATCATCCATATTGGGCACGGAAATTTTCATCTTCATACAAAAACCTTGAACTTCTTCCAATAGTTCATCATATCCATTGTCTCTCATATGTTGCAAATTTTGCTTTGTAACCACAATCAAATTAACTACTTGAACAATATTCTGATCTTTCCTTTGCAATGCCCGTGATAACTCATTAGTACAACCCAAAACTTTTAGCATTAGATGCATTATAAATGCAAATTCAAAGCTTTTCATTTTCTCTATCAAACCTGCAGCTGTGATTTTTTGTGTCAGATTAGTTGCATCATCACTCACATTCTCCAATACCTTCAATACTGACTCCCACATTGTAAAGAGGCGAACCAAAGTTGTGTGATGCGAACCCCACCAGGTATCACCTGGTCTTGCAAGACTAGTTTCTTAATTTTTTCCTCTTCCTGTAAAAATATCACCACTCTCTAATATCATCACAATCCTGTCATGATGATCTTGAAGTAGTTGATCCCTTCTTTTGCAAGAGGCGCCTACAGTATTGACAATTAAAGTGGTATAGTTAAAGAAATTAGCAACAGATGAACTACACTTTGCAACAGCAACTACCACCAACTGCAACTGATGAGCAAAATAATGGATATAAAAGGCATAAGGATTTTCATTCAAAATTCGTCTTTGCAATCCATTGAATTCTCCTCTCATGTTTGAGGCGCCATCATACCCCTGCCCTCGTAGTCTAGAGATGGATAAACCATGACGAGCAAACAAATCCTCTAATGCTACTTTTAATGAAGACGCAGTAGTATCAGAAACATGCTCAATACCAAGAAATCTCCCGATCACATGCCCAGTCTGGTTCACAAACCTACATACAACAACAATAAAGTTAAGAATGTTACTAACAATAATAATAATTAAACTTGAAGTATTAGTTACTAACCTCACAACCACAGTCATTTGCTCCTTCATCGATGCATCACGAGACTCATCAATAAGTACAGAAAACAACTTATCTCCAAGCTCCTCAAGAATGACAAGTGAGGTCTCTTGTGCACAAGCCTTCACCATCTCTTTCTGTGTGAGCGGGGAAGTCATCTGATTATTTCCATGAGCATTTTCATAAAGCACTTTAGAAACTTCGGGATTTTTCTCTTTATACCAGCTTAGTAACTCCAAAAAGTTTCCTATGTTGCTAGAATTAGAAGTCTCATTGTATCCACGAAAAGCAAGAGCTTGCAATAAGAGAAATCTTGTAACATATAAAATAGAAGTGAGGCGAACTCTATATGCAATCTCGGCTTCCTTGCTATGTGAAGTGAACACGTGTGACACACTTTGTCTCTGATTTTTGAAATCTTGACAATGTCATCTTGCATTATTGTGGCAAGAATTTACTCCACCAACTTGTTCCTTGACGGCTTGGAGCATGTTGCTTTAAAAAGCCTGTTCCTTGAAGTTCGAACTGGCGAAGTTGCGAAGTCGAATGGGCGAAGTCGAATTGGCGAAGAGATTCTCTCCAGGTTTCAGTGCAACAGGCTCCAAGCCTCCAACTGTCAAGGGCCCAAAATAATTTAGCCCATAACTATAAGCCTATAATTTCTGGGTCAAGGGGGGGCCAGGGCCCAGGCCCTGGTTCCGCCCCTGTATATATGGGTAAACAAACACCCTTTTTAATTATTTTTGCTATATATATGACACTTGAACCTAAGATCAAACTTATTTAATTAGCCGTTATCTTTTTTGCCTACGTAACCATTTGACTAAATCAAACTTATTTAATTAGCCGTTGTCGTTTTTTGCACCGAGATTTAGCCTATAAATTTAAGCCGCCTCGATCCTCCATTCCTCCCAAATCTACAAGTTGTCAACACACACACTCCACAAAAATGGTGAACTCTGGGGTGAAATTTGCTTTCTTTCTCATATTACAAATTGTAGCTTTCCTTGTAAATTATCCATACAAACACACTTTCATCCTTTCAAACACACAATCAGAGCTCCCGCCTCATTACAGCACGAAATATCCCATTAAAACATGCCATTGTCTTGAGCACAAAGTATCTGTTGACCTTCTCTGCAAGCTCGTATGTATCACTTTGATTGAAGACTTAGAGGAGGTCTATTGTAAGTCGAAAACTGATCAACAATGCGCTTCTGCATTTGATATGGCAAGGAGGATATGTACTCATTTTAGTGGCAAATATGATGGGGGTGACATTCTTCTCCATAAAATTCTGGAGATTATTTTCGATTATTATACGACTGTCGAAAATTCAAATGATGAACAACACCCTACTTAATTAATTGATATCAAAATAAATTGGTGCATTGTTTTTTGTTGTGCTTGTAATATTTTAATTTCTTGTGTTATGTTAATTTCTTTTAGTAGCATCATGATGTCTAATCTATTTGATATAATAACACTTTCTTATATTTTCTTGTTTTTGAACCTTTTTTTTGGGATAATTTCTAGTGTGTATTAACTTTTAAAATAGTTAATACATTTTAGTTTAATTTTAAAATTGTGTACAAAACAAGTTGAAAAAGTGACAAGTCCTCTACATAAATTACAGTTGTCATGGAGAGAGATTAAAAAGAATACTTGATCTACATGTCACAAAAAAATTCGGATGTTAAAATTGTACCTGGGCCAAACTGGGCCCAAGAAAGAATGTGTTAGTAGGCCTAACTGGGCTGCTTCGATTATTCTATGTATCATTTAGCTTGACAAAGCGATCAATTTCTGATTCAGTCCCACAAGGCCACAACCAAACTAAGAACAGAACAGTTAGCATGGTACTGCACCACCAGTGCCAATAACATTAATACAACAATGTTAATACTTATTCAAAGCAATTACACATCATGGAAAAATTACGAATGAACCCACCAAATGATAGAATTCCAACATTAATAAACCCTGCTTCAATCACAACCCCTCACTATCTAGAGACCGAGCCAGAATTTATCATGAAACAGAGCCAACAAAACAAAGTATAAGACTCATGATACAATTTTTTTTTTTCATTGAAACAAACGGTTTAAAAATCTGTAATTATATATACTTTACCATCAATTAAACACAGGCAGTTGCAGAGAATGTTATCTGGAATGAAACACACAATCCTATTCTTATTTTCACTTTCAGCCACTTCATCAGTTTAGTAGGCATTCACCAGTACCGTTTTGCCACAGCAATTCAAAACTAGAGAAATTTAAGAAAATTATGGAAATTATGGGAATCGCCCAAGATCTCTAATCGAGATCATAACGTCTAGCAGGGTTTGAGAGATGTGTTTAACAAAGAAAGCACCCCATCCACAACCGCAAAATAAAATTTAATGAACTCTTCATCCAAAACTAGAGAAATTTAATGAACTCATTCTTCTTCTGATACTTCTTTCAACGGCTATGTTATGTAGCTTTAGCTCTCTCCTGTCCACTAACTTCAGTTTCATGTCTTCTTCACCTAGTACATACAAACACAACCATGTCAAAATCATTGTTTGAATGCTGACACCCATTTTTAAAATACTGGCAATAATGCTGTTTAAATTCTGGATTGAGTCATTTACGAGCTCTATTGAGCATTTTAGGATTCAACATCAAGTATCAGATAGTACCATTTTAGTGAACAAATCTGGTTCAAATGCTGCATTGAGTGACGCCTTAATTAGTTAATACCAGCTCCCCTTTGCAATCCTTGGGGAGTACTGAATACATATCTATATATGACAAGTTAGAGTTCTTTATTGTAATTTTTATGTCCAAATTTAAAAAAAAAAAAAAGAATTACTAGCTGTAGCCTCGTTCTCTAGTGGACTCAGCTCAGGCAAGACCATGTCGTCCCATCTTTGTTGTGGTGCTTGATTGTCCAAATGATTACTACAGACAGAATTGGGTCTAATATCTGATCAATTGCTTCAAAGGAATGCTTGACCCTGCATAAAAGCAAAAATGTCATGTACTGGTCTAGTTGAGAACGTTACCAATATATACCCTTTGGCAGCACTTATCCAACTCGACTGCCCTTAGAAAAAGTGAATATTAGTTGACTTCAAATAAACAGAAGTGTTTCTGACGATATGAGTGAAGGGAAATTTGCAAGAAGGTCCTTGTCAAAACTTAAATTCTGCTTTATTATCTAAACTGTTATTTGATGATGAACAAAAAAAACCTAGCATGGTTTTAAATAAAAAGAAAAAAAAAAGAGATTAGGTTCAAGCTAGCATGGTTTGTAAATTTAATTTACAACTTAAATTGGAAGAATGAGGGAAATAAAATTCATGTCCTTCACATTTTCAAAATTATTCACAAAAAAGAACAATTTAGATTGACCAGCTTATGGTAACTAAGCTACATACCGATAAGTGTGTAACTGGAATTTTTAAAACAATCAAATTGACAAACCAGTCCACCAGAAGAGTTTTGTAAGCACAATTATCTGATTATTCAAAGTCAACTAGTATAATAATATCAAATTCTCCTAGATTTATCTTCTAAAAAACAAATTTCATTGTGTACCCGGTAACATAAGAAATCATATAATAAAACTAACAAAAATAGAAATCAAATAACTCCTAATTAAAGAAGTATGATATTGTAAACATGCATTAGATCCTTGAATTTTTCTGCTGGACCTACATGAGCTGGTACAGTGATCCTTGTACAGCAAAAAATATAAAAGAAGTTTATGTTCATAGGGAAGAAAAAATATGGTTCTTACCGATATATACCCTCTGGCAGCACTTATCCAGCTCGATTGCCCTTAGAAAAAGTGAATACTAGTTGAATACATAATTTAATTCCATAGGGGAATAGGAAATAAGCATCACTCAAGTGTGCAATAATGTCCCCTTTTAGTTTAATCTAATTAACTCAAAATGAAGGAGGTTGTAGAACATATCAATATAACCTGACTTCTTGCTCAGTTGTGCATTAGTTTAGCAAAATCATTACGCTAATTTCAGTTCAAGTGATCACAGAGTTATGCTACCAAATATTATCTTATATAGTTGATGTCTGCTGAATCCACTTTGATTTTAAGTAATTATGTTAAAGTGCAGGTTAAGCTGAATCTGCCTAACCAGTAACAACTGCAACTGCTGATTCATCTTATGCTTTTTACTTTAGTTTGGAATTCTTAAAACTCCAAATTATTACATATTTGCATAATCACTGAACTCTTCAGTTTATAAATTTTTCAAGAATTATGAATATATTTCTATATTATGCACATTCTTTGCATAAATTCAAACAGAAAATATTTAACCAAAGTTCAATAAGTCTTCTGCATGGCCTTACCAGCAATTTAATCTTTAGTTGTTACTCCAGCATCTTCATGTTCATCTTTACTATCATATTGGGGGTTGTCAATAGGATCTGACTGCCAATGAAAATTAGACATGACATGCAGGTAAGCTAAGATTGCTCTAGAGGATTTCATGCTGGACATAAGTATTATACAAGCTGTTCGGTCATGTAAAAACCAAAAATATTCTAGCACTGGAAATTCCTCATTTTCCTATTCTTTATTTATTTTATTGTCTTCTTCTGCAACTTGGGTATGTTTTTATATGCTTAATGAATCAATCAAGGCTCGAACATGAAATTCCAGAAAATCTACCCAAGATAGTTGGTACTGGTTGGGTCTACTATTAAGAAATATGTATACAAGGGTCTCTAGCTTCTAAACAATATAAAATACTTTTTTTAATTTTGTACCTGGTCCTCGTAAGTGATGCTGTTTCTCTGGCACCATTCTCTCATCAGAGGGCAATCACCAATGGTAATATGAGGCCTGAATTGGAGTCTTTCAGTAGCAAGACAGATGCTTATGTTCCTACAATGTAGTAATTCCATGTTTTCTAGTTTCATCAAGCCATGAAAACCTTTCAACAAAGTCAGCTTTGGGCAGTTCATTATCAGAAGATTCTTGAGAGTGCTCGAATGGTTTTGAACTGATAGCAATGGCAAGGAGCTCAGCTTGTCACAAGAATTCAGTTCCAGGAACTTGAGTGATAGTGGCAGTGTTTTATCATTCCAATTGCACAACTCTGGACAGTATGATATGCTCAAGCGCTTGAGGTTCCTGAGGTTATCCAGCCCTGTCATTGATATGACCTTCCTGCACCTCAAAATCTCCATTATCACCAACGAAGGCTGATTTAGCATTATATGTTGACAGCTCACCCCAACTAATGGTACACATGTTAATGATTCCATTTCTAGAAAATCTTCTTTTGTTAAAAATAGCGCAAGGGGATTTTTTAGAAGTGGAATTGGGGAATTGACGGATGACAGACGGATCTCATTATTCCCAATTAAGTTCAACACTTTACTCGTATCTCTCTGTTACATGAGTAAAACATATTAGTGTGATTAAATAATGTAGAGTAATGAAAAAAGTTTTAAAATGTTCATCATATGGAGATCCTTTACCTGATAGACATATCTTTTTCCTAAACCCATTCTGGGACAGTCATAAATTTCAGCCCTTTGGGTCATGGAGTGCAACACATTATACACAGGAAATTGGAGAATGGGACAGTGTGATATTCGCATGCTTTTCAGCCCCTTTTGTAATTCAGGATAATCCTCAAATAGGAGGTTTGTATGAAACAATGTCTCTCTCTTCACCCAATGAATTGAGGTGAGTAGTGGACAGTGAAAGACATCAAGCATTTGGATACTAGATTGTAAAGGAAAGATGATTTCCTGAATATTGCTATAAGCTATCTTCAATTTCTTGATTGCTGCTGGAATAGTTGGGAGATTGAATTTTGGACAGCGTTCAAAACTAACTTCCTCAACAGAATTTAAGCCCTCATCACTCCAATTAATTGATATTAGCTCTATACAATTTGAGATTGTTAGGTTAACAGATACTGAATGGAACATTATTGTACGAAAGCCACACTCGTGTATCTTCAATTTCAAGGTTCCAACCGGAATGGTTACGAGTTCCAATTTTGGGCAGCATTCAAAACTAACTTCCTCAACAGAATTTAAGCCCCAATCAATCCAATTAATTAAGATTAGCTCTACGCAGTTTGAGATTGTTAGGTGCTTAAATACTGAACGGAACATGATTGTACGAAAGCCACACTCGTGTATCTTTAGTTTCAAGGTTCCAACCGGAATTGTTATGAGTTCCAATTTTGGGCAGTATTCAAAATTAATTTCTTTAACAGAAATTAAGTCCCCATCCCTCCAATTAATCGAGACTAGCTCTGTGCAGTTTGAGATTGTTAGGTTCTCAGATATTGAATGGAACATGATTTCACGAAAGCCGCACTCAAGTATTTTCAGCTTTTTTATTACCGATGGACATGCTAGAAGTTTTAATTTCGGGCAGTATTCGAAAGTAACTTCCCTAACCGATAAGCCCATGTCTTTCCAATAAATCAATGTTAGCTCCGGACAGTTTGAGATGTTCAGGTTCTCAAATATTAATGGGAACATGATTTCTCGAAAGCCACAATTGTGTATCTTAAGTTTCCTGATTCCGGCAGGGAATTTTAGGAGTTCTAATTTTGGGCAGTATTCAAAGGTAACTTCGGCAATAGAATTTAGGTTCGTATCCCTCCAATTAATAGAGATTAGCTCTAGACAGTTTGAAATGATTAGGTTCTCAGATCTTGAAGGCAACATTATTTCACGAAAGCCGCATTTCTGAATGTTCAGCATCATAAGTTCTTCAGGAATGGTAGGGAATATCCATAATTCAGGACAGCAATGAAGTAAAATACTCTTAAGAGCTGGTAGTTTGTGAATGCTTGTGAATTTACATAATCTAGGGCAACCTTGAACTGAAATGTTCACAAGAGCAGGTAAGTCATTGCCCGTGGAATGCACTGAGATAAGATCTGGACAGTTAGAGATCAAAACATTTTGTACCTTAGATTCTAACGAGAATTGAAGTTCATGACAACAACAATCTGTTACTAGTACATCTCTAACTTCTAGCGGAATTGTCGCAATTGTCCGTAATTTTGGGCATTTATCTATGACGAGTTTCTTAAGACAGGGGAAGTCGCAATCATGCGCCTGCCACTCCACCAAATTGAGCATGCTCCTCAAAGAGAGCACTTCAAGTGATGGGTAACTACGTTCCTTGGGCTGCTTGGAAGAACCATATTCTATCAACAGTGAATATTTGTTGAGCTCATCTCCTACATTTCTAACACCAATATTACTTGATATATCCAGAAATTTGAGATGTGGCAGTTGACCAAATGGTGGTAAGAAGTTAGGCTCAGTCCAAAAGTTAAGAGTAAGAGTTGTCAATTTGGGAAGTAATGGATTAAGCAACCAAGAAGGAAAAATTCGCCCTCCATAATTTAATATTGCAAGCTCTGTGAGGTTACCATGAGGTTGGAGGCTCGTGAGTACAACACCCTGTGTCTTCTCATCATTCTCATTCTTTGCATTTTTACTTGAACAGACAGCTAAATGGAGTTCTTTATCTCTACAACCTAGAATACTATGACCTTCGTGAAAGTTTAAAATTAACTTGTGTAAATTTGGTTTTGATACAAGATTGGCATTCCTGGAGTATTCCACATCACTGATGTTCCTAAGCCCTGATATGCACAACAACCCGCTAAGCTTATTCATATCCTTGAGCTCTCCCAGCCCTCCGATCATGCCATGATCCATGACACTAAAATGACCACTTAACGGTTTAAGAGTTGTTAATTTTCCAATCCCATATGGCATGTTGATAAGAGATAAAGGTAAATCTAGAATGCGCAACCTAGTTAACTGCTCTATGCCCCTTGGTAACTCTTTGAGTTTTGTACAATATTCTAATGATAATGTATGCAGGTTACGAAGCATAAAGATAGATTCAGGTAACTGCTGGATTTCACCACTGCTCAGCTGAAAGTACCGAAGGTTAATAAGGTTTTTGATGTTTCCAGGTAACTCTCGAAGATAAAAGCTATTCAAATCCAAAGTTTGGAGGTTGTAAAGAAGACATAAAGTTTCAGGAAGCGTCTCCATATGACTATTTCCAACAGAAAGGTAGCGTAAGTGCTTCAACGTGCCGAGTGTATTTGGCAACAAGGAATGCCTCAGATGAAGGGCTCTTGTACCAGCAAACTCAGATGAGATTGCAAAGTCAAAGTTCCAATTTCTTGGGCATTCCTTTACACATGTTCTGATAGAGCAGTTGCTGGGTGCTAAAAAAGAACCCAATAGTTTATCTTGTTTGGTTAAGTACAGGTGGTATACTTTGCATGGACCATTGCATTCGTGGTCATTTTCCAAAATAGGTCGGTAAGCTTCTTGAGAAATGGATCTTGCTAGATCATACACTAAATCATGCAAAAAGTACCCAGTGAAAGACTCACAATCAATAAGTGATCTGCCTTGCAATTCATCAAAGTACTCGCTTCCAATATCTTCTAATGTTTTCAATTTTCTTGTATTGCCATTGATATAGCCTTGTGCCATCCAGAGCCTCACCACCATGTCTTTTTCAAATGGTGTATCTTTCGGAAACAAGGATAAATAAAGGAAACATGGCTTAAGATGTTGTGGCAATTTCTGGTAACTTAACCATAATGCTGGCAAAATCTCTCCAGTCTCATCTATCTCTGATATATCACTCTCTAAAATTTCTCTCCATTTCTCTTCATCCATTTCATAACAGAGAAGGCCGCCAAGTACCTTTACGGCCAAAGGTGAGCCTTTGCATTTTTGGACAATACCACGACCAATCTTGTGCAGGTTTCCATTTTCACTTGCCTCCCTATTACCAAAAGCAAAATGCTTAAACAGCGACCAACAATTTTCCTCGGGTAAGGATCCCAATTGAAAAGGTGACGTTGTCTGCATGATCTTAGCAACTGAGGTATTGCGAGTCGTTGTCAAAATTCTTATAAATTTAGCTCCAAAAAAACCAACTCGAAAGCACTCCCACAGGTTTCTTTTTTCATTCCACACATCATCTAGCACGAGAAACAAGCTAAGACCTCTTATCTTCTCCTTGAGAACATCTTGTAGTATGCTTAGCTCACAAGACTGACAAGGGTTGTCACTCACGGAGTCCACGATAGCTTTGGTTAGCCGCACCAGATCAAAATCTTCAGAAACAGATACCCAGCATCTCTTGTTAAACAACCAACGAATCCTAGAGTCATTGTAAATAAGTTGCGCAAGTGTGGTCTTGCCGAACCCACCCATTCCAACAATAGGAAGAACCATAATATCTGGACCATTTGAAAGGCTCAGGAGGCTAATGATCTCCTCCTTCTCTTCCTCCCTACCAAAAATAGCTCTCTCATCCACATGAGAGCTAGTTGGTGGTCGGATTTGTGGACCGCTGACTAGCCGGGTCCCATCCTCCTCCCTCAAATGAAGATCCCTACGAGCATTTGAAATCTCTTGAAACCTCTCTGTTATGCCCTTGATCTTCTCAGCCATGCCCTCTGGAATTGAGGCCTTAGTAATGGTAAATGAATAAGAAGCAAGGGAGGATGATGCGTACATCTCAACAAATTTTCTCTTAGTCCCTGTAGAATTGTATATCAAAATGTCTCTTAGTGATCCTATCTTTATCTCAGCAAAAAATAAAATGGAGTAGAACTAAGGTGTGCTTAAGACCTATTGGATTGACTTCAAATGACTAATTTAAACATTGAAACCGATCTACTTCACTGTGATGCGATTACATGTCAAATTTACAAATTTTTGAACTAATTTAATATAAAGTCAAGCAGTCAAATGAAGAGGGTTTATAAGTTAATTTCAATGCGTTCATTTTGCATTGTTTTTTGATAGCTTGACTTTATATTAAATTAATTTGAAAATTTATAAATTTCATATGTAAACACATCACTCATGAAGTAGATTGGTTTTAACCAATGTTCTAAATAGCTAGCTATATATAGCGTAGTTATAGTGCCGCTATAGTAGTTTTGGACCTCATAAGCTAAGCTACGGAGTAAAACTGCGCTAATCGAGCTACAACAGCTATAGTGGTCCGCTATAGCGTGTAGCGTGTAGCGGAATAGCGATCCGCTATACTACATGGACTTATTTTTCTATTTTTTTCTTTCAATTTAAATGGGCTTTAAAATCCAAACCGAAATTAAATTGGCTTTGTGTCTCAGTCTGACTAATCTAAAGAATAGTTGATTTGAATATGTAGTAAAATGATACTTAATATATGATTGTATGATATTTTGAATAGAAAATGTATCGATAGTTTATAAGTTATAGAATTAAGGATATTCTGAATGACAATTTAGACTTTGTATTGGTTCAATATGAATATTAGAACTTCTTAAACAATTTGATGTTTGTATTACTCTATGAGATTTTACATAGATAATGTTTATTATTAGTAGAAATATAAAATATAATTTAAAAAAAAACGCTATGTAGGAAAGTTTTCGCTATAGTTTCGTTATTCGCTATAGTTTTTTTTTTTTCGTCTCCCTGCTACGCTGCTATAATCGCTATTTAGAACCTTAGTTTTAACAGTTTGGATTCATCATTTAAGATCATTTTGATAGATTATGGAGTTAAGCTCACCAAAGAATTGGTGAACTTAAGAACATCCTAGTTTTAGTAAAAAAAAAAATGTCTTAGTCTCTTATCCTTGAAAAGTCAAGAAAAATGAACACAAGTTTACCCCCAACGATTTTTTAATGTTTTCTATTTGTTTTCTCTTTGTGTTGTTTCGGATGGAGTCACAAGGATTAAAAAAATGTGACATTTAAGTTGTATCTTATCATCTTACCACTTAGACACTATGCCCGTAAATATAAATGGAAAACAACTCAACTCACATGAGTCAGCATACACTTAGACATTTCATCGAACATATTGTGTTCAATAATTGAAGTACCAAAAGACAGAATCAAAATCATATATATACCTCCGTTCCTATGGTAGGCCTGAATGGCAGCATCACCGCTCTCAACAATGGATCTGAGCAGCTCGTAGTAGAACTCATCGAGCACATCCTCTGCTTGGTAGGCCACACCTCTCAGTTCCTCCAGCCACAGCCGAACAGATCTGTCGTGAATCTCCCTCTCTTCAGCATCCTGTTGAACGGCCTGTATCCTTACAAGCATCCGACTCAGCTTCTCCAAATCCTCTCTAACACTTTCGACTGGATGTGAAGTGGAAGGGGTGCCTCGAATGGCGTGAAGGAGCTTGGTGGAGAGGGATTGGATGGAAGAAAACAGCCCGGACGCCATTAAATTGAATTGAAACTCTCTGTTAACTTTTCAGTCTCTCCGTCTCTGCTCTCTCACTGGTTAGCGGTTGCTGATTGCTAGACTATACTTGGAAATTAATTAATTTATGATGCGTGTGCGCGCGGGCACTGAGGCCAGTGAATAGGCTTAGTGATAATGTCTCTCATTAAATAGCACTAGTAATAGTCATAGCATGATGTAACGCTTAGTTCGATGGAGTCACATCTGCTGTGATTATGAAATAATGAACAGTACTATAAAATTTATGATTATAAAAATCTAACTGTTCAATAATTTCATACATGTATCTTAAAGCAGTTGATTTTTTTTGTACGAATCTCGAAATAATTTAATAATTGTATTTGGAAAAGCAAGAAATCGTAGGTTACTGTTCATGAACGAAAAATCGTAACAGATTCCGATCCTAATTCGATAGAAATAAAATGGACTGTTATCAGCCTTTTATTCAAAAAAAAAAGACCACTAGCTTGACCAGTACAACGGACTATTTATTATGGTAGCAATAGATCTACTAAATGAGTCGGCCGACTCATGGATTTTAAGCTGGACTCTTGAATAAGTCAATTCGAGTTGAGTTCGAACTCGGTTCGAACTCGTAATAATTATTCGTTCTCTAACCGTGTCGATTCGATTCGAGCTGAGCTAAGCTGCCCATTGAGTCGAACCATTCCCTATTTTCTCTCCTTTCGCTTCTCCCTGTCGCGACAGCTCTGGGCCGGATTTTTATGATTCAATCGGTGAAATTCAATCAGTGGTTAACTTCCACTATTTGTTAAAAAAAAAAACTTTGAATTTTGAATTTGGATTCGAATCTAAACTCAAATTTTGGTTACTTTAGCGGATCCAGACCTGTAAATGATTGTGCTTTGCTATTTCTTTTCCTTATTATAAGAGCCTGAAACTGTTTCACGCGCAAATTATTAAGTTATTGTTGTGTCCTTTAAATTTGTCTGTGCGTATCTACCAAAATTAGAATGCCAATGCCTCTGGAATTTTATTCTATATCTATCAATAATAAATACTGGTATACTCAAGAAAGAGCTGATAGAGCTATGATTAGAATTATAATGAAACAACAGAATCAGTGGCAGCATAAGTCTTAACCAAATTGAGAAATATACTACAATCAATTGAGCCGAGTTCGAGCCGAGCTTAGAGAATCCAATGGACCGAGCCAAGTCGGGCTTTACCATTCAAAGTTGAGCTCAGCTGAGTCGGATTTTAATGAAAGATTGAATGAGCTGAGCCAAGTTTTGGGTTTGATCCAACTCGTTAGTAGGACTAGGTGGCAGTGACACCGAATTGCGCCTTATATTTTCAAAGTTATTAAAATTCAAACAGTCAATTCAAACCGTTCAACATGATCTCCATATTAAAATGTGTCTGCAAATCAAATTTTACATTTTTTGAATTTTTTTTTATTGTTTGTTAAGTATATTACAAAATCGTTGTTTTCAGATAATTGAATTTATTTTACCCATCTTATAAATAGTAAAAAAAATTTTAAAAATTCAAAATTTAATCTGCAAGCATATTTTAATATATCCATCATATTGAACAGTTTAAATCAATTGTTTTAACTTTAAAAATATACAGTGTAATCTGATATTACAAAAACACAGTGTAAATGGATCCCACCTCATTTATTGTTGTTGTTTTCTTGCCACACCAACCGTGGGATAAAATCAAGCTCCAAATTAAGTCCCTGCTCATATGGCACGACCACAAGGCAAATTGAACCAATTAATATTAAAAAAGGAAGTATTGATTGAATATGGCATAAACCAATGTTACAAATAGAATCAAATTATTTTAAGCACCCCCATGTAATATCGATCATTTTGTATATATGGTCTCTAACAAGGATGCGCGTTGCAAATCCTGTCACGGATTAATGATTTTACGTGCATGTACGTAAAAAGCTATCTCACAAAATGTCTACGTATATCTAAACAAAAATATAAATATATCTACTAACAACTAATTTCCATATTCAAATATCTAATTTTAAAAAAGCTGAAATATTTTCGTTATTGTTAATTATTTTTTGTTTGGTAGCAAAGGCAATATCCTCCCGTGTACGAAGTCACATGTTTGAAACTCATATGGAGAAATCTCTTGTGAATATTAAATAGTTACGTGGCTTAATCTCCAACATTTACTTAAAAAAATAATATTTTTTATAAATACATAATTTAAATAACTTGTCGTACTGACATACACACGATGCTTATACTCTTGTGTATGCATAGAGAAATGAACTATTTGTAAATAGAAAACGACCAATTATAAGATTGATATTTTTCAAAATTCAAAATTTGTAATTTTGTCTATTAAACTTATAAGTTTGCATGCACTAATACTTTTATCCCTCTTATAACATTAAACTACCCTTTTTCTAGTTCTCTCATTTTAAAATTTCTAACTGTGCTCTTGCCCCGTGTTTGGTTGTGGACTAAAGCTAAGGAGGCCTAAATTGATTATTCCAACTTAGGCCGGTCTAAATTATTCATGTTTGGTTGAGATCTAAAGTTAGATCATGGCTTAAGTTATTCCTTGTTTGGTTAGAATTGGTGGACTAAAGTTTTGGAAGCCTAAATTAGTTAATTATTAATAATTAGATAATATTAAAGTATTAATAATAACTATAATATATTATAATAATTATTTAATATATTAAAAATATAAGATATTAATTATGTGATTATCTATTAATAATAAGAAACTAATTATATAATATTAATATATTATTAATAACTATAATAATTATTTAATATGTTAACAATATAAGACATTAATTATATAATTATATATTAATAATAAAATACTCATTATATAATATTAATATATTAATAATAACTATAATATATAACAATATTATAATAATAATAATAAGTTAATATATTAATAGTATAAGATATTAATTATATAATTATATATTTTTAATAATTATTATAAAAGGAAACAGTAAATTAAGTTAGTGGAAGTAAAAGTAAATTTAGTCATAGTAAATACAAGGAAATTCAGAAAACAGTTGTTCTAGCGTTGAGTCTGTGTTGTTGGTTTTCCAGTGTGAAGGCGACATATACAAGTCTCTAAAATCCTGTTTGATTTTCATTGCATATGATCACTTTTATTTTTTTTATTAATTTATATAGAATTTTTTTTTACTCACATTAGTGGAGCTGCAAAAAAAAAATTGTAGCTCGTGATTCGATTGAGTTTGATTTTAAAATAAAAAAATAGTAATTAACTTAGTACGAAATTTGTTCGTTTTGAAACAAATCAAACCAACTCGGTTCGAATTCGAACTTGAACAGGGTTAAGTTCAATTCGAAACTCTTCTTTTTAGTTATAAATCATGCATTAATTTCAAACCAGTTTGGTTCAAAACTGGTTTGAATCAATTCAAATCAAACTCAAGCTCTTCTTTTCAATTCTAAACTCAGATTCAAATCAAACCAGTTCAGTTCAAAATTGATTTGAACTCGAACTCGAACTGAGTTAAGTTTGATTCGTTTGCTGCCTACACACTAGGAATTGACATCCTCCCAGGTACATGAAAAGAGAATATTTTACCATTAGTGGATCCAGACCGTTCTTTCTAACTCAGCACGAATCTCAAAGTCCAATTATACTACCTCCTAAGTTACTCCGAATCTCAAACTGGCTGAGATTTAATCTCAAACCGTAAAGCAAGAGAGATCCTCGACAATACCTGAGAAGCGAGAGATATCCTCGATAATACCTGAGAGGACACGAATCCACACACTAGGGCATCCAGAAAATCCTAAACATAAAATTTAAAAACAGCATTATCTATCTAGCCCCACACATGATTAAATAGGTGAATAGGCCCAAGTACAGCTCTAACAGTTTATGGGAAGAAATTATCAAAGCTGAAAGCCCCACTATGAATTAGTGCTCATATATAATTGATCCATTTGCACTGTTCCTTGAAGTACAACTGATAAAGAAATGATTATCATTCAACAGTAAATCGTTCCGCAGTCAATACATGCAATCATTTAATTGTGTTCTAAAAGAAAAGAACACTAGAGCTTCAGAAAATGCCAGAAATCAAATCATAGGCATTTTCCTACAAGTTAAAAAAGTTAATCAATATACATCCATAACATAAAGCCCAAAAATAAAACCAAAATTCACAAGTATTACAGTAATTAGGCCCATAAACCTATGAATAATTCACAAGAATTACAGTAATGAGGCCCACAGACCGAAGAAAACTTCACATGGAGAATTATCAAGCCCAAAGCCCAAAAGTAAATTAATGCTCATATTGGATCCAATTGTGGACGGCATTTATTAGGCTCAATGAAGGTGATAGGGTTCATATTTTCTTGAATTGGACTCTGCCGCTTTTCTTAGGAGAGTCCTGCTTTTTCAATTCCAACTATTCAAATTTTTTAATTCGTGTATCTCAATAAAGAAGTTTTTTTATGCACAAATCTTAACGAATTTGAATGGTTGGGATAGATAAAGCAAGACTCTACTTTTCTCTAAAAAAAGCAGTAGAGTCAGATCCATATTTTCTTGTCACACATGACATGATATGTATATATATGTCAGGAAGTGTAGGAAAAACTATATATTGTTGATAATCACAAAGGTCTAAAGAGTTATACTAATTTGTTCTCCATGTTTGGTTGTGGCCTAAAGGGTGGAATAAGGGGTTTAGGCCTCGTTATTCCACCAAACGAGTATTAATTGAGCCGGACTAAGATGGAATAAGCCGATCTTTAGGCTGGCCTAAATTAAGCCACCTCACATGGTGGTTTAATTTTATTCCACGTCGTGGCCTAACTCTATTGATTATAATAATATATTATTAGTATATAATTATTTAATTAATAACTTATATTGTTAATATATCAAATAATTATTATAGTAATATTATATAAATAGTATTTTTTATTAATAATTATTATTCATTTATAATTATATACTTAATATATTTTATTGTTAATATATTAAATAATTATTATAATAATATTATAATATATGTAATTATTATTAATATATTAATATTATATAATTAATATCTTATTATCATTATTATTAATATAATTATATAAATAATATTTTATATTGTTAATATATTAAATAATTATTATACTATTATTATCTATTTAGTATCTTGTTACTAATAATTATTAAAAATATATAATTATATAATTAATATCTTATACTATTAATATATTAACTTATTATTATTATTATAATATTGTTATATATTATAGTTATTATTAATATATTAATATTATATAATGAGTAATTTATTATTAATATATAATTATATAATTAATGTCTTATATTGTTAACATATTAAATAATTATTATAGTTATTAATAATATATTAATATTATATAATTAGTTTCTTATTATTAATAGATAATCATATAATTAATATCTTATATTTTTAATATATTAAATAATTATTATAATATATTATAGTTATTATTAATACTTTAATATTATCTAATTATTAATAATTAACTAATTTAGGCTTCCAAAACTTTAGTCCACCAATTCTAACTAAACAAGGAATAACTTAAGCCATGATTTAACTTTAGATCTCAACCAAACATGAATAATTTAGACCGGCCTAAGTTGGAATAATCAATTTAGGCTTTCTTAGCTTTAGTCCACAACCAAACATGGGGCAAGGGCACAGCTAGAAATTTTAAAATGAGAGAACTAGAAAAGGGGTAGTTTAATGTTATAAGAGGGATAAAAGTATTAGTGCATGCAAACTTATAAGTTTAATAGACAAAATTACAAATTTTGAATTTTGAAAAATATCAATCTTATAATTGGTCGTTTTCTATTTACAAATAGTTCATTTCTCTATGCATACACAAGAGTATAAGCATCGTGTGTATGTCAGTACGACAAGTTATTTAAATTATGTATTTATAAAAAATATTATTTTTTTAAGTAAATGTTGGAGATTAAGCCACGTAACTATTTAATATTCACAAGAGATTTCTCCATATGAGTTTCAAACATGTGACTTCGTACACGGGAGGATATTGCCTTTGCTACCAAACAAAAAATAATTAACAATAACGAAAATATTTCAGCTTTTTTAAAATTAGATATTTGAATATGGAAATTAGTTGTTAGTAGATATATTTATATTTTTGTTTAGATATGTAGACATTTTGTGAGATAGCTTTTTACGTACATGCACGTAAAATCATTAATCCGTGACAAGATTTGCAACGCGCATCCTTGTTAGAGACCATATACAAATGATATTACATGGGGTGCTTAAAATAATTTGATTCTATTTGTAACATTGGTTTATGCCATATTCAATCAATACTTCCTTTTTTAATATTAATTGGTTCAATTTGCCTTGTGGTCGTGCCATATGATCAGGGACTTAATTTGGAGCTTGATTTTATCCCACGGTTGGTGTGGCAAGAAAACAACAACAATAAATGAGGTGGGATCCATTTACACTGTGTTTTTGTAATATCAGATTACACTGTATATTTTTAAAGGTCAAACAATTAATTTAAACTGTTCAATATGATGGATATATTAAAATATGCTTGCAGATTAAATTTTGAATTTTTAAAATTTTTTTTACTATTTATAAGATGGGTAAAATAAATTCAATTGTCTGGAAACAACGATTTTGCAAAATACTTAACAAACAATAAAAAAAATTCAAAAAATGTAAAATTTGATCTGCAGACACATTTTAATATGGAGATCATGTTGAACAGTTTGAATTTTAATAACTTTGAAAATATAAGGCGCAATTCGGTGTCACTGCCACCTAGTCCTACTAACGAGTTGGATCAAACCCAAAACTTGGCTCAGCTCATTCAATCTTTCATTAAAATCCGACTCAGCTGAGCTCAACTTTGAATGGTAAAGCCCGACTTGGCTCGGTCCATTGGATTCTCTAAGCTCGGCTCGAACTCGGCTCAATTGATTGTAGTATATTTCTCAATTTGGTTAAGACTTATGCTGCCACTGATTCTGTTGTTTCATTATAATTCTAATCATAGCTCTATCAGCTCTTTCTTGAGTATACCAGTATTTATTATTGATAGATATAGAATAAAATTCCAGAGGCATTGGCATTCTAATTTTGGTAGATACGCACAGACAAATTTAAAGGACACAACAATAACTTAATAATTTGCGCGTGAAACAGTTTCAGGCTCTTATAATAAGGAAAAGAAATAGCAAAGCACAATCATTTACAGGTCTGGATCCGCTAAAGTAACCAAAATTTGAGTTTAGATTCGAATCCAAATTCAAAATTCAAAGTTTTTTTTTTTTAACAAATAGTGGAAGTTAACAACTGATTGAATTTCACCGATTGAATCATAAAAATCCGGCCCGGAGCTGTCGCGACAGGGAGAAGCGAAAGGAGAGAAAATAGGGAATGGTTCGACTCAAAATGGGCAGCTTAGCTCAGCTCGAATCGAATCGACACGGTTAGAGAACGAATAATTATTACGAGTTCGAACCAAGTTCGAACTCAACTCAAATTGACTTATTCAAGAGTCCAGCTTAAAATCCATGAGTCGGCCGACTCATTTAGTAGATCTATTGCTACCATAATAAATAGTCCGTTGTACTGGTCAAACTAGTGGTCTTTTTTTTTTGAATAAAAGGCTGATAACTGTCCATTTTATTTCTAAATGTAGTCAATGCTAATAAGAAATGTCCCCCAACAGCGTGAAGTTTATGTTGGCCTACGGGCATGATTCAAGCACGCTACAAATTAGATACGGGCATAATTAAGGCAATCTAATAAAAACCAAAAAAAAAATTGGTTAATCTGTGATGTGCACGCTACAAATTGTTTGTATTAGATTGCATTAGTCGAATATGCCACCAGATAGGGGTGCAAACAGATCGAATAATATCCAACCGTATTCGGATCCATATTCTAAAATTAAATACGGATATCTGATTTCCGAATATCCGTGTGGATACGGATACGGATACGGATATAATTTTGAATTTTAATTATCCGTATCCAAATAGTAGATATATACCATATAATTAATATATATTATGAAAATATTTATGTATATATTTCTAGATGTCTGATATCAGACCCGTATTCATACGTAACCGTCAAATATCCGATATGTATCCGTATCTGAAAAATAAAAACAGATACATATATGATTTTATTGTTATCCGAACCGTTTGCACCTCTACCATCAGATGAAGATTTTTTTTCAATAATTAGTTGGAATAAAAAAATATTCCCAGCGTAACCTAATCATATATCCATGAGAGAGAAATGCACTTATAAGCATTCAAAATTAGTGTAATTTTTATACATTAAAACAAGATATTAGCACTTGACAGCCTACGTACATGATGATTTTTGTACTATATGGCAATTATTATTTTTATCTTGAACTAATAGAAATTATATTGTACTAGATTGCATTAGTCGAATATGCCACCAAATGAAGATTTTATTCAATAATTTATTTGGAATAAAAATTCTAGACAGACGCCTAGTTCTTTGCACTTGAAGTCATCATATCAAGATATTTTGGAAAGCAAACATGGGTTTGAAATTGGATAGCTATTATTTGCAATAAAATAAGATCAAGTTGGAGTATATAATTAAAGTAGCACAATTTGCAATAAAAGAAGATCAAGTTGGATACTGAGCTTATGTTTGAAAGTGGATATATAAAAGAATTAAGAGTAGAACTAAAGAATGTTTTTAAGCTGATCTCAACTATTTTGATAAGTTTAACTTCAAAATTTATTTGATTGATTTCAAACGATAATTTTGAACTGTTAAAACCGATATACTTCATAAATGATGTATTTATATTTAAAATTAATAATTTTTGAATTAATTTAATATAAAATCAAGTGGCAAAAGAAAGAATTGGTAAAAGAAAGAAGGTTTATAACTTAAGTTTGATACATATAATTTTTATTATTTTTAACCTGCTTGTCTTTATAATAAATTAATATAAAAAAATTTAAATTTGTATGTAAATGCATTACTTGTTCTTATATAGGTCCTTACCATCATTGAGTTTCAGTTCAAAGTCATGCACAGCTTTTAGTTCAACTCTCTCTCCAGGTCTCAACAAGAAAAGATTTGTAGCTCAGCATTTATTGAAAATATTTGAAAAATTCAAAAAGGGAGAGGAGAGAAATAATAGTCACTCGGTCTCGGACATTAACTATTATACCCTCAATGGTTGGCCATACAATCGGTATTCATAATGGAAATGAACATATACCTATTTATATAACATATTCTATGAAAGGTCACAAATTGGGTTAAGGTAAATTTGTTTCAACTGTTTGAGTTTATCATTTTGAGTCAATTCGATAGATTTTAGAATTAAGCTTGTCAAAAAACTTAATGAGCTGAAGAACACTCTAGTTCTACTTGAGAATTATATGTAGATCCAAATTTTATTATTCATATATCTATTTTGATGGTCCATATAAGACTATAATTTAGATAGTGAAATATAATATAATATTTTTATTACTAATCCAATTAATAATCTTCAGACCTAATTATTCAATTTCACCAACTTATAATTCAACTTCTATTAAGATTTATAATTTCGTGATACATTTGGACTAATAACAAGTAACTTTCAGTAAAAAAATTTGTAGGTAATATATAACTAAATTTTCTTTTCTTGAAACATAATATTGTTCATCTTTGAATGTTTACATAATATGTGTATTATTTTGTAAAACCTGTGATAAATTTTTATTTTAATATCCGAACTGTATTTGTAGTTGCATATGTATGCGCTAAATATTCAATCTGTATTTGTATTTAATCCATATCTGCATCCCTACTCATATCTATAAATAAAAATTTATGTAGATGAGTGAGGCTATGATAATATTACGGATTGACTCATATTTTGAATCTATATATTTATTTTTAAAGTTCAAATTGCTGATTTGAATTTTTAAAAAATGGTCTCGGTATGAAAATGTATTTGGAGACCAATTTTTACATTTTTTTAATTTTAATTATTTTTTAAATAGATAAAATATAACTACTTTTTGAATGGTCCAAAAAATTTTAGATTAATTATATCCGATCTCATGTCCTCTATGCAGAGTAGTGTTTTAAAATTCGGTCTATTCAGCTGAATATTCCTATTCGGTTGCAATCCGAATAGAAAATCTATATTCGGTCCGAATATGAAGTGTAGAGCATATTACTGGTTTAAAGTATATTAATAGTGATAAAATACCGGTTTAAAGTATACTAACAGTGATTTATACCACATATTACTAGTTTAGAGTATATTAACAGTGATAAAAATACTAGTTTATAGTATATTAACAGTGAGTCCTACCACATATTACCGTATATTTAATTATATATACGAATTCTCATTTAAAATCCGTATATATAAATCCGCATATGCAGCCGCATACTATATATGCGATATGCAGTGGCCTTCTGCATATCGAATGAGAACCGAATTTCAAAACACTGATGCAGAGAATACCAAAGTAACTTGGGTACGTATGCTTGAACCCTTGCTTTTCAATTAATATAAGCGTATTGCATAAGCCAGTAAGCGTATATCAGAAATTAGAACAGTTTGAGTAGATAAAGACTCTTGGTACGGATCCGGTCCAGTCCGGATCAGATTGAATAACATAATTTATAATATTTATTAAAATAATATAATAAAATATTAAAAAATATTAAATTTATAATATTTATCTAATATTAATAATGGTGAATAACATAATTTTTTTCATAAATTATATTAGTATCTTTATCCACATGAATATTCAGATATCGGATATTCACATTTAAGTTTTTGAATACGGATCAAATACGGATCAGATATTTTCTATACCGTTTTCACTCATACTATTGTTGACAAATTGAACTCCAATATTAAAGGAAGAGATATAGGTTAGATATTTCTAATTTTATGGAAGTAGAAAATGAATAAAATTATCATTTTAAAAAGAAAGATTCCCATTGGTGCCCCTACAATATTCTCCATCTTTAGTCTAATTAACTTTTAACTGATTCCATTATCCTTTTATTTAATCTTTTCAAATGTACCCAAATCCAATAATAATTTCTGAATACATTATTAACAGCATAACTTTCGGCAGTTTGCAAAGATATAAAAGAGAGACAGAAATGACTTTTAGGGTCATATCTTTTTACTATTTGATAATGCTACAAAAATATCTGGCATAATTATTGGGGAGGGTGTTCAAGCATTTCCCTATATGAGGCATTGCTAATTTGAATCCCCTAAAGTAACTCAAAATTTGTGTTTGGATTCAGACAATTCGATCATAATCTACCTGCAAATTAAAGAGACTCGTAAATTCTATCTCGAGCGTTGAATTTACTGATTGGAACACACACACCCTCAACACCAAAAATGATGATGAGAAGGATAAAAATCAACAAAATAAGAAGAAAGTTTCAATAACTCATGCTTTCGTATCTCATCATATCTCATAATTTTGATTTTTATTTTTAAAGACTAAATTGTTAATCTAACCACTCAACATGATATTCATCTTAAAATATATTTGGAGATCAAATTTTATAATTTTTAGAATCTTTTTACTATCTTTTAGATAGATAGAAAATTATTGTTTTTGAACTGTTCAGAAATAATGATTTTGTATCTATCTTAAAAAAAATTAAAAAAATTCAAGTTTTATTAAATTTCATCCCAAATATATTTTAATATATGAGCAATTTGAAGTTTAAAAATAAAAATATTAAATATGAAACATAATGATATGTACGAACCCTTCTCATGAATAAATTAGTTAAATATAGCTCCCTAGTGATCACTCTCCAATCTACACTTGTTTTACTTTGAATAATGAACAATGAAATTTGTTCAAGAAATCCTCACCCTTTTTATATAAATTTTGTCAACAAAAAACTACATTATGATTTATGACCTCTACTTGACATGCAATCAGTACAAAACTTAGACTAGTTAGCATTTCAAGAAACTTAATTATGTCATGAAATATATAATTCAATTAGATCTATAAAGAAGCCTCTATTAATTAAACTAAATTATAGGTACAAAAATATAGCCTCCTCCACCGGCGCTCAGCAACCTATGTATATACTCAAACACCACTCAGGCATCTAACAAAGCAAAATCTATGTACAAATCTTTCAATTAACTCTACCAGCTAAAATCTACAGCACTGAATTCTGTGTACAAAACTATCACCATATGCCGTAGTTACGCCGCAATTCCGCTATCCGGTATATTCGTGTCGGAGGCCGTCATGTCGTCCTCGCCTTGCCATGCCCATACAATGTCCTTGAGCCCCGGCCTGATGTCTTCTTTACAAAATTTTACATACTCTAACGTGTCACCGGCATCCTTACCGAACTCCACCACTGACACCTCGGGCGCCACCTCAAACACCTCTACCGACACTGCCAATTTCCCTTTTCGCCCCTCCTCCTTCCCTTCCATTCTCACTTTGTACCCCTCTTTCTTCCCTATCTCTATTCCAAAACCGAGCGCCTTTGCCATTCGCCCGAGCGAATTAATTATCTTCCCTGCTGACGCCTTAGATGTAAATACAGTTGGTGCTCGTCTCTGGTTTTCGAACAGGCTTGATAAATCGAAACCCGACGACATAGATGAGATCAATTCGAATGCGTTGTACGATCTTGGAGATAACCCTTCTATGTTATTACCTTGTTCATCCTCCTATATATGATCAATTGCACAAATTAATAATGATAAAAAAGATAGATAAATGTAACATCTTTCAAATTTGTAACATAGAGCACACAAAAAATACCTGCTCAGTGTCTTCCTTTGCTTGAATTTGCAAATTGAGGGCCTTAGTATTTAGACCTGAAGCACCCTTCTTCAACCAAGGATGCCTTAGAATCTCCGCAATTGAGATTCTCTTTGTCGGATCGACAACAAGTAATTTTGAGATGAGTCGACGGGCATCACCAGAGACCCAAGGTGGCACCTGATAATCGGCTTTAAAAATTTTCTGGTACATCTTCATCATGTTCTCATGTTGAAACGGGAGGAATCCCGTCAACAGCACATAAAGGATCACACCGCACGACCAAATATCCGTGCAGGCTCCATTGTATCCTCTGTTTCTCAACACCTCAGGAGCCACATAAGCCGGTGTGCCACATTGCGTATGCAACAACCCGTCTTGTCGCAACTGCTCTGGCAAGGCCGAGAGACCGAAATCAGACACTTTCAAATTGCCATTTTCGTCTAGGAGGAGGTTTTCGGGCTTGAGGTCACGATGTGAGACGCCACGGCTATGGCAGAAATCAATGGCCGATATCAGCTGCTTAAAATAGTGCCTTGCTTTATCCTCCGGCAATCGACGGTTTGCCACTTTGGTGAATAATTCGCCGCCTCGAACATACTCCATGACAAACAAAATGCGCGTTTTAGTTGCCATCACCTCCTTCAACTCGACAATATTCGGGTGCCGCACCATTCGCATGATGGAAATCTCACGTTGGATCTGCTCCATCATGCCATTCATCCGCTTGACCTGTTCTTTGTTGATGATTTTTATCGCCACGCTCTCGCCGGTACGTAGGTCTCGGCCGTGATGCACTTTCGCGAAAGTGCCCATGCCAAGGAGCTTACCGATTTCATACCGGCCTAAGACTAGTTGCCTTACTTCCTCCTCTCTCTCTTTCCACATTGTTTTGATCTCTTCCTTTGGTCTCAGCTTGTTGGTGTAATTGTGGTGGTGCTTTATGTGGTTCTTGTGTAATTAATTGTTTAATTTAAAGTGTGAATGTGATGCACATATTTTGTTTGAGGAACGGTGGGCGCTATGGAGAGAAAGAACATAGAAATTGCAAGAGATGAAGCACCTAGTTTTTTTTTAAGGAGGTTTTGGAGATTTGTTTGTTGGGTTTAAATCAATTGTTGGTTTCTTTTTTTGGTTTCATACTTGATAGACAAAGTTTGTGTGAAGAGGGACCAAAGAGATTGGGAGGTGGGAGGAGCCCATTGGAAGGTAGAGATTAATAATTGAGGTGGTTTTATATAGAGATCAGAGGGGGATAGAAGAAATATCTAAGTTTTAGTTGGGGGCAAATGGGGTTTTGAGAGGTGGATTTGGCTTTATTGACTACCAGGGACTGGTAGCTGGTGGTAATTGTTGAGCTTTTTTTTTATTAGACCATGTTAAATTTTATTTTACAAGGAAAGATATTGTAGAGCTCATAACCCCTGAGGTAACAAAATATTTCTGTTTGAATCTGGACCGTCCGATTAGAATTTGAGTTAATCCGATTTGAGGTGGAATGTACATGAGTCTTTTGAATATGCGTGCTGATTTTTATCAGACGGTCCGAATTTCAACCGATATATTCTTTTATCTTAGGTGATATGAATTCAGCTACTATAAGTTGAATTTTTTTTTCTCAAGTACAAATTTATTATCGTTTAGTGTGTGTCTATGTATATGAGGAGGATTCAAATTACACTGTTTTATGGTGACACATCTTGACACAATATTTGTATAAGTTATTTTTGTGATTTTATAATTTAAATAGTTGATTTGAACTGTTCAATATGATCTCCATATTAAAATGTGCTTGCTGACCAAATTTTAGATATTTAAAAAAAAATTAGTATTTATTAAGATGTGTACAAAATTATTGTTTTCAGACAATTCTAGACTATTGAAAACAACAATGTTCAAAAAATTTAAATAAATCGTATTTTTTTTCCAAAAAAATGTAAAATTTGATTTCCAAGTACATTTTAATATGAAGATCATGTTGAACGGTTCGAATTGACTGTTTGAATTTTAAAATAACAAAAAATGACTTATAAAAATATAGTGTCAAGATGTGTCACCATAAAATGGTGTAATTGGATCCCTCCTCAAATATATATGATTTAAATTTGTGTGAGTATTACGTTTAATTTGTTGCTGAATGTAATGTCTAAAAAAATTATTTGACAAATAACTTTTTTTTTTCTGTCCTTAAAAAAATGTTTTACCGACACAAAATTTTGTATTTCTATCCATTTTGGGAAAAGAATTTTGAAGCCACCAAAAATAAATATATATATAAATACATGAGTAAGGCTTGGGTGCTATCCATAGCACCGGAGCCTCTATGCAACGGCTCAAAATTTGAGTTTTCAAAATTCTAACGGCCGATCCGAACCGTTCAAAATTTAATCTGCACTAAAATGTACTTGCATACCAAATTTTACATTTTTTTGAATTTTTTTACTATTTATTAAGTATGTTACAAAACCGCTGTTTTCAGTGATCCATAATTATTCAAAAACAGCGGTTTTGTAACATACTTAATAAATAGTAAAAAAATTCAAAAAAAATGTAAAATTTGGTATGCAAGTACATTTTAGTACAGATTAAATATTGAACGGTTCGGATTGGCCATTAGGATTTTAAAAACTCAAATTTTGAGCCGTTGCATAAAGGCTCTGGTGCTATGGATAGCACCCAAGCCTTTCTCTAAATACATATAATGTTGTAAATTTAAGGACTTGTGAGCCATGTAAGTATGTGACCTTAATTAATTGGTCAACATGTGCTAGTAATTTTGAACCGCAAAAACCATTATAATGTTGGCATGAATGCATGCCAAGTGTAATATTCTCTTTGGCCCTTCCAGTCTTGGTCAATTTCGATAAGATTCTTATTGTGACCAGCTTTGGATTGGGACTTCTCCAGTGGACCAAATTGCATTTTGTGTTTTAATTTTATTTTTAGATAATGGTTAATTCTCTCCATATAAATTCCTAATTATAGATAAATTACATGTCCATTTATTTATAGATCCATATCTTTGCCTTTAACTTATTCAAGAAAGTTTAATCATGTTTGATTGAGAAATAAAAATTTAGTCTATAATTATTTCGATCTAAAATGACATAGGTATAATTTTAATTGAACTTAAGTTAAAACTACATATCTACATAATTTAACTTAGTTTAATTTGTAAATTAAACTCACAGTCAATGAATTTTTTTCTCTCTTATACTTAATTTAGATCTATTTAATTTTAGCTACACTAAAAAAATAATTTAAACAAATTTTACTTAAAACAGCCAACTTACACATCACATGCATGTGACTTCATAGATTAGAACTTAGAAGAGGACATGGAATTTTTTTTTTTGCAAGTAGCTAACGTGGGTCCCACATTATGGGTCTATTGTTGCCATCAGAGAAGAACTAAAGAAGGGTCCAGAGGGGAGGAATAATGTGCCACTTGGCAGAGTTTGAAAAATGAAGCACACTCGCTGGTGCATTCAGGAATAATTTAGTGGCAAGGAAATCTATATCCCCAAGCAAACAAAGACTACATAATTTTAGTGGGACCAATTAGGTGATACAATGCATGAGGAGCAAGTAATTATACTGTGCAGGTGAGGGAACATAATGGTTTTTTTTATTTATAGAATAATATAAAATAATATATGGTATTAGATATATTGTATTCATATTTTGGTTTTAGAAAGAATTCAAAATTTTATAGTTTATTAATTGTTTGTATCAAATCACTTCTCTTTTTTTTACTCAATTACTAAAAATAAATATTAATTAAACAAAATATAATATAATATAATTCAATTTAGGAGAAATGGCAATATTTGTTGAACAAATTAATTAATGTTATTTATATATGGTTCTTATTAATGTAGTGGAGAGCATTTTCTACAAGTATAAAAATAGTTGTAATAAAATAACATATAATAAAAATTGATCAAGTTGTGATCTCCAACAATTATCTGTTTGTTGATCATAACTTTCAACCGCCATAGTAACAACTTAATAATTCGGAAAAGGTTCGACAGGATAAAAAATTCGTGATTCGGGTATAATTCGGGAATGATTCGGAAATGATTCGTAGCTCAAACAAGAAATATTATGAGTTAAAAAAAAATTATACAAAAAATACATGAAATGTTTCACATTAAATCCAGAATGATTTATTTTATGTTGAGAAATGAAAAGCTATTGTCATTCTACATGGTATCACATGGGTTCTCCAAAATTTTCAAAGTTTGTAGCACTTTTACCAATGAATAATAATGGCAGGTATAAATGAGTCAAAGTTATTATCATGTTTTTATCGCATTTTATTCGCGAATTATTCGGTCAAACATTCGGTCAACGTTTTATACGCGATTCGGTGCGGCACACCTTGAAAAATGAATTAAACCCGAATAAAACGCGTTTAATACACGTATTCTGTTACTATGTCAACCACCATGATATAGTTATATTATTTTTTTACAATTGATCAATGAACGTTAAGTGACTCTTAATTTGTCAAAAAAAATAGTATGTATTCTCTAACTGACTGACTATTTAATATTTAATTAAACATAAAATATTTAGAATACCTAAAATATTAGACTCAAGAAAATGCAAGAGTCACCACTGCCTAGAGCAGATGGGTAAGATATCCCACTCTTCCAAGAGAGAAGAAAATGCAGGAGTCACCACTGCCTAGAGCAGATGGGTAAGACATCCCACTCTTCTAAGAGAGAAGTGGATTTGATCTCTGTTAAAGGCAGGAAAAAAAGAGAGTGTGTGTGGAGCCTACGGGCTATAATACAAAAAAAAAAAAAAATACAATATAGCCTTTGTCACTGTAGTGAAAACAAATGATAAATAATTCAAAGCGCTAGACTACTAGTAGGTAATTAGAATCACTGTTCACGAGTCACATGCTAACTTGTGTTACGCACGAGTTGAGTTCGAGTTAACGAGCTAGTTTGGCTCAGACTTGCCAACTCGAGTCAACTTGACTCGCTATTTTCTGAGTTAAATTTGAGTTACCCTGAACTCAAGCTAACTCAGCTTGTTAGCAAACTTAGTGCTATCTCTTCGAGATCTGAATAGACAACTGGTACCAATAGACCCATAAACAACTATATATATATATTAGAAATAATTATAAAATTGAACCCATATACCTGAATAATCAATATATATTTTTAGTTAAAATTTTGAGTTTCTTTTTAGAAATTTTGATAGTGTGCTACTATGCAAACTGAAAAAAAATCAGTTTTTTTCCATGGAATTGAAATATGAATGTTATATTTCTAATAGCATATATTATTTTTAAATATTTTCTATAAACAAAACATTATGGGGACCATCATAATGGTAATCCAATAATATATACACACGTATTATATAATTGCCCAAAGCTTCGGAAAGGCCATGCTGAAATCCTACAAGAAGATTTCAGTTTTGGATAATAGTTTATTTTTCGTTTTTTTTTTTTAGGGAAAATTTGTTATGTGCCACTCAAAAACTTCAAATTTGTCAAAATGCCACTCAAAAATCCATATTTGTCAAAATGCCACCAAAACTCAAACTCTATTTTAATTTTGCCATTATCCCTATTTCATCTCAATTTAAAAATTCTAATCTTTCAAAATACCCAAACTGCCCCTGTCAGATTTTTTTTTTTTTTCAAATTTCAAATTTTTTGAAATTTCAATTTTTTTGAAATTTCAAAATTTTTCGAATTTCAAAATTTTTCGAATTTCAAAATTTTTCGAATTTCAAAATTTTTCGAATTTCAAATTTTTTTGAAATTTCAAATTTTTTAAATTTTTCTAAAATTTGAAATTTTTTAAAATTGAAATTTTTTAAAATTTGAAATTTTTTGAAATTTCAAATTTTTTGTAATTTCAAATTTTTTGAAATTTCAAAATTTTTAAAATTTCAAATTTATTTCAAATTATTCTAATTTCAAATTTTTTTGGAAAATCAAATTTTGAAATCAAATTTTCGAAAATCAAATTTATAGATGAAAATCAAATTTGAAATTTCAAAAAATTTGAAATCAAAAAATTTGAAATTTCAAAGAGACAGTAGAACTGGTCCTGAGAAAAAAATCGGTTTATTTTGATAAGTTGGGTTTCTCTGAAAAAAAAAAAAATTCTGACAAGGACAGTTTGGTCATTTTGAAATATTAGAATTTAAAAATTGAGATTAAATATGGATAATGGAAAAATTAAAATAGGATTTGAGTTTTGATGGCATTTTGACAAATATGAATTTTTGAGTGGCATTTTGACAAATTTGAAGTTTTTGAGTGGCACATAACAAATTTTCCCTTTTTTTATATAGTTAGGTTCGGAACTTAGGATAGAATAACAGTAATGAGGCATGGTTGAAGCGGTATTTTTTTTTATTGTCTGAACGTTCAATTTAAATTGCTTAATTTAATCTACATATTAAATTATTATCGAAAATAAAATTTTATTGTCTTTGAATTTTTCATTTTTTTTTAATATGTATTTAAAGATGTCATAAATGCGATAATATTGTATTTAAATAAATAAAACTCTTTTATTTTACAGATTTTTGGTGTTTCAAAAAGATATTATTAACCAAAATTTGCTAATGTAATTTTTTAAACATATATAAATTGTCTCTCATTTGTAAAAAAAAAATATATATACATATATATATATATATTATTCTCTTTGCAGAACGAAATTCAGAAGAGCAACTCTATATAAATCATTATTGAGCTAATTATATATCATTGATTATAGATGATTGTAATATATTTAAGAAAAATAAAAAAATCATACCGTTTATCTCCACAAATTGAATATTCTCATAAATACATAAAGGACTATATTATATATGAAACTATGTTATCTTATTAAAATATTCTCATAAATATATGGCCCAAAAATTAATAATACATGAGACTGAATATTAAACATTATATTCAATGAAATAGTAGCTTTGTTAGTGACAGCATGACAGGTTTGCCTACCTTAATTTGTTAGGTGTGAATTGCTCTCTCTTTTATAAAAAGAACAAATTAGCATAGATAATTAGATGCGATTATGATAGACACCTGTAAGATTTACCTTGACTTATCACCTTATCCTGAACAGTAAACTTACACATGGTTAGTAATCAACAGCTCTTTTCTTTTGTTTTCATGGTTGCTTCATATATTGCTTCCAAAATTAGACAATTGCATTCACAGTCTGACTTGAAATGTCATGAAAAAAATAAAGAAGGAAGAAAAACTAGCTTTCTATTATGTTTGAATGAATAGAATTTTTAAAATTTGGAGTTTATATGTTAATGGATATTGGCTGGAGTCTGTTATCTTCTACAGTATCTTAAATTTTCAGTTAGAAATCCGAATTAATCCGGCTCAAGTTAAAAGTTTACTGGAGCCCTTCTTCTTGCAACAACTCAAAATTTGAGTTACCGCAGACGATACAAATTCTATTGAATATAGGTTAATATTTAGTGTGTACTAGTTCTAATCCTGCTGATGCACCGTACAATCTAAGCATTAGCAATATTTTTGTGGGGAAGAATTGTTTGTGGGATAACTTGAAATCAATTTAATTAATGTGCAATATTTCATGCTAAATCAATATTCATAAAAAATTATAATATATGTTGCAAACCGCAAAATGCAACTATTTGATTATATTAATGTGTAATATTTCATGCTAAAGCAATATTCATCAAAAGTGAAAATATATGTCGCAAACCGCAAAATGCAACGATGTTATTATATTATGCATGATATCCTTTTCTCAGTAAACAAAGAGAACATAAATTTGAGAGAGAATCAGTCTGAAAGTTGGTTAAGGAATTGTTTTATGTATGAGAGATTGAAACTGGGAAAGAGATCACCTGCCCTGCCTCCAGTGAGACTGACATGTGGGTGCAGACGGATTTATAAATTTAAATATTAATTTTTAGTTTTGGTGTGGATCCACGTGTCAGTGACTCAGGGGGCAGGAAAATCCTACTCCTGGGAGCAAAGAATTCGATCCCTTGAAACTGAGTACATGCACGGAAGACGATTTAAAATTTTCGATTTTTATCTTATTCTAAAAATAAGGCGGAAAATATAATGCAAATGGATCTGTATAGAACTCGGCCCAAGAAAATTTTAGATTTATTAATGGCCCAAATAATTATGGGTTTCTTAGAGCCGTATATCAGAATGTGTATATAAATGCTTGCTTGCAGTTTCTGAGAAAATGTATGAGTTGTTTTATTTAGTTTAACCATTAAATTGTGATTTATGAAAGAATCAAAACTGCAGTTAAATGCCATTATATAGTTATTTTAAAACTTATTGTCTGTAGATTCATGAGTACATGCCACTTGGCAGAGTTTGAAAAATGAAGCACACAGTAATTAGCAGCGCTGGTGCATTCAGGATTAAAAAAGTGCCAAAGAAATCTATATCGCCAAGCAAACACATACTACATAATTTCAGTGGGGCCAATTAGGTGATACAATGTATGAGGAGTAAGTAATTATACTGTGAAGGTGAGGGACCATAATGAATTTTTTATTTATAGAAATGAGTAGAACTAGGGTACTCCTAGGAGTGCCAAGCCTCTTTGTACTCTTAACTCTAAAATCTATCGGATTAACTTCGAACGATGAATCCAAACTGTTGAAATAAATCCTTCTACCTTACGAGTGATGCGTCAACATGTGAAAATTTTAAAGTTTCAAATTAATTTAATATAAAGTCAAGTGGTCAAAATTAGAAGGTTTCTAAATTAATGCATTCATTTTTTGAATGCCTTTTGACCACTTGACTTTATACTAAATTAATCCTAAATTTTAAAATTTGCACATGTAGACGCATCACTCGTAAGGTAGAAGAATTTCAACGGTTTGTATTCGTCATTCGAAGTTAATCCGATAAGTTTTAGAGTTAAGAGTACAAAAGGGCTTGGTACTCTTAGGAGCACCCTAGCTAGTTCTACTAATCTACTCTATAGAAATGATTATAAAATTATATATGGTATTAGCTAGATTAGATATATTTATTCATATTATGGTTATGGTTCAATAGTAGGAACTCCAAATTTCATAGTCAATAAATGATCTTAAAATCTGAATAATCAAAATAGTCATTCTTTACTGAATTTTTTTTTGAACAATTTAAAACATTTCTGGGTACATATAACATTATGTGAATGAAAAATCGGTCATTCATAAGATTTGAAATTTCAACCGTTTTGATTTGGAATGAATGGTCGAGATTTACCCGGAGAAGCACAATCCTTGGTTCGATCCATGGCTTAGCAATCTGACCTATCATATGATGTCAGGTGTAGGCATTTATTGTGTTTTCGGTGATGCAACTACTGGTGGAGGACGTAGAAACTGGTGTGTTTAATTTATAGTCAGCGGTCAAGACCTGGTTATATATATCTATACATATATGGAACTTTATAAAAGAGGGAATTGTGTGGGTCACACCTGCACTGAGTATTTGCAAGGATATAAAGCGTGGACCCCATATAGTATTTGCAAGGATAGAAACTGAGTATTTGCAAGAATAGAATGTGTGTGCCTCATCTAGTATTTGCAAGAATATAGAACTGAGTATTTGCAAGGATAGAGAGCGTGGACTCTATCTAGCATTTTTTAAGAAATTTATGTGGCTATTACTGTGCAAACTGAAAATATATCAGTTCTTTCTATGGAATCTAAATATGAATGCTATTTTCTAATAGCCTATATTTAATTGTACATAATTTCTATAATTAAAAAAAATATGGGGATCGTTACAATGGTAACCCTATAATATATACACAAGTATCATATAATTACACAAGGCTGGCTTTGGGAAGGCCATGCCGAGATCCTACATTTTAATTTTGAATAATAAGATTATTATTATTATTATTATTTTGGTAGCTAGGTTAGGATAGAGAAACAATAACGACGCATGGTTCAAATGGTTCAAATTATTTATTTTATGTCAAAACGTTGAATATAAATTTCTTAATTTAATCTAGATATTAAAATATTATCGAAAATTAAATTTTATTATTTTTTGGTAGCTAGGTTAGGATAGAGAAACAATAATGACGCATGGTTGAAATGGTTCAAATTATTTATTTTATGTCAAAACGTTGAATCTAAATTCTTTAGTTTAATCTACCTATTAAAATATTATCGAAAATAAAATTTTATCGTTTTTTATTTTTCCTTTTTTTAAAAAATTTTATTTACTGATGTCTTAAATACAATATTATAAATTTTTAATCAATAAAACTTTTATTTTACATATTTTACTGTTTCAAAAAGTATTTATTATTAGCCGAAATTTGCTAATGTAATGTTATTTGTAAAAAAAAAATTCAAAATAGTTTACTTAATTTAAAACAGGCAAAATTCAGTAAATATATTTCTCTTGTTATATATCGTGTCAAAAATGGAGAAATTTTGATCTCCGTATTAAGAAATTACGTTAGGAAATTACGTTATCTTATTAAAATATTCTCATAAATGCTCACAAAATTAACAATATATTGTGACTTAATATTAAACATTATTTTCATCTAAATTGTAGTTTTGTTAGTGACAGCATGACAGGTTTGCCTACCTTAATTAGTTTGGTGTGAATTGCTTCAACTTTGAAGTGTGAATTGCTCTCTCTTTTATGAAAAGAACAAATTAGTCCCTTGACTTATTACCTTATCCTGAACAGTAAACTTACACATGGATAGTAATCAACAGCTCTTTGCTCTTGATTTGATGGTTGCTTTATATATTGCTTCCAAAACTCTGACAGATGCATTCACTGTCTGACCTGAAATGTCATAAAAAAAAAATAAAGAAGGAAGAAAAACTGGCTTTCTATTATGTTTGAATTAATAGAATTTTTTAAATTTGGAGTTTATATTTCAATGGATATTGACTACAGTATTTCAAATTTTGAGTTAGAAATCAGGGTTGTCTGATCATAATCTGAACCAATTCAGCTTAAGTTGAAAGTTCATGGAACCCCTTTAATATTTGTGCCAATACGAATCGCGCGGATCCGGATTTTTTCTCCAGTAATTCAAAATTGTTCTTGTAATTTAAAACAGTGTTTCTATCAATGGAAACGGGTCTAATAGCCTTTTAATCTAAAAAAAAAAATTCAAAATTGTTCTGATATTCCTACTGAATCACCATACACTTAAACGGAATATCATCATTATTTTGTTGGGCAGAAGTGTTTGTGTCATATTTCTAATATTTCATTCTAAAACAATATTCATCAAAAGTGAAAAATATTTGTTGCCAACCGCAAAATGCAATGATTTGGTATTATATTATTCATGATATGCTTTTCTCCGTAAACAAATTGTTTTCTGTACGAGAGATTGAAACTGATTGCACATGAAGGAGATGATTTAGATTTTTATTTTTATCTCATAAAAAAAGCGAAAAGATCTTTGTCAAAAAAAAAAAAACACACGAAAAGATAGAATGTAAATGGAACTGCATGGATCCAAGCATGGAAATTTTTTTTGGTAGAAAATAATGAAAAAGAAGAGAGATATAGAAAGAACGTAAGAATTTTAATATTGATAATAAGACCGGTACAAATTTTATCGATTCTAATAGTCTCAATATTTAGAACGATAAAGTTTTTACCGATCCTAACTTATATTTTTTTATACTTTCTGCGGATCCTCTGAGATTTCTTTAAATTTTTTTTATACATTGCTTATAAAATAATATTGTCTCTTTTGAAAAGTCAAAGGTACGCATGTGACTTTGCGAGGGAACACCTAAAGAAGAGTAAAGAAATATAATATAAGCAGGTAAAACCTTTTATCCGATCTAAGAAAATATTGTCAAGTTCTCTTTTATCAATTAAAGTTAGAATCGGTAAAGCTTTTACTGTTCTAAACATTGAAACCATTAAATCGGTAGAATTTATACCGGTCTTACTATCAATATTAGAATTCCTATACTCTTTTTATTTCTTTCTCTTCTTTTTCATTATTTTCTACCAAAATTTTTTTTACTCCAAGCATGCTTCAATTTGTGTTGATGACAGTAAATTAAAACTACTGCAGCCCAAATTTCTATTCCTCTTTCTCAAAAAAAGAAAAGAAAAGAAAAGAAAAACAACTGCTCCAGCCCAAATTGTTTTTATCCTCCTAAAAGAAAGAGAAAATTTTCTAATCCGTGTAGAACTCAGCCCAAGAGCTTCAAGTAGGCCCAAATTTAGGTGGGTGAATATTTTATTTATTAATGGCCCAAATAATTATGGGCTTATCAGAGATATTCATGTATTTATAAATGTTTACATCAAGTCACATTCCATCGATATTCAGTGCATTCTTGGCTGTTTTTAGTTGAAAATCCATAGGTGATTTTATTGATTTAAAAAGTTACAAACTAGTTGTTATAATATATTAGACAACGATTGTCTTTGAAAATATTCAGCTATAAACAAATTAAAACACTCTTTGTATGTTCATCCCTCTGTGTGTATATTTGTCTTGTTTTTTCTGGCAAACGACACCATATTGAATTCTTGTGCACGAAGATCTCCACTTAGAGAAAAAAAGGGTCACATCCCATCAAAGAACAAACAGTATTTTCTTCCGAAATTTTAACCCAATATTTTTAGTTTTGGAGGTGCTCTTTCTAATATCCAATGCAATGCATTACTATTGACATAATTATGTCATTCCTCTCATTAAAGTCAGATTGTTTAAATCAAATTCAAAAATTCTGTTTAATGAATGTGTACAATCCAAATTAACAAGGGTACATCCAAAATTTATGTTAGGTGGGAAAGAAATCAAGTTCAAACTTATTAACTAATTGAATTCAAATTTATAACTAATCTAGGACAAATGAATTCAGACCTATTAAATGAAAATTGCACAACTACATAGAAAACATCAGTCCATCCGATGCAACAAAAACATCATTCCTCTATTTTAAAAATGTAGATGTGAATCATGTGATTAGGTGTGCCCCTTGATGCTTTTCCTTAAAAATAAAAAAAAAAATCATGTGATTATGCTCTCATTCATTCATTCATTAATTCATTCAATGATGATACTTAATAATGCAACACTGAATGGTGGGACCCATTCTCCATTCTGACTAGCTAGTACTCTTATTTGCTTTTTCCATTTTAGGGACCAGAGTCTTGGAGTCACTGTTCTCTTTTCTTAGCTGAGTTGTCAGAGCACTCACAGCCACAGGTAACAGCATGCATAATTGAGCAAGGACATAATGTACAATTTTTTTATACATGTCCTTCTCTTATTGGCTTGTAGGTACTGTAGATAGAGAAATCTAAATATCCCTGGGTTATACATAACTCAGCTTGCTTAGCAGAATCACTGTCACAGTTTGTATGTATTGTACCCTCTCTCTCTCTCTCTCTCTCTCTAACATTATGAAATAGTTAGGAACTGTTCTGAGAATGACAGTCCAGTTTGGAATTTGGATGTATTCTCTCTCTAACAATATGAAATATATGTTCTAAAAGTATCAAGTATTTTTATTGTTTTATTAAATTTTATTATCCTTAATACAAAATTGTACACATGCACTTCCCTGACACATATATTCTCTCTAACAATATGAAATTGGTAGGAGTTGGAAGTTGGAAATGCTATTATTCAAGGAGTATTTTGAGTAATTCCTTTTTTTTTGGAGGAAATAAAGAATTCAGTTCTATCTTTTTTATATATAAAATTCAGATGAAGGCAAGTTTGAAATTAGTAATTTGTACTTTCTTTTGTTGGAGAATATGTCCAATAACAAATATTTTAAAAGTTTCAAGCACTTTTTATTTTCTTCAAAAAAATTTCTTAAAAATAAAATAATAGACATACACTTCACTGCACAAATTCTCTCCAACTAAATTCTCAATCAAGTTCTCGCTTGTTTGGTTAAAATTTTAAATATTAAGATGGTAACTAAAAAAATAGACAGTTTGAAGTATATCACTGATAATATTCTAATATATTATTTATATATTAAATTATTTTACAAATTAGAGCTACACTTAGGTAAATAAAAACCTTTAAACTTTGCCAAATTATTTTCAAATCAAGTTTTGCGACCATGTATCATAGTGACAAATGAATGATTGAATAATTCAGGTATAATTTGAAAAGGATTCGGAATTATACATTAAATTCAAATCAAAAATCTTAGTTTCACAAAATAGCAAAAAAAAAGTTCGTAAATAATTCGCAAATAATTCATAAAATTCAGAAAAAATCGTAAAGTTTGTGAATTATTCGTGAATAATTCAGAAAAAATTCAGAAAACCAAATAACACATGGATTGCTTTAGAATTGCTATAGATCCTTCCATTACTGTAGTTGCGGTTTTTTCTAATTTTCCATTCAGTTTGCAATTTAGTAGGCAATTAACATGTATTACTCTTCATGAATGGCACCAACTTATAGGAGTTTTTCCGTTTCATTCTTTAGCTTCGCCTCAACTGGATAGCATTTCCTGGCGATGGACTTCTACGGACTTTTTTACTGTCAATTCTCTTTATAAATGGCTTTTATTTAGTGGGTTTACTAACAATACCTACCATACTCTTTGGAAGACCAAAATTCCCCTTAAGATTAAAATTTTTGTTTGATTACTTCGACAGGATAAAGTTCTTACTAAATGTCATTTACGTACCCGTGGATGGCAGGGTAATGTAGATTGTGTATTTTGTGGTGCTCCTGAGGATGTAGAGCACCTTTTTGTTATTTGTCCTTTTATTTCAACCTTATGATCTTGGATTGGTAATCATAACAATTTCATTTTTAATTGTACTCAGGTTTCTGACCTTTGTCATTTTGATTATTGGATTCCTCTAAAGGATTCCTTATTGGTTGAGTTAATTAGGGCTGTCACTTTATGGATTGTTTGGTTAACCAGAAATAAGATTTGTTTTCATAATTCACCAATACCTCCTATTAGTTCGGTAGCTTCTTCCATAATTGCTTTGACTTCTTTTTGGTGTAAAGCTCGTTTAGATAACTCTTATTTTAAATTATCATTGATTATGCCTTTCGATGTTTCTCCTTTAACTTATTTAGGCCCCTTGATTGTTCTATCAGATTCGGATTCACAGGGTACAGACGGGGCCCCTATTCTTGGGTTCGCCGTGTTTGATAGAGAGTTCTCTAAAGCCATTGAGGAGGCCGCTGCTTTGTCGTCTCCTGATTGGTCTTTGGTGGATATTGGGTCCTCCTCTTCACCTAGTAGGATTGATATTAGTGATTGATCTTCTTGGATTCTGTTTCTCTTCTTTGCTTTGTGTTGTGCTAGTTTGCTATTGTTGATAGTTGGATACTTGTCTCTCTTTAGTTTAGAATAAGTGGATTTTGGGTGCTATGCACGGTTTAGTAAGCTTTGTACAAACATTGTTTCGTAATGAAGCCAGTGGAAATTCCACTTTTTCAAAAAAAAAAAAAAAAACACATGAATTGCTTTAAAAAGTGTTAAATTCCGAATTATTCGTTAATAATTCGCGAATTTTCTCACAATATATCGTGTACCACAAGCCTATCGACTTGCTACACAGTTTTTTATTTAAATACAAACCACAGAAGATCCGGATTAATTGAAGAGACAGGATAGGTACACTGTACCAGTCACGTGGGTTCCATTAGCGGTGCCATTAAGGAACGAGTACCGACGTTGACTATATTTTAATTCCCGGTACAGTTTGACACTTTCTATTTATATTTCAGCGAGATTCAGATCCAACTAATCAACCAACCACGGTGCGTGGACCAGTCTTAGAATCTAAGAATTTATTAGACCATAATTGACCTCTCTCTCTTGTAATCAATTAATCATCTATAGGTGTTACCATGAACAAGCTATCTATCTTTTAATCAATTAATCATAGATGGAACAGTGAGCAATCTAAGATCCATTCCATAAAAAGAAAAACCTATCAATGATGGTTGTTTAATCTTTCAGTAATGACAACATTTAATGATGTCAAGTGAATAATACTTCTTGGACAGCAATCATATCACATTAATAATCCGGTTGTTGATAACTTTTAATTTTTTTTTTGTCTAAAGATGTTAAAAATTGTAAAATAAGTAAATATTATTGGTACCAGCAGTTTGATACATATATTCTCTTGAACACATGGTTTATAGTGGAAAAACTCACTTTTGAAAAAAAGAATAAATATTATTGGAATAAAATTAATGTTACAAGATTTATAATTATTGTTTGAGTTTTGAATTGTTAATTGGAAAGAATGCAAAAAAAAGAAAAGAAAATGGTACAAAATAATTATAATTAAGAAATAATATTTAAAAAAGTTGAACACGTGACACCGAATCAATTAGTGTGATGTGACGTGAAATGACTAAAATAGTGAAAAACAGTCACATCACATAACTGACACATGTGACGTGACGTTACATGATATAACTTACTATTTTTTTTTATTTATATAAATACAGTTCATATACTAACATTAGCATTTCATTTGATATGTTAATGGTTGAAATAGTAATTTTCAATATTCCAACATTAATTTAAGCCATTCTACTCAAGATCTAATGACAATATAATCATGTAGGTGTATCTATTCGTAATGTTCATAATATAACATAATTTATTTGTATGTTTACACATATCTTATGCAATCATGAGAGTAGAACTAGATTGCTCTTAGGAGTATCAAGCCCCTTTATATTCTTAACTCAAAAATCTGTCTAATTAACTTTGAACGACAGATCTAAACAGTTGAAATCCTTCTATCTTACGAGTGATGAGTCAACATGTGAAAATTTTAAAATTTCGAATTAATTTAGTATAAATTTAAGTGGTCAAAATTAGAAGGTTTATAAATTACTTTTAATGTATTTATTTTTTGAAAGACTTTTGACCACTTAACTTTATACTAAATTAATTCGAAACTTTAAAATTTTCACATGTAAACGCATCACTTGTAAGCTAGAAAATTTTTAATAATTTGAATTTGTTGTTCAAAATTAATGTGATAAATTTTAAAATCAAGAGTAAAAAACTTGATAGGACCACCCTAATTCTACTCCAATCATGATATAACGGATCAGTCATACGATGAGCGGTGACTTTCTTGTAGCATTGCATTTATTTATTTCTGACAAAGAAAAGTAAAGAAAAAATAATACTCTATAATTTCCCCATAATTGACCACCGACAAAGCTTTCCTTACAGTTCTCAAAGGACACAAAAATCATGACAATTACTTTACCAGAAACCCCAAAAAGAGGAGAAAAAAAATATAATAACCAAAAAGCAACAACCAATTAATTATATTTACCATTAACATTTCTTAAGCCCAAAATCATGACAATTACTGTACTAACTAATATTTATCCTCTCAACTCCATGCTCCATTCCATTTCATCAATGAAAATCAGAGCAAATTTGATCAATTCCTAGAAAGGCAAGCTCTTGGTCTTGTTTAAATGCTCTGGTGGTGGCATGATTTCCTCCGGCAAGTTCGCGCGCCTCGCAATGCGTCTCATGTTACAATGCAGGCTTTGTTGCACCAGCTGCTTCACTGCCTTCTGCTCATTGCTCATATCTTCTGTCCCCTCTTCAATTGTTATCTTATACTTGCCCTCCATTGCCACCGGTGCCGACACTGCGAAGCTGCCGTTCGATATCTCTTTCCCTTTCTTTGATTTCAGCATTTCGAGCATTCTCGATGCTCGTTTTTGCGCTAGGGGAGTGCCCATCAGTGTCAGCTCTAGTAGTGCTCCTGAAATCCCGGCTTCCGCCATGATAGCACGATCGGCATGCGATTTATGTGCCATTATCATAAGTATATAAGCAGATTTCTCCTGGCACGACGGAGAATCTAACCATCCGAGCACATCTATTAGTATCTGAAACGATTCATGTGCTCTGCTCAGATGATGCCTTGCCTCCGATGAGGAAGCAACAAGGTTAGAAAGCGTCGCTAGTGCATGATCCGTTACGTTCATGTCACCAATCGATGCAAGTAACGAATCGATTATGCCGGCCTCAATGAGATGTTGAGAATTTGCAGACACAATCGAGAGGTTGAAGAGAGCACGCAATGCATCCTGTCTCGAGTTCTTGTGTTGCCGCAACGAGTTGATCAAGAATGGCACGGCTCCTGACGAACCGATGATCTGTTTATTCGCGTCTAGAGCACTCAAGCTTAGGAAATTCGCCACGATAGCTTCAGACAACTCGGGTCGTATCAACCCGAGCATTTTATGCACAGCTCCCGCTTTCACAATCGCCGCCTTGTTTCTGGCACCACAAATCAAAACCAAAACAGAGAGATCAGTATCCTAGATCTAAGATATTAAAAAAAAAAGAGAGAAAGCGAAGCACTTACAAGTCATTTCCAATTGCAAGATTTAGAATAGCATAGAGTGCTGCGATCTGAGAATCAATGTGCAACTCAGCATCCAGCATTCCGACCAAAGGAGGAATCGCTCCGAGCATTGCTAGTGTTTCTCTTGCATCAGCATCTTCCTTCGCCATCCTTCGAATCTCCACCGCTGCTTCTCTCCGACAATCTCCATCAATCTGATGTAGCGCTGACACGACCTTTTCGAACTCCTCGATATCTTCTTCTGATTTCATCTCTGTTTCAGCCGTGTCTCCTTCGTCAGATCCCGACTCCGACAGTTCCTCTGTGATCAGCTCTCTGAGCCTATCCGACTTCACCACTGGCGGCTTAAATGCCGCCACCTTTGCTCTCTGTTTGGTAGAAACAGAGCATCCGCCGCATGTGAGCGCTTCTAGAAGCTTTCGACGGAGCATAGCGGCCGAGAATCTGGTCATTCTTGATTACTAGGAAGCGTCACATCGGAGAAGATGCTCTGGAAAGTAGAGAAAAAGAAAGAGAGAGAGAGTGAGGGATTGAAGTAAGGAATTGGGAACGTGATTGCTAGTGGGGGGAGCTTAGAGGGGAAGAGAAGTCTCGGTCGTATATTTTGGATTTTAGTGAATGAACTTCCGTCGTACTGATCTACTCGTCAGTTGTCACTCTGATTATTTTATATTAATAGGGAGGAACAATTCCATATCTAAACCCTAAACTCTAGACCCGGTCTTGAAGATTTTCAAAGTCTAAAGAGTCGATCCGAACCGTTCAATATGACATTCATATTAAAATGTACTTGGAGGCCAAATTTTATAATTTTTATAATTTTTTTACTATTTTTTATAATAGATAGAAAATTCACTGATTCAGAAGATTCTGGACTATAAAAAATAATTATTTTCTACCTACATTAAAAATAGTAAAATAATTCAAAAATATGTAAAATTTGGTCTCCAAACATGTTTTAATATGGATATCATGTTGAACGGTTTGGATTGACTATTTGGACTTTTAAAATGCAAAAACGACTTATAAGTATATAGTGTTGAAGTACTTATAGAAGCGTATTAGCTGGTCTCATTTTGTTATTGATATGCCAATAGATCACGCTTATTTATAAAAAAAAGTTTGGATCTTTCATATATACAAAATTTGAGCTCTAATATATTATTTATTTTTAATATATACATATTAATATTTTTTACATATATACAAACTAATTTTTTTTTGGGGCCCCTTGGATCTTAAGGCCCAGGGCGGTCGCCCTGACTACCCTGCCCCAGGGCCGGCCATGTCCATATGTATCCCTCAAAATCCTGAAATTACGTATTCCCCTTCTAAAATTCATAATATTATATGAGGAAAGTTCAAATAACTCATGTTTTTTTGTAGCTCATATTCTTTATATTTGTATTTTAATATCAGAACAATTGATCCGAACTACTTCAAATGATTTTGATATTAAAATATGTTTGGTGATCAAATTTTATATATTTTGTAATTTTGTAACTATTTAAGACTATAGTAAAAAATTCAAAAAATATAAAATTTTATCTCAACGTAGATTTTAATAAGAAAATCATTTTAAATAGTTCAGATTGATTGTTTAGACTTTAAAAATAGATACAAAAAAAATGATGAACAGTGATAAATGAAGGATGTGATATATTTTAACCATCCTAACATTTTATTTACCCTTCTAAATTTTAGAAACTCAAGAATTTATCTAATTTATTGCTTTTACTAAAACTAATTTTGAATTAATAAAATTTTCATTTAATCCTTCATTAAAAAAATACAAATATGTAAGTTATGTAAACAAAGATATTTTGTCTTCACGGTTCGTGAAATAAATGGTTTATTTTTTAGGAGTAAATATAATATTATAATATTTAGAGGGAAAAAGTAAGAATTTTGAGGTTTTGACTGACATACATGAAATTTCCTTATTTATATATTGGCGTGAGTCTTGAGGGTGTTCTCCTCTTCTCTGTTATTTTTCTTCGTCCCGGTAATTTGTGTCCAGGTATTATAAACTATTCTTGATCCTCTGTGGCGGATTCTCCTAACATACTATGTCAAGCATTGTAGACCATAGTGACAGATCAATTATTCGGGTTCAGTTCAGCAAGGTCAAAAATTCATGATTCGGGAATAATTCGGTATTATTCGGATCAGAGATCTCAGTTATGTAAGGGAGTAAAAACAAAAAAATAATCAAAAAATAAAATTCTGAAAAAAATTCATAAAATTCAGTCAAAGTTCGGTTAACCAAATAATTTGACATTCGGTTTGACATCACCAAAAATTTGAATAATTTGGAAATTATTTGCAAATCTTGTCACTATATTGCAGACAATAATAGCTTTGAGGCTGGCTGTCAATGCACATGTTAGAGAGCTGCAGAAGATCATTTTACTTTTTACTTTTTTTGAGGGATTATATTTGTCGTTGTGTGAAAAGAGACCTAGATATGATGTTAAAATAGCCACAAGAGTACAAGACCCGGCCTATTTTGCATCTCTCTTTGGTAATGTACCTAACCTACTACAGTGGACTTTGATTTCTGAAAACAAGGTAACAGTGGACTTCATTTTATTATGGCATGCACCATTATTTGTGTATTAAATTAAGGTTTAGGTTCTGTACATAGTACAGGACTCTCCATGCTGCAGTTTAAATTTTTTTTTGTACAAATACATAGGATTTAAAAACTTACTGCACAAATTTCGATCTGAGTAGTTCAGTAATTTAGTTATATATTAAACTTGTAGAATATTAATTTTTACTATTTTTGAATTTATTTTACTAATTTTTATGAAAGAGGGTAAAAATAACTTAAACTGTTGGTAATTTTCTTTTATTTTTAAAGTTCAAAGTTGGTATTATATAAGTTCATTATATAACCAAATTACTAAGCTATTTAGATTGAAGTTTGAAGTTTATACGATAGGTTTTTGAGTCATAGTACGAAAGATCTTATGTTATCCATAGCATCTAAGTCTTACTCTTATTTGTATGTGGTCAACAACTGACATGCAAACGCATTGATTTCTTCTTTTTTTTTCAAAAATAAAATTAGTATTTTTAATTTTAAATTATTGGTATTTAGTAATAAGTAAAATATGGTATACCAATGCCAATGACGCTAATTATTAAATTATAAATCAAATTAATTAGTAAGTAAAAATGACCTCTAAAGCAAAATAGCTTTCATATTAAATTTTTAGGGCTATATTTTTTTCTTCATGTATTTTCCTTGCATAAAATAACTTACTATCTTTTATAATTTTGTACTTCAATTTTTTTTTTGGTACATTGTACTTCTATTATAGTGCTTGAATATTGTGGTTCAAAAGGGTTTTTGTGTGCATTAAATTGTAACACCTAAAGGGGCGGAGCAACAATTAAATAATGTCCCTCACTACTGTTTGGTGAACATAACTAATTTAAAATGCAAAAAAATAATTTAACCTATTTACAATAGGTGGAACTATTTTGATCGTACAAATTTTATTTTTCAGTGTTAAGAGAATTCTTTTTTCCTTTATTTCAATTTTGTTCTTACTAAGTACTTTCTATTTTTATGTAAAATTGATTGTGTTGTTATTAAAGACAATATTTAATGCATTAACAATTACAATAATTTATTTTTGAGGAGTAAATATGATATTATAATATTTAGAGGGAAAAATAAGGATTCTGAGGTTTTTAGTGGCATGCATGAAATTTCTCTATTACTATATTGGCGCGAATCTTGAGGTGTATAACTCTTCTCTGTGATTTTTCTTCGTCAGGTAAATTGTGTCCAGATGATGTAAACTATTCAAGATCCTTTGTGGCGGATTCATCTGACATACTATGTCAACCATTGGAGACGATAATAACTTCGTGAGGCTGTGTGTGGGACCCACAAGTTGCAATATTACATTGTACATGGTGGTGGACTGTAGAAGATCATTTTCCTTTTTACATTTTTTGAGGGATTATGTTTGTCTTCGTATGAAAGGGATTATGTTTTTCCAGAAATATATATAAATATATATATTTTTTTAATTTTAAATCATTGGTATTTAGTAATATAGTAAAATATGGCATGCCAATTAAGCTAGTGATGAATTAATAATCAAATTATAAGTTAAATGATCTCTAAGGGTGTGCAGCACAAACACAGCGCGTAGAGGAAGGAGAAGGAAGAGGAAGAAATAAGGTGAAGTCCAGCTCTCCTCTGTAAAACTTACACTCCAATTTGGGGTGAACGGTTTCATCAAAGCTCTACACGAGCATCACCTCCAAACAGAGTTTTGCCCCTTTCCCTTCCCTCTGTTTCCTCTCGATTGCCTTCTTCTGGAGCAGGTGATCTCGCCTGAGCAATCTCCAATTTGGTCAGCGTCACCTCTGCATAGTGAAAAAAACCCTTCCCGTTCCTCGCCTGGAGCACACTCTAAAGCAAAATAGATTTCATTCAATTTTTTGGGGTTACATTTTTTTTTTTCATGTATTTTCCTTTCTTAAATTAACTCTCTATCTAAATTTTATAATTTTGTACTTCTATGATAGATTTATAGTGCTTTAGCCTTGAATGTTGTGGTCATTCAAAAGAGTTTTTCTTGTGCATTAAACTGTAGCACGTGGAGCAACAATTAAATAATGTACTTATGGAACTACTATTTGGTGGAAATAACTAATTTAACCTATTTACTATGGGAGAAACTATTTTTACCGAGCAATTTTTTTTTTTTGAAAGCCTCACCGAAGTTGCAAAGTTGTGAGAGGGTTCAAATATTCTCGATATTTGAATAACCAAAATTCTAGAACTTTTTTTCTAGTCAACCATGTTACTATCCTATCTCACAAATTTTATTTTTCAGTGTTGAGAAAATTACTTTACTTTTATTCCAATTTTGTTCTTAATAAATACTTTCTATTTTCTTGTAAAATTGATCGTGTTGTTAATAAAGGCAATATGTAATCCATTAACAATTAAAATAGCTATGTTATTTTATTTCAACTAAAACCACAATTGAGAAATGAAATTTGGGGCTACATTTTTTTAGGATACATTTCCTTTTCATGCATTTTATGATTTTGTACTTCAAAAGTTCAAATAGTAGTGCTTGAATATTGTGGTCATCCAAAAGAGTTATTCTTGTGCATTCAATTTAGCACCAAAAGGCGCGGAGCAATAATTAAGTAATGTCCCTTCTTAAATTAAACTTGCTACTTCACCTTAAGTAACTATTGTTTGGTAAGAATAATTAATTTAATCTTTTTTACTATACAGTAACTTTAGCTGTAAACATCTCCTTTACCTTAAAACTCCCCTTATGCATAAAATTCAACTAAATAATATGGTTTGTTTATTATTCCTTCTACCTTAGAGTCCCTTTTTCATTCAGGCGCATTAAACATTTTCTTTTCATGCATTTTCTTTTCCAATATCATATAATAATAAAAAAGGATTACATAGTGATAATACTGAATGAAATATTATTTTTGTTGCTAGAAATAGCTTCTAAGATATATTAATTCATAACATATTTCGTGCATCAAAATGACTACTTTCATGAATTATAATATCACCAAACTAACTATTATATTTCAAATTTTATCTGTTACTAACATAACATTTACTTTTGCTAATTTTTTAGAACAACAAGTTTTAACAACTAATTTTTTTGAACAACAAGTTTTAACAAAACAAGAATAACAAAAATAGCAAGAACAAGAATAGTAGTTGTTTGTCTTATTAGAATAGCCAAACTTTCAAATTCTTACGAATAGCCTATTCTAATAAGAAAAAAAATTGATTCACTATTCTAGCTATTATAACCCACCCAAACACCGAATAGACTATTTCGAATAGTCTAATTCCAAGAATATCCTATTCTTGATGCATCCAAACGTACCCCAAATTCTTAAAAATAACCTATTCCAATAAGACAAAAAAAATTAATTCACTATTCTAGCTATTTTAACCAACCAAAACACCGAATAAGCTACCTATTCTTGAGAGTTTTTTTTATAAATCATAAATAAAAAAATCATTTTTAGGGTTCCAGCATGATTGCTTTGTTTTTTATAAAAACCATAAAAAAACGAGTTGGCAGTCCGTTCCCTACAGTATTTTATACTCCAGAACGGACTACCAACTCGTTCTAGGTCATTTTTCAAAAAAAATATCCAGAACGGGTTCCCGGGTTCCCAACTCGTTCCCCAACGAGTTCAAAATTTTTGGGCTTTGAGAGTCGTGCAAAGTTAAAAAGAGCGGTCCAGATCAATTAAATGTAAAAGGTTTCTTACAGCGTCCAGATCAAATTGGGCTTTGGGCTTTGTTGAAATTAGTGGTGACCATCAGATTTGCATTAAGATTCGAGCTTACTTATTAAAATCCATGCATATATGTTTCAATTTCCGTGCATACATTTTTTTTTTCTGGTGGGAACGTATTGGCAGTCCGTTCTCCATAGAGAACAGATTGGCAGTCCGTTCTAGAGTATAAAATACTGTAGAAAACGGACTGCCAACTCGTTTTTTATGGTTTTTATAATTACCAATCATGCTGGAACCCTAAAAATGATTTTTTTTATTTATGATTTATAAAAAAAATCTCTATTCTTGATGCATCTGGCGCGTTGATGCTTGTCAGTCGCGTTGATGCAACATTGGGTCAAATCTCAGTGGCGGCATCCTTCCTCGTGTCGCGTTGATGCATCTGGCGACCGGCAATGTGTGCCTCAAATGTCACCAACAGTTTCCTTAGCCTTGGTCCCATTAGTCAATATAGGCCTCAATGTGCGGCCCCGGCCCAAACAGAACTGGGCTAACGTCTCCCCCAAATTACATACCCACGCAATGGTTTCTATTTTGCTCCTAGAAAAAATAGTTGAATTAACTGAAACGGCTCCTTAGTAATTTCCTTTTGTTTCTATATAGTTTTATTTTTCTGCAACTTTTCAGTTTTATGACTTGAATTCTGAGGCATTGACTTAGAGTGAGAAAAATGGCACAGCGGAGCCGGCTCCGAGCAACACGGAACGTGTGACTGTTTTGTGCCGTGACTTGCGTGTTCCGTGCTGTGACCATCCTTTTAAAATTTGGCACAACACGACACATCACACAAAAGATCCATCACGGCACGGCACCGAACGTGGTTGAGTCACCTGAAAAAAATAACAAAATTTGCCAAATTTGACTAACATTAGACCGAATTGGACCAACATTGATACAAAATTGCACGAAATTTGTACCAATTTTTTCTGAATACAATGTTTGCAAATTGTACAGTATGATATCTTCCAGTTGTATGCAGTACCAGTACACCCCGACTGACTGAGATGCATGGTTCACGAACACTTAGCATGCAAAATTAATGGATGTCTTTATGGCATTCTGCTCTGAACTACAACCAACTTTCGCCATGTAATTTCAACTCAGTCATCTCCATTTGTAATAAATCAGTGGCTTATGGGCTGCTACATCTCCAAATAGCAACGAGACGTAAGCAAATACGACGAAGATTGATCAATATGATGCAGATGTTATTTAATTTTGCTTAAAAAATTAACCGATAATGATGATCATGATGATGAAAATAACAATAACAATAACAATAACAATAATAATTTCCTTTTTCTTATGAACCCATGCATCACATCTTTGTGCATGTAATCTAAGCAGTGTTGTGAAAGCACATACGTTCAAAACTTCATACTGGTTAACTTGCAAGCATCCAATATCTCTATATTAATTTTTATATTAATTTTGAGCTACGATGTATGAAAGCACGCATTTAGATTTCAAGTATATTTCTATTTATTTCTGAAATTAGTGATGTTTTTAGTAAACAAAGGACTTTTCAGGCAGTCTCTTATACAGTCATTCTCTGTCCACTGGTATTATTTTGGTTTCACACTGCATGTCTATGCATGGTACTGATACTTGATCTTGTTTAAACTGTCACTGGTACGGGTACTGTTTTTTGGCTCTGACTGGTACTGGATTGCGCCTCACTGATACACTTCCCTTACTGATACTGTTCTTGCCATGCACTGGCTTCTCTTTGGGTTGTACATTTTCTCTAATGCTTGTAAAGTATGGGTTGGTACCGTATGTACAATATCTACTAATAACCAATATTGTCTATCTGTACTTTTGGCTTTTTCTGTTTTTGACTTTTTTTTTTTTTTCTATTTTCTTGGGTTTTATGGGTGGTTGATTCTTTTATATGTAAATATGCTGGACATGTCTGTAATTTATAACATATACTGGTACTGCTACTGTTTTTTGACTTTTTTCTTTTTCTTTTACATAGTTTTTGCTACTGTTTCTTTTAGTAGTAGTAGGGGGAGCAGCAGTAGCAGTAGCAGTAGGATGTGTGGATTGTAGTTTTCAAATTCACTAACTTGAGCACCATGTAAGTATAACATACAATAACCCTTTTAGTTCAAGTAATTCATCAAATACTTTGATGACAGTCAAATATCAAATAGCTATCAATCATAAATTGTGGCACATATATATTTTCAAACTGTTCCATCGCAATATTTTTGAACATTCTTGGTTAGACATGCATTAATTATGTATGATCGTTAATTTGCGAACTTCTTTACCAGATTGATTTTGCAGATAAGAAGAATAGATTTGCCAAAATAATTATGGTATTAAACGAATACTTATTGCACTTGAGTCTGAATTCTTAAGAGGTGCATGTTTTGGGGTCAAATTAGACAAAATCTACTACTTTTTCTAGTGTTTTCCAAATTTTCCAAAATCTTATTTTCGGTATACAACGAGTTAACGAATCCATAATCACAGAAACAAAAATACACGACTATGTACGCACTTCAGAATTAATAAAAAGTTTTTTCTTGTGACCACAAAGCAAAACAATTGACACACTAATATTTCAACAATAAATTAGAGCAAGACTCTAAAGTACCTAATAAATCTGAAAACTTTATTTGTAGCTCCACAGAGGAAAACAATGATATAAATAAACTGAAAGCTACAAGAGTTGATCAGAAAATTAAGAAAGCATTGTCAACAGTTGCCACATTTTGAAGGAACATATTTCTTCAAAGACAACAAGCTATGCACATGCAGACTGCGCTGTAAACAACTATTCAAATAGTTATGTACTTGCTTATCCAATCTTTTATCATATCTATCCAAATAGTAAACCTTTTGGGAGTCATCTAATATTGAAGCAAAGAACATTCTATTACACATAGCAAAAGATGCTCTTCCCTGATGCAAGATAACATCACCCAAGAAGCAAGAATCAGATTCTGACACGCGCACAGCAATTGGGTTGCAAATAGAGGCGCGCCTCATCCAAATACCTCGTGCAACATCTTGAAGCTCCCAAATTGACATATATTTTCTCTCGTGCCAATACATGAAAATAAGGTTTCCTTCCACTTCAGATAGAATTATCTTGTATGACATCACGTCGGGTGGGAGATCAATTATACCTGATTGCTCAGTAGCTAGATCTAACCATAAAACCGATGAATCAAAGATATTAATCCAAAAAATTACCCCGTTGGCAATAATCGGGCTGACTAAAATTGGAATTCTGATGTTTATGGTGATTTTTTTCCACGACCAAGATGATAACGAGAACACAGCGCAATGTCCTAATCTCAGAGAATTATTTTTAGAATAGATACACACAATTTTATATTCATCCATTGATGGAATAAACCCTATGTACACAGCCTCGTAACGATAACCTTTGTCGTCATCTGAAATTAATGAGCTTGGCTCTGGCAGAAGCACACTCTCTTTGGTCAATGGGTTATAGAGAACAATGTCTCTGTCACAATTAGTTTTATAAATGCAAACAATACCATTGCAAGAATCAGATATCTTATAATCGAATCGCATAGGTTCTGGTAATGACTGAAGATCGATCAACAACTTATGATGGAGCTGCATGGACCCATCAACTGTCTCTATATGGGATACACCTTCTTGAAAGTTTAGGAAGTATAAGATGCATCTGTAACGACGGCCTCCGTTGTCAAAATGTTTTTTTGCAAAGACGGGGTCGTGCATCCAGCTGTTCCACAACTTGCATGTCGCTTGAAATCTGACGAGTGACTTACCAGGAAGCCATGTTAATATCTCCTGCTGGACATCATGAGGGAGATAATAAGGAGATTCTATCTCTAAATCAGGCTTTTCTTGCTTTTCCATAATATTTGAAGCTAACAAAAGGAGTCAGAATTATGTTAGAGAATGGAAAAAATAAAAACAAATGATTGTAATTGTATTGTATTAGATGATTTGTCTGATCTTAAATAGGCTACGCCAATTGATTGAGGAGCAATAAAACTAAATAAGAATACAATCCTACAAATTCTACAGATAATATCAGGCTATTATTATCAAATTAATTAGTCTAATAATTACGTCCACGTTAATTTGATATTTTTTTTTTCTATTACTGACTGTATATAATTTATTTTTCTATTTCTGGCTCTGCAAACTGGGCCCAATAACAAGATGAAAAGATGATTGTTATGGCACTGTAAATGTACGTCCTTGGATTTGATAGCTTGCTGGATTCGAATCTGGGCTTTTCCGGTTTATTACATCTGACATCCTGGTCCCACTAGTCAATATCTGCCGATCCTTAACCCTTTTCCGCATATATAGTCCAGCCCAAACAAACCTCCTGCTTGAAATTCCATCTGGTGATCGATTCTATTGAGTGAGGCTAGTATGACATCGGTGTCTTATCCAACTCTAAAATTGAATGGATAGACTTCAAACGACTAATTCAAACTGTTCAAACCGATTTAAATATGTATTTACATGCAAAAAATTTATATTTTCGAGTTATTTTAGTATCAAATCAAACGGTCAAAATAGTTGAAAAATGAATGCATTAAAATTAACTTAAAAACTCATAAATTTGACTGCTTGACTTGATATTAAATAAATTTAAAAAATTATAAATTTTACATGTAAACACACAACTAATAAAGTTGATTGGTTTAATCAGTTTGGATTCACTGTTTGAAATTAATTCAATAGATTTTGGAGTTAGTGTTATATAGGCTGAAATGAAACTGATATTATACTAGACTTGATTCTATTTCCTGAAGTATAATCTATTAATAGTTTTTTTTTTAAAACCTTGACAACGGTTGTCAAATATAATTTTTCATAATCCATTAATATAGTTAATACATGGAATCGGAGGTGTTGCCATGGATATCAAATTTGGTCTGATGATAGGTTAAAACGCTCTGATTAGGATCAAGATTCGAACAAAAAACTTCAAAATTTGTGCAGATGAAATGCACATGATGGTATGGATTGGACGGCTCTCACTCGACATCGGACTACAAATTGCATACCCATGCAACGGATCTGTGGTTTTCCTAAAAATTTAGCTGATTTAATTTCAATTGGTTCATCTCATTCTTACTGATTTCCTTTTGTTTCTTGATTTGTTTTTTCTGCTCCTAAACAGGTCTTTTTAGTTGAATTCTGGGCAAATTATGCTGGCTTCTTGACTGATCTTGCTTCTACATAATTTCAAAACTTTTTTTTTTTTTTAATGGTTAGTGGTTAAGATAAGTAAAAGTTACAAAATTCTAAGTTCTATGCAAAATCAGCCTATGCCATGTTGTCAAGTAGGAAAAATCAAATGGAGAAACAAAGCAAATATGGTGACTCAAATGCCCGACAACAGTAATAATCTTTATCTATTTGTTACTAAAAGGAAAACTCCTAACACATGATGTAATGGCACCAAGATATTTCAATTGTGATCAGAGGTGTGTTCTGTGCGAGGCTTATCCCTTGGAAACGGCACTACATCTGTTTTTTGAGTGTCCTTATGTGGTTCAGGTATGGAAACATGTTGAAAGGACCTTAAATACTAGGTTACTGGTAAGTGGTTATTCAGTTCAGAACACTTGGGACTGCACCATGCAGGGGTTTCAAGACATAGGAACACGACGGCCAAAAGACTGGGCGGTGGTATTAATAGCAGGTTGCTGGGCAACATCGAAACAACGCAACGCAAGGATCTTCTCAAGACAGTCCCTCAGTCCTGAGATGATTGCAGGATGGGCAATCGATGAGGCTAAGTTGTTGTGTAGATAAAGAGTAGGGGTATAATTGTAATTATTTGGAATGGTCAGGGTGGACATAGTATACATGCTCATTTTTACTAGTATTATATGCAGAACTTAAGTTGTAATATTTGACAGCCACAGTCAAATCTTTAAAAAAGAAAAGAAAATAATTATGGTTTTGAAACTCGGAATCGGAATCGGAATCGGAATCGGGTTCTTGACCGTGGAATCGGAATCGGATGACTCGGCCGGAATCGGGCGAGTTGACTCGGAAACTCGGTTTTTTTTGGCAGAAAGCCTGTTTTGTAGCCAAAAGGCCCAAAACGTAGGAAATAATTGGTAAAAAAATAATTTGTAATAAAATTATGTTAAGACAAAATATTACACTTAAATAATTCACTAATTATATAATGTAATACAAGAATTAAAAATTAAACACACTTTTTATTACCAGAAGCTATGCCGAGCTGGCTGGATTATCTCATCGTCCTCCGTATTAAAATAAAAATGAGGATATTATTGTACATGACCTGTTATAATCTAAGAATTTAGATTTAATTAAATGGGCTAATGACTAAAACTTACGACTAATTAAAATATTAGTTCATTAAACAGATAAATTAAAATTTTGTATAACTCGTTATTACAACAACATAAGACTACAACTTGTTCAAATAAAAAAAAATTATAAATAAGACTGAATAAATGAAACACAAAATTTTGTTTATGTAAGGAAATAAAATAGATGATATAAAAATATTATTTAGACTAATATTGTTATAGTTTGAAATTTTTAAATAATTAACTAACTAACTAATAAAGAATTACGGCTAATTAATTTTTTTTAGTTAATTAACGAACGAATTAAATTATAAAGAAACATTCATTGAAAAGAACATAATAAAATTTCAATGTCACTAAATTAATTAAATTTGTAAAATTAAATTAAGACGATCGATTCGAAATAAACAAATTAGATTATATAAGTTGTTATTGTTATAACTCAGAAATTTTAAACAAGAAATTAGTGATAAATTGAAATTTGGATAAATTAAAATGTAATTAAATTCGTAACTAAAATTTTCGACAATTCAACAACTTAAATTTAATTGGAATTGAAAATTTTATATAACAAATGAATGAAAGTGGATATAAAATATTAATGACACAACTCGCCACACGAATGACAGTACATGCTTCACCTCTCCATATCTTTCTTTTCTCTAATTTCCTTTGCAAGCGGCCCCACCTCATTAAATTCCTCCACTCATTTCTCTTCTTTCCTGGAGAAGAAATTAACTCCAATCAAATTTTGGATTTCAGATCCGCATCATCTCTCTTTCTACTCCCATGACAAATGGCCCCCATTTAAAACCCACTCTCTCATTTACATGTGGTCCCCACCTCAAATTAAAACCTTCTTCTTTCCTTCTCCAAGAAGGAACCGTCCTTCTCTGTTTCTCTCCCACGCCTTGCAGAGGCGAATTTGATCCCCTTGCGCACGCCACCTCTGTCTCACGCCTTACCGTACGAGCCAGGTGTCGCATCTCCCGGTATCTCTCTTTCTTTCTCTGATTTGGGTTGCCTGTCTTTTGCTTTTGCTTTCGCTCAGCCGAACTCGGGTTGACTCGGCCGGACTCGGCCTGACTCGGCCAGAAACTCGGTTGACTCGGCCAGAAACTCGGAAACTCGGCCGAGTCAGACACTGTTCATCCGAGTTTTACTCCAAAACTCGCACAGGCGAGGAACTCGGCCCTAACTCGGCTCGGACCGGCCCGAGTCCGAGTTGACTCGGCCGAGTGGACTCGGAATCGGCCGAGTTTACGAACCATGAAAATAATACTGAATATTTCTCTATCTGCATCTAGAACTAATGCTTCATTAACATTTCTAACTATTATATTTGTGTGCTGTGGCATGGATATTCTCTATAACATTATTGAACGTTTTTGTCTTAACTCCATAACATTTTTTTTATATTTCACTAAGCAAAGATAACTAAAATTTAGAAAACACAGGAAAACATAAGAATTTCCATTATTGTAAATGTCAAGGGTTTATATAATGAGGAACTTTTTTTTGAATTAACTAATTAAGCTTTAATAGTTGATAATTTTATGAAAAACAAAAAACAAAAAAAAATCTCTTAAATGCCACTTAATGTATAACTTAAAAGGGCAAAAATATTTGGGAGCTGTTAGCAGATGTGTTAAATATATATTTTTTAATATCAAAAGAGGATTATATGAACTACCTAAATTCTCTTCTAGAACTACTCTAACAAAAGAAAAAAAAAACGACAAATCTCATTTTTCAAATGAGTGAGCCTCCATCTGGCGAGAATATACACAAGTCAGGAATTACATTAAAATCTTTTAATTAATATCACAGCTCAAATTTAAGAATAAGTTCTAGCAGTGCAATATTATAAAAGCCAACATATATTATAACATTCAGTATATGATTTGCAGCTTATTTGTTCTTAGGATTTCTTTAAAGGAAGCCCTACATGGCTTTGTTTATCAATCAAGAGATCACTATGTTGGTCAAGTCTCTTCTCCAGTTCAGTCTCCATTTCAGTTTGATTCTCCATTTAATTCCATCTTTGTCATATTGATGTTTCCTTCAATATAATGCTTCTAACATTACAAATAAAAGCAACAGATATTTTATGAATTTGATTATCCTTTGGTTTCATTTGCAAAGAGTAAATTGAAAATAATTGACCTTTACTATTAATTACTATGTAAAATCTGATGCTTAATTAATGCACTAATGTTTCTCAAAAAAAAAAAAAAAAAGATGAAGATATATGAACATATCACCTTTTATCATATTAAAACAAAGGAAACAGAGATGGTATAGGATAATATTAATTGCTGCATATATCGATGGGGTTGGCACCTGACTTTAATCTACCATTTTTTTTTTTTTCTGATCTTCAAACCTCTACTTGATATGTAACAAATAAAATATCAAACTGGTGAGCATTTGCTTAAAATTTTACGAAAAGAAAAAAACAATGGCACTTATTAGTGCCTAGCTTTTTCCAAAGCTGTAAAACCCCAACATAAATATGAATTATTGTATTGTAAGACGGAATTTGAGTTTTTTTCAAAAAACTTTAATTAGATCTAGTCTTATTGAAAACCGAACCTAATCCGTTTCAAATGAATGGATTTAAAATTTAGTAAATTTAAACCGTGAATTCCTCATGATGATCAGTTTTTACACAAAGTCCTTTTGCACTGAAATTCCAACCCTTTTAAAGACTCTGTATAGGATGCATTGAATCCAAAAATTCAATCAACTAGATCGCCATGGTTTAGGTTAAAATAATAAGTGAGTCTATGGTACTATGCAATCAGATTCGTAATACGGGTCAATATTTTCATTTTCAAAATTTTAATGGTCGATCCGAACAGTTTAATATGATTCTTAATATTAATATGTACTTGTAGACCAAATTTTATATTTTTTTTTACTATTTTTTAAGATAATTAAGTAGAAAATCGCTCTTTTAAGTGAGTTTCTACCCATTTTAAAAAATAGTAATATTTTAAAAAAATATATATAAAATGTGTTTGCATGTACATATTCATATTAAGAATCATTTTGAACAGTTCTGATTGACCGTTAGAATTTTGAAAAAAAAAAATATTAATTCGTATTGCAAACTAAATTATAACATGCATAGTACCATGCATAGACCCACTCTAAAATAATACAGCAAGTGGTCAGAATTGCCGGCGAAAGGAATGGGCCCAGAGGCTCCCAACCCATTCTTGTATTTTTCTTGTTTTATTTTTAGAAGGTTGTCGGTATGATATAAAGTATTAAATGACTAATGAATAGATTATATATATCATGTACAGTACGTCCTTTGAGGTAGTACGAGAAAATATAAATATTGTCCAAACGAGATATGATGGTTCCTCTCATCTGTGGGTTAGATGTTGTTTGTCGCCAGCTTCAGCTTCTGTTCGGTGGTTTCATAGCTTTTGGCGTCATTATGATTATGTGAACATGAGATTATGTGTGAATATAAGTTCAATTAATGTGTAAGTATGAAATAGGCTCCAGCAATGTGAACATATCGGTATTATTTCCTGGTTTATGCTGAATCCTAAATTCTAAACCACAACCACAACAACACCAACAACAGCAGCAGCAATAATATAATAATAATATGATGATAATCACAATAATAAATGATAAAAAAAAAGAAAAAAGCAGATAGTTGCCCTGATAAGCTGAAAGAATTGGGAAGGTTTTTTTTTTATTTTTTATTTTTATTTTTGTATTTCTTTATGGCAAGGGGTCATTTACTCAATAGAGGAGAGCTCCTACCGCTTGGAAGCTTCCCATGGTGGAAACTTGTAATGTTCCTTTTCCTTTTATACTCTTTAAATAACTATTTCCTAACACCACCACTACGGCATGTTTTATTTAGGATCCTCTCGAAATGACAAACCACTCCATCGTGAAAAATTGTAGGCATCAGCAATGGAAATTGAGACAGGGCAATCCCTCAGGAAACAACCCGTGTTCGTCACCAAATCACAGACAACTCCTTGGTGAAGAACATGAGCACTACAAGCTGCATTCAATCCGACACATTTATCGTCGGTGGGTATAACTGGGCGATTGAGTTCTTTCCGCGAGGAGGAGTCATGTCCAACTCTGAGTCTGTAGTAGTAATTAAGGGTCAGGCTAATAAATCCATCCAAAGACGTCAAGGCCGTATGGACCCACTGTTTGCAAGACTGGAACACATCCGAATGGTCAACCGGGACCTCTACATCCTTCGACGTGACAACCTTTTCATCATCTGGTAGCAGTGCATATGCTGATACCTTCATTAGTCGGTCCAATTTAGAGGCCTCAAACTACCTAAAACATGATAAGCTTATGATCAAGACTACTCTTTGGGTTGTCATCAACGAATAGTTCGATCAACCGTCGTCTTAGCCCTACTAGTGGTACCAGAAATCAATAATAAAACTATAATAAAAGGCAAGTAATTAATTGAGGCTTGATGTTTCACTGTTGTTTCTTAGTTTTATGAATCTTGGTTACATTTTCCATGAATTGTTCTAATTTGTACTTGGTATTTGTAGCACCCTTTTATCTATTTGAGTTTGAAATATGCATGTTTTGTATTACCGAGCATGCTTTGCAGTACATTAACGGGGACCCGAACGATCAAAACTTTTGCATTATATAGAAAAATGATATCACGCCATAGCTGATAGCTCTCATCTTTGCTTAGTTGAAAGAGTTCTAATTAAAGGGAGAAGATGAATACTGATAGCTTTCAGTACATTTTACATTCTCTTGTACACACACACATATATACCAATATACCCTTTTTACAGTTATAATTTCTACATTTGACAATGGAGGTCAGTTTCGTATTTTACCCCTGTTCCATATCCGTGCAATATTAATTTGCAGCTTATTAAACTGTTATACCAGACTAATCAGCTGGTTCCGAGTCTCTTTATTTTTAAAATGCAAAAATTATCATTGAATGCCCCTGCTCAGTGCATGTGTTGGAAAATGCATTATTTGTATGATTTTTAACAAAACATTCCTCCAACATCTCCCAGACAATAAACGCAAACTGGGACTTGAGGAGCTTTTACATTTTGTACAAATTCTGATAAAAGGTTAACTTGAAAACCCTTTTCAAAGAATAATTAATTTTTTTTTCTAAAGTTGTGGTTCTAATTTATCACATATGGCAGTCTAATAACTTGATTTTCCCAAATATAGTTCAACGAACTAAAAACTGAATCTTCCCTTATATACATCATTGGGGTGCATTTGATTAGAGCAAGAATAAAGCTAACCCAAGAATAGCACTATTCTTTTGAGCTAATACGCATTTGGATCAAGATTTACCACCTATTCTTTGTTTGTCTTTTTGTGGGTTAGCTCACTATTCTACTAATCCAACAAAATAGCTACTATTCTCAATTTGGAGTTAGCTCACTATTCTCACTAATCCACTCCTCCATCCAAATGCACCTTAATGACTAGAAAGAATTACAGAACTCCTTGAATTATGGCTCCAATAAGTACCAAAATTTCATTTTGAGAAGAATATGTACATGACCCAAATGTGGAGAATCGCAACATAAACAAGTGCCGAAATTAGGGCTTTTGGGTTCCTCCTGAGGAAAGGCAGCCCAGCTGAAAAAATGGAGTCCAGTTGATGGATCACTGATCCGAACTGGATGCCTCCAGTTCTTTCTCTGACAGGATATGTCTGTGTTCTGGAGGTCCCAGATTCGATGTCAATGAGGTGGTCTGTGGAATTTGTCCCGTCAAGTAATCTTGACACCATCTGCAATGAAAAACAAACAAATGGTGTTGCTTCAATTTGTATTATTGTAATATATATTGCCTTCTGGTAATTCACAGGTGAAACTGGATTTTGAATTTCTTATTTTGTTTCTCAGCTTCTAGTTCATGCGACCACCTTACTTTCTCAGCTTCTAGTTGCATCTAAAACGAATGTTTCATAAACATTTCTAGATTATGTTGAGTGAGGTTATGGTACTACACATAGCACAGATTAAATAGCCAATCTGAACCGTTTAACATGATCTCTGACTAATTATTATAATTTTTAGAATTTTTCCTATTTTTTTAGATAGTTAGAAAATCACTACTAATAATGGTCTGGATTTTTTAGATCAAATAATTTTCTACCAATCTAAAAAAGTTGTAATTTTTTTCTAAAAAATGTAAAATTTGAATTACAAGTACATTTTCATATGGAATACATATTGATAGGTTCAGATCAACTGTTTGGACTTCTAGACTGGTGATATTGATCCATAATACAGACTAATTAATGTGCGCTATGCATAGTACCGTAGCCTCACTCCTGTTATGTTTTGTGTGGGTTATGTCATGAATATTCTCTGTAACATATTGAAAAATTTGCTCCTAACTGTATAACAATTTTCTTTTTTCTTTTTTGAATTTCACCTAGCAAAGACAACTAAAATCAAGAAAACACAGGAATTTACATTATTATAGATTGAATGGTAGACATAATTATGAAATAAACCAAAAGCTCTTGAATGTTACTGTACAACTTGAAAAGAACAAAAAAAAGACAAACCTCAATTCTCAGTAGAAGTGTGGCCTTCTCAGATGAGAGAGCCTCCACCTGACGAAAAAATACACAAGCCAGGGAAAATCACATTACAATTTTGTTTAAATATCACAGCTCAAATTTAAGAAAAATTTCTAGCAGTGCAATATTATAAAAACTGACAACATAACATTCAGTATACTATTTGCATCTTATTTGTTCTTCAGAATTTTTTAAATGGGAGTCCTACCTGGCTTTGTTTCTGAATCAACCGATCACTAAGTTGGTCCAGTCTCTTCTCCAGTTCTGTCTCCATTTCAGTTTGATTCTCCATTTCCATCTTTGTCATATTGATGTTTTCTTCAATACTTCTAACCTTACAAATAAAAGCAAGAAATATATAGGCTGTCAAGAATATTAAGAATTTAATTTTCTCTTATTTATATTTGCATATTGCTAAAGGCACAATTAGAAGTTGAAAATAACTGACCTTATCCTGCAGTCTTGCAACCTTATCAACTACAAGAGAATACTCTGCATCAATTAGCTCCAATTTGAATTTGCTCAAAGATTTCGACTGCATAAAAAAAAATAAAAGATGAGTAATTTAATATTACTATTTGTAATCTGATGCTAAATTAATGCTCTAATGGAAAGTTACTTCATCTCCTGAAGTGGATCTCGCTTGAATCTTTGACATCTTCCTTCTATACTCTGCATATAAAGCACATATAACAATCCCAATATTAAAACATATAGATGCTAAAGGAGAAAAATAACTCTTGAGGGATACAAGATTTCATTGAAGAGTCTCATGCAGATCTAAGCTGTCTATTTCAGATAGAATGGGTCAGATTAAGTATAATTTCATATTAGTAATATTGGTCAGAATTAGGGGTGTTCATCGGGTCCTGTTAATTGGTTTTAATCCGAACCGAGAGAGATCTGATTAAACAGTTTGGCTTTTCCCATTAAATGGATCGGTTCGGTTCATTTTTTAAAACCGGTTTAATTGTTCATTTAGAAAATTTTAAAACCAGTTAGACCGAACTGACCGAAATTCTGAAACCCGTCCCCTGTCTGAACCAAACATTTAAAATAATTCAAACATTACGACATAATGTATATTGCTTGGTTTGGTTTAAACTGGTTAGTCCGAATCAATCAAAAATTTTATCAATCTTAAAAAAAATTCAAAATATTAATAAAAAATTCGGTTGATAAGTTTATTTCGGTCAGTTCGGTTGTATTTTTGAAAACCAAATAAAACTTTGGTTTGCCAATTTTATTTTGGTTTGAACCAAACCGAGCCGATGAACACTGCTAATCAGAATAGGCAGGCAAAAGGCTAATATGCAGTCAAGGCTGGTCTGGACCATCAAACTGAAATTTACGGCCCGATTTGCATGGGACTCTCCGATCAAATCCGAGCAATTTGAGAGAGACCAAAAATAAAGAAATAAGTTAACACTCTTGGGCAGTAGTTCACCTTTCTGAGCATGTTCCTTTGATTCAATCTGCTCTCTGAGTTGGGCTACTCTTTTAACCTTTTCTTCAACAAATATGTTTTAGAAATAAAAAGGCAGATTAATAGTCTGACTAGCACAGTATAGTAAAGATGTGAAAGAATTAGAGAATAAATAGGTTGCTTATTAATGGCCAAAACAACATGTGCAGTTAACTTGACCTTATTGCTATGCATCAATATTGTGTTTGGAGGCCATAAAGCATTACATAGATGCCACATTCATCTCTTACTTGGTGCATTTTTAACATTGAAGGTGAAATAGCAAATGAATAAATGAAGAAATAACACCTACTTCCAATTCTAGATTCCATTGGGTAGTTGCAAGTATTTTCGAGAGCTCAGCATTAATAGCCTGGAAAAAAAATGTTACCTCAAGTCATTAACACAGTCGATTTTTAAGAGGAGAAAGAAAGTGCATGATAATGGGTCTTTCAAATTGGATGGAGAAGGCATGTGTTGATGGTGAATGTGATAATCAAAAGTAAATTTGATGATAAGTTGAAACTTTTATTACAAATTTCCAAAGCAGGCATAATTTTATCTGCATTTTAAAAAAGGGGAATTTTCAGGGGTAACCATGCAAAACCTCAAGAATAACACATAAATCCAAAAGAAAAGAATATCTAAACAAAGACATGCCATATATATGAAACGATTATCTACATATACCCTCTTCATATAACTTAAATATGCAAATGAGATGGAAAAGGGTTATCAGAAAATAGGTTCCAGGAACAAGTAGCAGAGAAATGTAGGTGAATGCTCAGATACTTTAACATTGTAAGAGAATGGATAAAAATTTAAGTTTTTCTAGGGTACATAAGAATCTTCTCCAAGTTTTATTTATAAAACATATAGGTAAATAAAATACCTCAAGCTTAGCTACACGAGCAAGAGCTTCCATTCTTGTACTATTATGCCTTTTCTTCTCTAACTCGACAGCCTCTATTGTTTCGGTTGTATTCACCAGTAACAGTGTAGCCTGAAACCAATAAAAGGCAAAAAGGACATAAGAAAAAAAAAACAAATCGCACAAATAACAGCCAAACTTTGATTTGTCATTTTGGGTTTAACAATACCCAGAAAAGGTGAAGACAAACACTTTTCTAACTTATCTAAAATTTCTCTTTCTAAACCCTAATTGCTCCTTTTTCAGTGCTTTTTGGTAAAATTTCTGTTCCAAAAAAATTACAGAAACACCTTGTTTGAAACCATGAACATTTAACAGAATCTGAGAGATAAAACAATACCTGTTGAGCTTGTTCCCTCTCTCTCTCCTGAAGAACTCTCTCCAGACTCCTCTTCTCCCCTTCCATTCTTGCAACCAATTCCTCCTTTCCTCTAATCACCTTAGCTGCCAGCTCAGCCAATTTCTCCTCCTTCCTTTTCCTCCTCTCCTCTCTCTTTCTCTTCTCCTCCTCTGAATCATATGAAGAGTCAGAATCTGATTCACTCTCACTCTCACTGCCAGAATCAACAGCCTTCTTAGTATCCTCTCTCTTCTCCCCTTTACTATCTTTCTCTCTCTTTACCACGCCAGCTCGACTTTGAACTCGCACATTAGGAACCACCTCCGTTTTTACTGGTTTTGAAGGGGTGCTGAGAATCTCAGTCCAGTCAGCATCAGCACTATCAGCTGCTGTGACAGTTAAATTTGACGGTGCAGCAACTCTGCTGCTGTTACCAGAAATGTTACCAGAAACAATAGGTGATTTTTGGGGCAATAATTTTGACAGAGAAGGTTTTTTCCTGGGGAGATTGATGGATTTGGGATCCGTGACAACCTGTTTGGTGGTGTCCGGTACGTCATTGGTAAATAATTGTGGGCCAGAAGGTGGGTCCGGCTGGTCAGTTTTGCCAAGGGACTCAGCTGCTTGCTGATCAATCTGGTTTCAGAGAAATACCAGAATAGATATGTATCAGAAGTTTAGCAGTACTGCATCTAAAGAGAATAAACTCAACAAATTCAAGGATAATAAAAAGAGGAATAGGTGGTTAAGTGCTTACATGCTGAAGGAGATTCTCAGCAGCCTTGATCTTAGAGGAGATCCAGTGCGCCATAGTTGAATTATCTCATTAGAAGGTGTTACTGAAGCAGTACAAATGAGATCTAGCGAGAATTTGTTGTTTTTGGGGAGAGAACGATTCAATCGGAAGATACTCAATGAGATCAGTGCAATACATGACCGTGTAGAATGGGATCTGAGTCGTCAATTTAATCTGACGCCAATCGCAAATTAAAGCACTTTATTCTCTGCGGTAACAGAATATTAAGTTTATACTAGATAACAAGAGCTGTCCGATCATAATCTGGGTCCATCCGGTCCGATGTCGATTGCACGGTGAGATTTTAATATTCGTGCTGAAGTAGATCAGGCGGTTTGGATCTAAATGAAAAATTTCTGTTACCTTAGGTGATATGAAATCGTTTATACGTGGGAGATAATCAGTTGGGTTTTGGCTTGCTTGGGCTATATTGGGCCGAATATTAAGAGATTTATTGGGCCAGCTATTATTTATTCATTATTTATGATAATAATTATGCAATTGGGAAAAATTCGCTGCCGTTCGTCTACTATTTGCTTCGAGACCCAGTTCTGTAAATAAGTGCTAGTCTAACGGACATGGTTACTGCTAAGTGATTAATTAAAAATAATTAGAAATAATTAGTTATAATTAGAAAAAATCAGTTAATTAATTAGATTTTTTTTTACTTGATTAATCGGTCTAAACGGACGTTGTATAGCACTAGATGAGACATGTCAATAAATGTAATTGGAGTTCCGCACGATTCTTTTTCAAATATTAGTTAGCAGACTTTAATTATTTTATTTGGTTGTTGCTAATTTGTGTTCCTATCTTTTGTCTTCAAATATTTACTAGTTTCAGAAATACACTTAATTAAAATTAACCGAGAAAAATATCAATCTTTCAGGATCTGACAGAAAAAAGTACATAAATTTACAATAAATCGTGTCTGATATTGTCCAACTAATTACTTTTCAATTAATAATTCACATTGAAAATTGTATGTCTATCTGCCTATATAATGTTCTAACATTAGGATTTCAGCGAAAGTCCTAACGGTCTATAAAAAGTACCGAATAAATCTCGAACAAAAAATAAAAATTGTCCAAACCAATCTACTTCATGAGTGATGTGTTTACTTACAAAATTTATAAATTTTCGAATTTATTTAGTATCAATTCAAGCGGTTAAAAATAATGAAAATTGAATGTATTAAAATTAACTGAAACCTTATATTTTTATCTTTTTTTATTGCTTGACTTGATACTAAATATGTTTTAAAATTTAAAAAAATTATATGTAAATGAAACTCTTATGAAGGAGATTGGTATGAACGATTTTGAATTCTTGGCCTGAAATCAATTCGATAGATTTTTAGGTGTTAGAACTTGCACTGAAATCCTAACTCTAGAACGCTAGCCAAATCATCTGCATTTTTTTTTTCTCTGTATGTATAAATAATTTAAAGAGCTATACAACTTGACTGCTCTTAATTTAGGGTTACATACATATTGATGCTACAATGCTTTGGAAATTAAAGTTAGTGTTTTAATTTCCGCTCATATCTCCATTTTCAAAGTTCAAATAGTCGATTTGAACTGCTCAACATGTTCTTCATATTGAAATGTGCTTGGAGACCAAATTTTACATTTTTTGAAAAAATTTTACTATTTTTTTAGAATTTTTGAAAATAAGTGTTTTTCTGAATTTATTTATTATTATTTTATTTAATGAAAAACAATGATTTTCAAAAATCCAATAAAAAATTTATAAATCATACATTTTAGTCTGTGTGGTTGGATATACTCAATATTTTTGTATATACTTTTTTTGCCTTCTTGCTACAAAGTTGACTAAATATTGTATAATTTATTTAGTCAATATTTACATTCACTATTGTATATTTTCCACTAGTATGAAAATTCATATAAATTAAACGTTTCGTCTATTTAAGTCATACAAAAGAGCACCTCTCATTGTGCTCATAAACAAATTTTCAATATGTTATGTTAAAATATAATCATTTTCCAATAAAAAATGTATTAGTATTGTAAAAAGGTCTAGTCCTATTCTTTATTATTGAATACATCGTTTTCTACATACTACCTCAAAATCCACCAAATAAATATACATAATTAGCATTAAATAATCACTGTTATGAAATAATAAATATAGACATTTCACCTTCTCCACCTCATCCACTTTCTATTATATTTAATTATGTATTAACTCTCTTGTAATTGTATAGCTTTTTATTTTCTTTCTTTAGCCTATAAATAGAGGTTTGTAAGAGATTGAGGATGACACTAAGATGGTGATATAATAAAGAAATAAGATTTAGCCTCTCCCCAATTTTGTTTTTGTCTTGTTTTATAACACGTTATCAGCACGAGTTTGCTCTAGTCAAGTTGCGGCAAGATTTCGTTTTTAGTAGAAGCACGAGTTCGCTATAGTCAAATTGCAACATGATTTTATCTAGAAGAAGGTACTCTTTAGATTATATTTCATTAACCTTGTTGTTAGTAATAATTTTTATTTATTGGATGAAATTTTATTATTTTATATTGAATGAGAGTAATATTTTTATTCCCTGAAGAGAATGATAAAACAAGTACATGATAATGACTAGAAGCTTTTGTATATACTATAGCTAGAAACTTTTTCTAAGAGAACCTGAAGTTCTTAATCATAATATTTTATACAAGAGAACCTGAAGTTCTTAATCATAATATTTTATACAAGAGAACCTGAAGTTCTTAGCCAAAACCTGAAGTTGCACGAATTACTTAAAAAAAAAAAAAAAAGTTGCAAAGTTATTATGTAAGTAATTTAGTTGATTGATTGTTATATCTTTCATTAATTTAAATTTCATTTAAATTTTTTATTATATTTGTTTTAGTTTATAAGAATCATTCCTTGAAGTGAATGATAGAATGTTAACCTGAAGTTATTATTGAAATTAAGAGTTTATCAAGAACCAGAAGTTCGTATTATTCGAATAAAACAATAACCAGAAGTTATTATAATTATTTAGAATCTGAAGTTCTATTCGAAATTTTAGTATAAAATTAATATAATAACCAGCAGTTATTATAGGTCACTGGATAAATAATAACCTGAAGTTATTTATAATTAAAAACCTGAAGTTTTATTAGAATTTTTCATATAAGATTAATATAATTACCAGAAGTTTTTATAGGTAACTGGATCAAAATATAACCAGAAGTTATATCAAACTAAATTTTATAATTGCGCAGTCAAGCAATTTAATAACCAGAAGTTATTAAATAAGTATTTTATTATAACCTGAAGTTATATAAAAATTAATCCGAAATTATTGATACATTTAAATTTATTTATTTAATTTATATATTATTTTATTTATATTTATGTCTCATTTTATTTATAATAACTTGAAGTTATGGCATTAATATAACCTGAAGTTATGGCATTTATAACCCGAAGTTATGGCATTTATAATCTGAAGTTATGATTTTAATAACCTGAAGTTATGGTATTAATAATCTGAAATTATTAATACGTATATATTTTGTAATATACATGACAAATCCCACAAAGTTTGGATTTATCTTCCTTCTCATTTATCATAACTCGAAGTTATGGCATTAATAACCTGAAGTTGTATTATGTTATAAATATGTATTAATAGAAATAAGAAGGAAATCATTCAAAAGATATTTGTTACACATGTGGGATGATAAATTATTGTTCGTGTACCTGTCGTACGCCATTAAAGAAAAAGAGGAAAAGTATAGAAATGAACTTTACTGAAAATGATCCCAAAATGAATGCCATATGGATACACATCTTGATATATCAGTTTTTTTTTATAATATGGATGAAGAAATGGAAATTTTTACTAAGAGAGAAAATAAAATGTAGAAATTTATGTTTAATAAAAATTTAATTTACATTTCAATTTTTATATTGTATGCAAATAAAATTAATGAATAAAGATATTTTATTTTATTCTTGATTTTTTTTTTATGTTAAAGGAAAATGACTGATGCAGTGGTAAGTAAAGAAGATCCATGTCTAGTAGACAGCGGGACCACAAATACCATATTGAAAAGTAAGAAATATTTTTCACAATTGCATCTTGGTGAGATTAATATTCACACTATATCTGGCGCAAGTAATTTAATTGAAGGCTCCGGAAGAGCTTGTATTTTGTTACCTAAAGGAACAAAATTAATAATAAATGATGCATTATATTCGAGTAGATCCAGAAGAAATCTACTAAGTTTTAAAGACATTCGAAAGAATGGTTATCACATTGAAACTATGAATAAGAGAAATTGTGAATATCTTCATATCACATCTATTAAAAATGACCAGAAAATTATAATGGAAAAGATGCAAGGATTGTCTTCTGGATTATATGGTACTTATATAAGTACAATATAATCGAATATGGTAACTAACCAGAAGTTAGTTGATCCAAAATTATTTACATTGTGGCATGAAAGATTGGGTCATCCAGGAAGTATAATGATGAGGAGAATAATTGAAAGTGCAAATGGGCATCCCCTAAAGGACCTGAAGATCCTATTATCAAAAGAATTGACATGCGAAGCATGCTCTCTTGGAAAACTAATTATTAGGCCATCTCCAAATAAAGTTGGACCTGGAGCTCCTTCATTTTTAGAAAGAATTCAGGGAGATATATGCGGGCCTATTACACCATCATGTGGACCATTTAGATATTTTATGGTATTAATTGATGCATCAACACGTTGGTCACATGTGTGTTTGTTAGCAACAAGAAATGTTGCATTTGCTAGACTATTAGCACAAATTATCCAATTAAGAGCTAATTTTCCGGATTATCAAATTAAAAGAATCCGACTCGATAATGCAGGTGAGTTTACTTCTCAAACTTTTAATGATTATTGCATGTCTATTGGAATTACGGTAGAACATCCAGTGGCCCATGTTCATACAAAAAATGGTCTAGCAGAATCGTTAATTAAAAGGTTACAATTAATTGCTAGACCTTTACTTATGAAATCTAATTTACCGTCTTCTGCATGGGGACATGCCATATTACATGCTGCTGCACTAATTAGATTAAGACCAACTGCAGATCATAAGTATTCTCCATTACAATTAGTCTCCGGAAGAGAACCAAATTTGTCCCATCTAAAGGTATTTGGTTGTGCAGTATATGTTCCAATTTCTCCTCCACAACGCACAAAAATGGGACCACAAAGAAGGTTGGGAATTTATATTGGTTTTAACTCTCATTCTATTATTAAATATTTAGAACCATTAAAAGAGATGTTTTTACAGCAAGATTTGCTGATTGTCATTTTAATGAATCAATATTCCCAAACTTAGGAGAAGAAAAACATAAGCTGGATAAACAAGTAACTTGGAATTCATCATTTTCTTATCTTGACCCCCGAAATGGTCAATGTGAACTTGAAGTTCAAAAGATTATAAATTTACAAAGAATTGCAAATGAATTGCCTGATGCATTTACAGATACAAATAGAGTTACTAAATCACATATTCCAGCTATAAACGCACCTGCTCGAATTGACATTACAAAAATATCTAATGAATCTAATGTGCGTAGAAAACGTGGAAGACCACTCGGTTCCAAAGATGTAAATCCACGTAAAAGAAAAGAGCAGAATAAAGCAGTTGGTGTAACTCCAGAAGAGGTTACCGATAAAATCCTAGAAGAGGTTGATAAAGTCCCAGAAGAGATTAATAAAATCCCAGAAGAGATTGATAAAACCCCAGAAGAGGTTGATGAAGTTCCAGAAGAAACTCAGGTACCTAGTGATTACGAGATCTCAATAAACTATGTACAAAATGGTACAATATGGAACCGAAATGAAACATGTGTTGATGATATTTTTGTATATGCTATAGCAATTGATGTGCTAAATGAGGAAGATTATGTGCCAAAAACTCCTGAAGAGTGTATGCACAGAAATGATTGGCCAAAATGGAAAGATGCCGTGAAGGCTGAATTAGATTCGCTTAAAAAGCGCAATGTTTTTGGACCTGTAGTCTTAACCCCCAAAGATGTTAACCCTGTAGGTTACAAGTGGGTATTTGCAATAAAAAGGAATGAGAAACATGAAATTGTGAGATATAAAGCAAGACTTGTGGCTCAAGGTTTTACACAAATACCAGGAGTTGATTATGAAGAAACATATTCACCTGTAGTGGATGCAATAACTCTTAGATTTTTAATCAGTCTCACAATCACTGAAAACCTTCAAATGCGCCTCATGGATGTAGTCACAGCTTATTTGTATGGATCACTTGATAATGATATCTATATGAAAGTCCCTGAAGGATTAAAAATGCCTGAAGCATTGAAATCAAAACCTCGAGAAATGTATTCTATAAAGTTAAAAAGATCTTTATATGGACTAAAACAGTCGGGTCGAATGTGGTATAATCGACTCAGTGAATATCTTGTAAAAGAAGGATACAAATCTGATGTAATTAGTCCATGTGTTTTTATTAAAAGATCAATTTCAGATTTTACAATTATTGCAGTATATGTTGATGATTTAAATATTATTGGGTCTCCTGAAGAGATCGAAAAAGCTGCAAAATTATTAAAGAAAGAATTTGAAATGAAAGATCTTGGTGTAACGAAATTATGTCTTGGCCTGCAGATCGAGCATTTGTATAATGGTATTTTTGTCCATCAATCAAACTATATCCAGAAGATGTTAAAACGTTTTAATATGGACAAAACTCATCCTCTAAGTACACCAATGGTTGTCCGATCACTTGATATAAAAAAAGATCCTTATCGTCCCCGAGAAAAGAATGAAAAAATTCTTGGTCCAGAAGTACCATACTTAAGTGCAATTGGGGCTTTGATGTATCTTGCTAATAATACGAGACCTGATATTGCTTTTTCTATAAACCTACTAGCAAGATATAGTTCTGATCCAACACGCCGACATTGGAACGGAATTAAACATGTATTTCGTTACCTTTGTGGGACACGTGATATGGGACTATTTTATCAAAAAGATACAAAGTCCAAATTAGTTGGGTATGCAGATGCAAGCTATTTATCAGATCCGCATAAAGCTCGATCACAATCCGGGTATGTGTTTACATATGGCGGTACTGCAATTTCATGGCGATCGACAAAACAGACACTGACGGCAACATCATCAAATCATGCCGAATTAATAGCTCTATACGATGCTGGTCGAGAATGTGTCTGGTTAAGGTCAATGATCCAACACATCCAGGAGGAATGCGGGCTTGAGTCAATCAAAGGGAGCCCGACAGTACTATATGAAGATAATGCAGCTTGCATTGCTCAGATCAAAAAAGGATATATTAAAGGTGACAGAACCAAGCACATCTCGCCAAAATTCTTCTCAACTCATGATCTACAAAAGGATGGCCTGATAGATGTTTGTCAAATCAGATCAAGCGACAATTTGGCAGACCTATTTACAAAGTCATTGCCAAGAAAAGTTTTTGAGCAACTTTCACAGAAGATCGGCATCCGTCGCTTAAAAGATGTACATTAAAATGAGGGGGAGTATTATACACGCTGCACTCTTTTTTTCTTCACTAAGTTTTGTCCCACTAGGTTTTCTTAGTAAGGTTTTTAATGAGGCAGCATAACTGATCCGGAAGTATCAGTTAATTCAAATTAGTCCTGAAGTACCAAATTAATATTTGTCCTGCAGTACAATATTAATAGTGTATAATATAAGATAAAATGTCTAAGGGGGAGTGTTATGAAATAATAAATATAGACATTTCACCTTCTCCACCTCATCCACTTTCTATTATATTTAATTATGTATTAACTCTCTTGTAATTGTATAGCTTTTTATTTTCTTTCTTTAGCCTATAAATAGAGGTTTGTAAGAGATTGAGGATGACACTAAGATGGTGATATAATAAAGAAATAAGATTTAGCCTCTCCCCAATTTTGTTTTTGTCTTGTTTTATAACAATCACAAATTAACTATAATTTTCGTGTCTTTAATTTTTCCTACTACTATAGTATCTCGAAATTTCCCAACAACACCTAGGGGCATTCGTGCTTTTCTCCGAGTACAGATTTTTTTTTTTAATTTCTTCATTTAGATTTTGTGTAACCAAATCTTCTAATTCGAACTTAATGAGTATTTTCTTCCAAAATTATGTCTTTGAACTTCAAGATTTAAAAAAAACTATTTAATTTATAGAAATAATATTTCCGAATTATAAATGTACGGATTACATTCAAGATATCAAATTTTGGACATTTTCAAATTCTTAATTTGTTACTATATATCATTAAACAACCCCAAGAACACAACCTTGTAGCAAAGAGGCCTCCGGTTGTAAAAAATCAATGAAACTCTGCTGAAAGTTGCTTTTTTCCCCAAGTATATATATAGTGCTGTGCAGCTTTTCGCACAGGTTATTCTGCAAATCAAACTCTTCGGACTACCTTAGGTAGGTGATATTGTCCAAAATTCTCCAAAAATATAATTTTTCTGGTCCAATAATTAATGTAAATTATCCAAACCAAACATCTTTAAGGCTAAAAGGGGGAAAAAAAAGCAACAATTTATAGTGCAAACTGAATCAAGCAACTCATGGAAAAATTACAACATCCTGACTAACTTACAAGCACACTCACTCATAATATCAAGTCACTGAAAACGAACAGTTGAACTGGTGATGTTCTAATTGAAATTAGTAAACATCAAGACGACACAAACTGGTACTTAATTAAGCATACTTAATAATAAAAAAACAACCAAAAAAAAAAATCAGCTGATTCGCTGTTCTCAAAAGAAACATCAATAGGCATTCGCAAGATTCCATTGATTTCTGTTATCACCTAGACATCTTTTGCAACCCAGATATTAGTCTTGATCACAAGTGTGTCATTTCTCAGATAGCTCGAAGTCTCAAAGTCGGACGGTCTGATGAAGTGGAAATAACCCCATCTGGTATGCGATGATGAAAAGGTATCCACATTGGAGTCGACAGGGGTGTTGGTTGACCACGTTGATGTGTTCCAGTCATGTAAACGGTGGGTAGATATTGCCTGGATGTCATTTGTTGGATTTATCAACCTGACTCCTATTGCTATAAAATCGGAGGAGCTAGAATCCCATCCTTGCGGATAGAACTCGATGGCCCATTGATAGCCGCCAGCAGTAAATATGTCAGATTGAATGTAGTTCCCAGTCTTGATTACTTTCTTCATGATAGAGTACTCTGTGATTTCGAGGGTACCGGTGTTTGAACCGGCGATGAAACCGGTGGCTGCTACTACATGAGGTGTCGTTGTTAAGCATTTTGAAGTACTCTAATAAAGTCTACTAGCAAGTTTCTAATTAGTAGTAAAGGATTTGGCTGAAAAATACACAACTGTATTCTCTTTTTTCATACATAAGTGAAATAATTTACAAGAAAAGTAAAGAATAAGGTGATTAGATTTAGAAGCAACATGACTTTTCAATTGATTAATACATAGGTACACAACTAATACAAATTAAGAAATTGTTCAAATTAAAATAAAAAGCCTATTTATGAACAGATTTGGTTAAAGCAATACAGAAAGTTACACAACTTAGGTATTAATTGCAGTTTAAGAGTTGGGTTTGTGATATGTGATAAAACAAGAAAAAAAGTTGTATGTAATGCAAAAAAACCTTGAACTGAAACCTGGTAAACATCTCACCATTATTGGTCTTATGCTTCTTAAAAGGCGGCTCATCAGTGCCACTACTCAAAACCTGATTGATCTTCCTGCTTGCTGTGAATATTTAATCTTATATTACTATCTTGTAATAATTAGTGTACATTTAAAATAAAAGGAGAATTTGAAGACCTCAATATATCATATACAATTTCTCAAAAACCTCGACTGCAGTAATTAGTAATTACCCTACAAAGCACCAAATTATCTCTCACCAGTATTGATGTGCAACAACAAACAGCAGGATCTTGACTGGCAATAAAATATAAATTAAGGCGATGGTGACACTACTATTAGTTTATGAGGTGCACCTGTAATAAGTAGTCCATAGAACAGTGGCATAGGTGATATGTTCAACTTAGGTTACACAAGAAATTCCTCCTTAAGCTTATAATTTATAAATAAGAAAGGGTATGTTCAAGAGATGACCTTTGCATGGCTCTTCTCCACCAAAAAAAAACAAATAGAATGAGAATAGAAAACATAAGGCAGAATGTTAAAAAAATTGTCGGTGAAGGAATTTGTTAGGTTTCCTGAAAACTACTTGTATATAATTTTCTTTTTGATGGTTGGCAGAAACCCGCCAACAAATTTTATAATAAAAGAAAAACTACTTGTATATAATTGAACCATGTTCTATCCAATATTGCTACTCCTTGGACTCACCAAAGAAGAAAAATTGACTAGAGAATAGAATAAAAAAAAAGGATGATCGAGATGAAACTCACATCTAGTAATATTTTTGAAGTAAAACAAAGGTTGCCCCTTCGTGCTTGTTTCATAATCGTATTCAGAATCATCACTGTCATCATGTAGCTCCAACGCTGCATGTAGCAAAAAGCATACATCTAATCAATGAAACATATAAACACCATCAAGTATAACTAAGAAAAGAAGGGTTAGGATACCAACAATGATGCTTCGCTAAAGCAATCTCCATATCATGCTCCGCTTTCTCTTCTTATAAATTAGAAGAGAAAGGTTAGACAACCTTTCTTTTTCTCTCTTACAAATTTCAAATGACAACCTCTCTATTTATAGGCTACATGGTGTATTGTAGATATCTTAGAATATAAATGTCATTAAAAATGACACAATGACACAAGTATCAATTAAATGCATTAATTGAAAATGTCATTTCACATTGTTGGAAATCCAAAGCGTTATTTTTGTTTTTGAAGGGACATGTCATTTTTTAGATTCAACCTCTTTAATTTTTTTTGTATATGTATCTGGTAAATTATTTTCAAATATGAGTTGTTGTTTGGTGCTATGCATATCGCTTCCTTCTTCTTGTTCTTATATGACAATAATAATAATTTTTATTACTATTATAAAAGAGAAGGGAAAGTCAAAATGCGGAACAGTCATTGTTGGGATAAATTTAGCAATACTGCACTACTTTGTGCCGGTATGCTAAAGATTGAAGAGAGGAATATTTTTCTGAATAGAAACAATGCTTTATTTTCTTTCTCTCTTATTCAGTTACATATAGTTCTGCAGTATTTATAATAGTACAACATTCTTAAAATAATTACCCACAATTTTGCTAAATTAAACACCCACTACCTATCCTCATATTATAAGCAGTCCCCAAAATAGAACTACACCAGAACCTATCCTGTTATTACATTCATGACTAATTATAGAACCCACTAACTCAACAGAACTCTAAATAGAGAAACCCACCAATCCCACTACACACATTCATGGTTCTAAAAACAACTACAACAGAATTTTAAATAAGGAAAGTTAATTTTGGATTAACTTTCAACAGTCATGAGTTGGCAGTGACTATCTAGTAATTAAATAACGGTTGACTAAATAAGAGTCATAAGCCCGTCTTTTGATATATATGCAGAGAAACATTTTCCTGACACAAAATCTAATTGCGTTGTACTTCATCTCTCTCTCATTGGAACCACAAGTGCTTAATTTATTGGAACAACTCCCAATCATCATTATATTTAGTATAGATCTTAAATCGCGTCTTGGAAATGATTATTTATTAGCAGATCTAGTTCCACTGAAAAGCTACCACTATATACATTCCAATATTCACTTTGACCATATTTAATTAAAATGCTTTCAAAATTAAAAATTAAAAAATTCTCATGGACAAATATGAACCTTTAAGGCGTTAATAACATCTGTAGTATATAAACAAGCATCCAGATAATTAGTTGCCTTCATTTCCCCAAGAAATATATGGTATGGATTAAAAATTTGGTTTTATGAGGAAATGAATGTCCATTTGAAAATTAGATCGAAATTTAGATACCGATATCTAATATCTGAATATCCGTGCAGATACGGACGCGGATATAGTTTTAAATTTTAATTATTTGTATCCGAATAGTAATTATTTGTGCAATTAGTTTGTCGGTGATAAAATCGGCAGCTGAAAGCAAAACACGAACAACCTTTCATATGTAATTTTATCATATCAGCTCAGAACTATAATTTCTATGTTTATGTTTTCTGGTAAGCATGCGTTCATTCTCAGTTTTCACCTTTTAATACCAGAACTTAAGCATGACCTAATTACTCTCCTGCAAAAGCATGCATCACTGAGTCAGCTTACCTTATCAGTATTTAATTGGTTTTCATCCATAGATACCTTGAGGCTTATGCATCTATCTAGTATTGACCAAACAGTTACCTTGAGATTTCAAAATAAATTTAGCTTCAGAAGTCTCGGCTATTAGTTTCTTGACTTTCTTCCCCTCCTATCAATTGCACAAATCAAATATTCTTCTCAAGAGATGGAATGGTTGATAGCAGTGAAGGTGGCTTCAGCAGCCAGTGAGGTGTACATATTAATTAGTAGCTTCAAATATATTGTTGAACTGGCTTGCATGGCATGGCTAGCTGCCGAGGGCAGCGATTCAAATAACACCAGTATATTGTTGAACTGGCTTGATTCAAATATTATAGTACAAGGAATATTGTTTTGGATCCGATAAATTCCAAAATACAACATAAACGTGGTTGGACCAAAAATAAAGTGACATCACAAGGTACACGAATTGGTGTACACTCTAATGGAAATCTTAAACGGGCAATTTGTTTTATTAATATGAAGAATTGTTCAGCAATTAATGCGAGCCTTGAGCAGGTAATAATGCAAGCGACCAATGCTTGATTGTACACTAATATTTTTATTGTTCCAATATATTGCATATTTATATCATTTATATTATTGTTGGGACTAACCATAATAAAAAAGTTTATTACCATCATTATATATTGTTGCATGGGACGATACTAGTAATGTTAGTATCTTGCTTATCTTTTGAAATTATGCTTAGCATTGCCTGTACATATATTGTCTGCTAAATTTTGTAGTGGATTTAACTTCATGATTTAATAAGTGTATATATATTAAAAAAATATTTTATAGGAGAATGAGTAACAAGTGGAAGAAATGCCTTGTAGATAGTAATAGGGATTAGGGAGAATTTTGATGTATACCCCTCAAAAATATTAAAATTACGTATATTCCTCTCTAAAATTCATAATATCATATTTACCTTTCTAAATTTGAAAAACTCACAAATTTACCCAACTTATTAACTTTTCATTAAAAACTCATTTCAAATTTATAAAGTACACATTTTACCCATTATTAAAAAAATAAAAAATAATGTAGTCCGTTTAAGAGAAACCTATAATCTTCTAATTGGTCAGTTTTGAGAGCAAATAGTTCAATAATTTCTCTCTCCGGTGATGCACAAAAAAGCATATCACAAAATGTCGCCATGTATGCATCACAAGTAAAGAAATGAACCATTTGCGTATGGAAACTGATTAGTAGACAACATAATATTTTTCTTACGCATACTATTTTTTTTTTTGTATGAAAGGGTAAAATGGGTACTTTTTAAATTTAAAATGAGATTTAATATAAAACTAAATAAATTGGGTAAATTTATCTTTTATTATGGATCATGTTGATATTAAATTTACATCTTTGTTATACCATATTATGATATTATGAGGAGTCGATCCGTATATATTATGCATAGTTGCATTCATCATCATTATTATAATTATTAAAAAATGGGGACAGTCACAAGTTGGCAGTGACCTGATTTAGTCTCTATTAATGGTTAACCATTCAATCAACATTTATATATAAGCCCGTCTTTTCATATATATGTTAAGCCAAAGGTTCACTTGCCTGACATCAAATCTCGTTGCCATCCCTCATATTGAAACAATATGCGGTTCATCCCCCGAAAAGACAAGTTTTTCATTGGAATTAAGTTGTATCTGTACCTCAAATTTGAATAACTGACGCTTCATCTCCCCTCTCATTGGAACCACAAGCACTTTATTGGAACAACACCCAATCATCATTACAATTTAGTATAGATCTTAGATACTTCTTGGAAATGATTAATTACTTTATAGACTCAATTGAAGACCAACCACTATATGCATTCCAGTTTTAAATTTGACCATATTCTAGCTACCCTCCTCCAAAGCAATAAACAAACACAGCGGATAATATCATCCTCACTGGTCATTATTTGCTTCATTTTCCCTAGAAATATATGGTATGGATTAACTTTTTCTTAATACAAAGGTCTAATTGGTTTTGTTAGGAAATGATTGTCCATATATAAAATAATTAGTGAGAAATTAATGTATCTAATTCACTAATAATCTTCTAAATTATTATTGTGAATTGTGTTGACTTTAATGAAGGCTTCAAGTGGAAAAGCAATTGTCTCAAAGAAGGTAGGACCATGTGGTGGTGCTGGCGGCTCAGCGAAAGATATGGATATCACTGGCATCACTCGCATTGTTAAGGTCAGTGTTCGACATGGTTGGGCTATTGATGCACTTACTCTGCATTTTCTACGTAATGGTCAGGAGCAAAGCACCGGCCGGTGGGGCGGAGGAGGAGGAACTTTGACAGAGGTACAACATCCTTCTTTATTCATTTGCACTTCTATTGATAATACCTGCCATATATAGCGGTAAGCAGTTGATTCGAGAATCCACATATCGTGCAGTATTAATCGGACTTTTGTTCGTTCCACTTAGAGATTTAAGAGCAGTTTACCATGCCAAATCATTTATCTTGTCAAATAATATGATTACAATAGGTAATATTATGATGCTTTATTTTTGGTTTATCATGCATCTAGCTAGTAGCACCTGTAAAATGTGTAACACTATGTGCTATTTGAAAGAATGGCAACATATCATTTTTTTTTTTAATTTTACATCAAAACTTGGTAAAAATCATGAAAGGGTAGTGCATGATTTTGTTTCCTGATGTGATTTTTGTAGTTCACTCTTCAGCCATCAGAGTACATTACCACGGTAAAAGGCCACATGGGTCCCTTTGATGGATTTTTTGTTGTTCGATCACTCATATTTGAGACAAATTTGGGAGCTTATGGGCCATACGGTCGGAAGGGAGGAATTACGGTTGGTTTTTATGGACGGTCTGAATCAATGCTTGATGCACTTGGAGTTTATGTGATCAACGATATGGTACGTAAAAATATTATTGTTGAATTTAAAATTGTCAACAGCAGTCGCAAAATGTATTTTTTTTTTCTGTATTAATCTGCAATTAAGCTTACTAGCTTAGCCATGTTTGCCTGGTCGACATGTGTGCTTGCATAAAGTTAGATTAGAAATTGGAATCTCTGATTTGAATCTAATTTCCTTAATTTTCACAACTGCAGTTGAATTTTCTGTTTAACAATTGTCGGTACTGAATGTTAGTAAAAAGGGCCAGATAAGATAACTATTTAAAAACCCCTTTGTGTAATTTTCCTCTAGAACAATAATTGCCAGAGAATAATATCCTCCCTCTATTGTGCCACATATAAAAAAATAGTTCTCCTTCAGTACTTCAATTTATTTTGTTTTTATTCTACTTCTTTCTCCCTGTGGAAGATTGCAATTAACTTCTTCGATCTTATCTCGTTGGATTGTTGAATTTGATTAGTTTTAATTTTAATTTTGTGAAATCTGTCAGGAGATGGATCCGGTGGAGAGATTAATCACCGGATTTAAGCAGTTCAAGACCGAGGTTTACGAGTCAGTATATCTGCATAACTGCATAATCCAATCAAAAAAATTTTAGGCTGATTTCGTATTCCTCTCTCTTTAATTCTTTTGAGATATTTGTATATAATTTTTTTAATTTTTTTAATTTATGAAATTTTACAGCAAGAAGCCAAAGGTGTTTGATCCACTCAGGAATGGACAATGGCCCAAGGTATATATATATATATGTCATTGTTTTATGTTCTTCGAGCCCACACCCGAAATATTCTCGTAATTTTTATTTCTTTTGCGAATAGAGTTACGTGTGCATGGCCCACAACATGCCACAGCTTCCTCAATGAAAAATAAGAAAATAAAAATGACACCAATTTATGTGTACCCCATCTAAATATCTATATTAATGGTGAAATCAATAATTTTGGTATATTGATTTTGGTTTTTGTGTGATAGTTTATGCTGTTTTCCTGCTCTGACTCTCGTGTTTGTCCCTCAATCATCCTCGGATTCCATCCTGGTGAGGCCTTCACTGTCCGCAACATTGCCAACATGGTCCCTCCCTTTGACAAAGTAAATTTGGTGATTTTATTTGATTTAGTGATTTAGTGATTCCTTTCAATAAAATTCGATTTAATTATTTGATTTTTTTTAATTCTTTAACATCCCTTCTGTGTATGAGTGCAGAACAAATACACCAGTGAAGGGTCTGCGGTTGAGCATGCTGTTTTGAACCTCAAGGTAAGACCTACAAGTTGGATCTCCACACTGTTATCAATCATATGGAATAAGTACAAATAATTTGATACATTATTTAGAGTATAATAACTTGATAAGAGAGTCCAAGTAAAACAGATATGCTGTACTGGTAACAGACTGTTAAAGAGATATGGTAAAACTTCTAGTTGGTCCAAATATCTATAATGCAATAATTACCGGTGGCCCCAACTCATCTATTGATTTGTCAAGCTAATTTTTTAGAATGAGGGTTTCTAAACATCATTGAGTTGTTTAGGTGGAGAACATAGTGGTGGTTGGACATTCAAAGTGTGATGGAATTAAGAAGCTCATGACCATCAAATATGATGGAAACAACATCCCGTAAGTCTTCATGAAAATTACATATTTACTGTCTGTTGACAACTTCAATAATTTATTTTCAACTGAAAAACATTATTCATACATATATAGAACATATTATCTTAATATAATAAAGATAATTTCTTAGAGGTATATTGGTATATATTAATATTTAAAAAAGTTAATTAATTCGGACCAATTATAAAGAAAACAGAGCAGTTAATTAATACTTTATACCTAATTATCGTACTAATTCCTCAACTGAATGTCCATATGAAATGTTGTCCCTCATGAGTAATGCACTGTTTGTACTATCAATGTTAAGTTGTCTTTTAATTTTGACAAACTTCTCCATCTTATGATTTTTAAAACAAACAGTGAGATTCTTTATTGGGTGAAGATAGGCTTGCCTGCTAGAATTAAGGTTAAAGCTGAACACAGCACCAAGTCCTTGGATGACCAATGCGCCATCTGTGAAAAGGTTATTTTTCTTTCAAACCTTATCAACTTTCTGATTTCTTGGTTGACTAATCCAGCCCCTCCTGAAAAGAAATATGTTAAATAAGTAAATGAAGTGGCATTTTGAGTTGGTGACTTGCATTTGCAGATGTCCCATTTTAAGTTATTTTCACAGATTGGATGATATCTGATACTATAACATTGGTTAGCTAGACCAAGACCATATGAGCCGAAATTTTTATAAATATACAAAAAACGTTTTTTATTTAACAATCTATACAAAAGTTCTGCGGAATTCGAAATCTATCCATACCGGCAACAGGATTGCCGGTTTCAGAATAACTAACCGGCACCACGTTTGCCGGTTTCAAAAACCCAAAACCGGCAATTTAATTGCAAATTCCAGAACCGGCAGCCCAATTGCCGGTTCCAAGCTCTGGGTTCGGCAACCCAATTGCCGGTTCTGGATTCGGCTATAAAGTCTCCCCGTCCCTTTCATTCCCTCGCGCAGAAGCTCTCTCTCCAGCCGAAATCCCTTCTTCATCAGGTTTGTTTTTTTTTTTTTTTAATATTTATTTTTTATTTTAGATAAATTAGTAAGATTAGTTTAAATTTAAGATAGATTAGTCACATTAGTTTAATATATAAATTTTTTTAGATAATTAGAAAATGTCTAAATTTTTTTTAGATAATTAGAAAATGTCTAAATTTTTTTAGATAATTAGGAGATGTCAAAATAATTTTAGATAATTAGAAAATACCAAAATAATTTTAGATAAATTAGAAAATACCAAAATAATTTTAGATAGATTAGAAAATGTCAAAATAATTTAAAGTAAATTAGAAAATGTCAAAATAATTTTAGAAAATATTAAAATAATTTTAGTTAAATTAGAAAATACTAAAATAAATTTAGGTAAATTATAGAATGGTTCCTGATATTATGAAAAACTTTAAAATTATTTAGAATGGTTTTTAGAATTAGTTAGAAAATACCAGAAAATCACCAAAATAAAAAATATTATGAAATTTCAAAATTGTTTTAGAAACAATACCAAAATTTCGGCCAAAATTGTGTAGAAAATTCCAAAATAGTTGAAAATGCTTAAGAAAATACCCAAATGGTTTAGATTTAGTTTAGAATTAGTTAGGAAAATAGTTTTCGAACAATGAAAATTGTAAAATTATTAAGGAATTAGTTAGAAATACTAGAACGGTTCAGAAGAAATAATTTAGAAAATAATTTGGTACGATTTTTGAAATTCAGAATGACAGAGAGAGAGACCCAGATAATGCAAAGTAGGTTCAGCGAATTGTTGTGGATACCCCACAGTCATCATCGGGTGTCTTTGGCTTCGAAAGAGGTTAGCATTTACTGATTTTTCTTAATAAATCGATTAGAAATCAAATCGTATATTGCTTGATATTCTTTTCGTAATGTAGAATTCTACTAATTTAAACGTGAGAAATTATCGGACAAATTGCGAGTACCACGACCGATACGCCCCGTATCTGCTATCGTTAGGATTATACCAGGTTGCCAAGTTGCCTGGTATCAATATTGACGCGTCACTTATACATGCGCTTGTCGAGCGGTGGCGTCCAGAAACTCACACGTTTCATCTTCCATTTGGAGAAATGACAGGTATTTAGCGAAATGATTCAAATAAAAAAATGATTGGTGAAATAAATATATTATTTATATTTTTTTATTTAAATTAATTACAGTTACGTTAGAAGACGTGAGCTGTTTGTGGGGTTTACCTATAAAGGGGGTCCCAGTGACCGGAAGGTCGGATGTGGTGTGGGTTAGAAGCAGAATGTTCGAATTATTAGGGATCTGAGATGTTGAAGTGGATCTTTTTATGAAGAAAAAGGGGTCTGCTCATTCCGATTGGATAATGACAAAGAAAATGCTCCGCCAGAGGTTTAAGAAGCTTCCAGATGGCGCCGACGAGCGAACGGTGAAGTGGTAAGTATTTTCTACTGATTAGATTGTTTGTTCTTTAAATTTTCAATCATGTGCTTACATAAGATATCACGCAGGTATGTACGCACATTTATTTTGGAGCTATTGTCGTGCACTATGTTCCCTGACAATAGCGGAGACGGGATACCGATGTGGTATCTTGATATGATTGGAGACTTGGAGCAGCCGGTGGGATACAATTGGGGTGGAGCTGTTCTCGCATATCTGTATCGATACTTATGCCTCACGACCGATCCCTCGGTTTTTTCCATGCATGGTCCGGTTATGCTTCTTCAGCACTGGTCATGGACCCGATTTCCAGTTCACCGGCCGATGCCAAAATCAAGAAAATGGACACCTTCATGGGGCCAGCCAACCCTGGAGACATGTCCGGCCTTTGCTGACAAATGGTGAACGAAACATGCGTACGATAACTCTGCACACAATAAAACAGCCGGTCCAAAAATTCCGCGCGGTCAGTTTCAGCGATTGGACGAGGGCATGGTGGATTGGGAGCCGTACGCCCGCATTTATGAGAAACTTTCGACAGTAACACAGGCTGGACAGGTACTTCTTTCACATATTTGTTTACTCGTTTTTATCATATATACGAATTACTACAATTTTTTAAAAAATTTCAGCCTTACTACTTGTATTGCGGTCCTCTCATATTTTACTGGATAGTGGAGTATCATCACCCTGAGCGGTGCATGAGGCAGTTCAGAAAATATCAACATATTCCGCCGCCGCCTCCCTTGAACAAGAATGTGCACAGCGACTTGCACAAGTATGACTCATTCAATTTTTTTGTTTACTAATGTTAGTTAATTTTTTGTGTTAAGTTGTTATAAACTGAATCATAGGCTTAAAATGGCGTCAAAGAGGAATATTTCATGGGCCGACAAGCATGCGATCCATGTTGATAAGGCAGAGACGTATGAGCAAAATATATACGCAGAAGCTCGACCGTTTGACCATAATGAGCTTCCGGCTTATCGCAAATGGTATCAGATGAACGGCATGGCATCTGTTTATATTTTTGAGCATCATGTGGAGGGGCTTGATCGTGGAGGTAGGATCTCCAGAGACGAGCATGGCAAGAAAGGATACATTCCTAGCGGACCGCCGATTGTCCGACTGGTAATTTCTAACTCTTATTTGTAATATTGTAATTTTGTATTAAATGTCATATCTTATATTCTCGTTATGTGTCCAAGTCCTTGCGTGGGATAGGAGAGCTGGCGCACGGCGTGAAACAATTCTTCAACAAAGGGTGGCGTAGGCCGGGCAAGGATAACATGAGAAGAGGATGGGGTATTTGCTGTGATTGTGATGTCGAAGACCGTGCGCGTGCCCTGATGGATCAGGCTGGAGTTCCAGAAAATTGGGAAGAGGTCCCATCCAACGAGAGCACGGAAATTGGCGTTAATCCATACCCACCTCCTCCAGTATTCGAAGGACCAGATCCAATACAGTCTTGGCTATACGATGGATCTGCATGGAGAAATTACATGGCTCAGGCAGGAGTAGGTTATGACGCAGACCCTGGACAGGTACTTGTTACATACCGCTTGAAGTAAGTATGTTTATGACTTACAAACAAATATTTACAAAATTACACGAACCTTTTCAGATGTCACAAGAGGTGCAGACGCAGCAGCAGGGTGTTAACGCATCAGATTTTATTCAAAATCTGTTCGGTGGTGGACCGTATCCGTCGACATATGACGCCGGAGGGGTATGTTACATGTGTTTAACGTTATTTCAATCATCCCCGCTTACTAATTGAAAGTAAATATGTTTATTTTTCAGGTGACCCAGGAGCATGTCGATGAGTGGCAATTTCAGCAGCAGACTTTGCAAGCCCAGCAAGCATCACGCGAGGAGTTCATCCGGCATCAGCGTGAAGTTCCGCCGACTCCCGGTAGGAATTGGAATTTCGGGGATGCAGGGGCATCGTCATCCCAACTACCACTGAATACGCAGACTCAGCCGGAGGTGACACAGCATGACGAATACAGACGTCCCACACAGCGAGTCCGGCGTGAGGCATACGAATTACGGCATGATGTCCGCTCTCCAGACCGCTTCTCGCATTCGCAGTATCCTGGACATTGACCTATCTTCGGAGTCTATCTATCTTTTATTATGTTTGTGGACTTTTATTATGTATGTATTGTTGATCTGTTTTCGCTTTTATTATGTTTTTATTTGTATTACGTATGTTTTATTCTGCACATTCAACGTATCAAGTATGCTTCCAAAAAACACTCAAAACACTCAAAACATAAAAACAAATTACATATGAAAACTTCAATATAATACAATGCATAAAAACACTCAAAACACTCAAAACACTCAAAACATAAAAACAAATTATATATGAAAACTTCAATATAATACAATAAACATAAACTAGAAAATGACTAACGCCTGCTGGTTGAGCGCCTGCTTGTCGATCTTCTAGAAGACGATGAACCAGCTTCCGCTTGTCGTGCTGCTTCTTCTACAGAACAAATAAAATATGAAATATGATGTAGTTCCAAAAATAAATTAAAAAATACATGTGTTTTGAATTATACCTGTGGCATTCCGATCAATGGTCTCACGATGAGCCTGATGTCCGAGTCTCCGACCTTCCATTCGGTCCATTTCCATAACAATGCGATTGTGTCTTCTCCTCCCTTTCTTAATCAGTTTACGGTTTGGTTTGATCGTCGGACCTTCGTATATAGGCCACTCACATTGGTTGCCTTTCGGACCGAATTCTGCACCCCATGTCTGTACCAACATTGACACACTATAAAGAGGATTAATATATAAATTTTCGTCATATCTCATTTCTCGGACCACCGCCATGAAATGAGAACATGGTATGCCGGTTAATTGAGGCTTTTGACATGCACATTCAACCTTATTGTTATCCTGAACAACAACTTTATACCCAAAATCTCTGCGGGTATACTCGAATCTCTGCTGATTACGCCTTGCAGGAATTCTTTCACCCTTTACCATGACCTCAAAGGTCCCATGCCTTCTGCTAAAAGGAATCACCTGCATATTAAGAGATTTGTTGATACGCTTTTGCAGAAGCAGGCTTACCTTGTCGGACCACAACTGACCCATTTGTTGCATCATTTCGGCTTTGTTCCGCCGTTGGAAAAACCATCTATTTAACGTGTAGAATGTCTCCTCCACGAGAGCACAAACCGGCAGCCGCCGACTCGTCTTGAACACATTGTTTATTGACTCTGACCCATTTGTTGTCATTATTCCCCAACGGTGACCTCCATCATATGCTTGGAACAGCTTCTCTGGACGTGGAGGCTCGTCCTCGTCATCGGGGTCTCTCCTACCCACCTTCTTAAGGTAGATAATAGCGTCTGGGCAACGAATTTGAAAGTCCTCAAACATCTCATTTAACCTCCTAGGTTTCTTCTTGTTCACTCCAATTTTGAACCGATCACTGACCTCTCTCTTCCGCCCCACATGCTTGTAGAGGTTCTCGGCAACATGATGAGCACAGTATCGATGCACACATAGATCGCTATCCTCATACCATCCGAGATGTGGATCCTGGAACACTGATTTTATTGCCAAGTGTCTATCCGATATGACACAAAAGAATTGGCCATCTCCAATGACTTCTAACCGCAACCATCTCATAAAAAATCCCCAAGTATCTGAGTGTTCTTTTTCCACGATCGCGAAAGCCAACGGAAGCAACTGGTTTTCAGCATCATACCCACATGCAACCAGCAGCCGTCCCTGGTACCGTCCCGACATGAAACATGCATCAATACTAATCACTGGTCTGATAAAAGGTATTGCCGCAATACACGGCCCGTACGCCCAAGCCGCGTACAGGAATTGTCTATCATTTGAATTCTCAATCGGTGTCGAGATCACACAATACTTGGTTCCGGGAGTGCCTCTCTTTATAGCTTCCAAAAGCGGAATGAGCAGGTTGTACGAGTTCTCCCAACTCCCATAAATGTTTGCAATTGCGAGCTCACGGCCTCGCCATAATTTGTTGTACTTGAGAGTCACATTTTTGTACGTTGCCTTCACGACATCTCGGATATGATTTATACTCGCGCACACATCCCTTCTCACTGTGCCATCAATAGCGCGTGCAACCATCTCTGCCGTGAGCTGGTCATGATCTTCACGTGTTGCCGGTACTTTGCATCAATGAGGAATTTTTTGTTTGTAAATAATCCAAGATTCTGACATACCCTGAGGTTTCGCACATAACTTGAACTTGCACAATTTATCTTTGCATATCCATGACATACGGCTAGGTTCGCTTCTTTTAGTCCTAAACTCGAAATTTTTTTGGATATGAAACTCCTGAACTGCTATTCTTAGAGCCTCTCTCGACTCATACACTTGGCCTTCAGCTATTGGGTTATCGACAATTCTTGTTGTACGGTTGAAAAAATCGACATCTGCTTCCCGAAAACTCGAAGTGTCGTTGAAAATGTCTACCGGATGTGTCATATTTTCTCGGCCAGTAAACGGGTATTGTGCTTGGCGGGACTGTGACACAGAATGTCTACCGGACTGTGACACAGAATGTCTACCGGACTGTGACACAGAATGTCTACCGGACTGTAACACAGAATGTGATTGTGCCTGTCTAGTCGGTGAAAGGTTTTCGTCGGACCCCGCTGACTCATTTGAGATCATCTCATCCCCGCTTTCCAAACTGTCATCATTAATTGCATCGATAGGTAAACGGGAATAATTAGGTACCTCTACTGGCCTATGGGTCTGAACAATCCTAGGTTCAGGGTTGCGACTTGTACTTGGCCGGGATCTCAATTCAGGGATCTGTCTGTTTCCAGGGGCTTGACTGTTCAGATTCAACTGAGAATTAAAACCGGAATGATTCGGTTCCAATTCTACATACAGCTCAAGAACCGGTACCCTTTGGGGGAATGACGCAACAATTCCTAAAATCATTTCGAACGATGCCTGGTTTGTTATCGGTACCAATTGGTAGTCCCGCTGACCATCAGTAGACATATTAAATCTGGCTTGGATTTCCATATTTGCTTCACTAGCAGTAAACCCAACCAGTTTATAAATTTCATTTTGGAGATAATCGAAGTTATGATTAATAGTTACCGGGAATGAGTATTTGGGTCGAGTACTGTAGAAGACTCCTTCGTCATTGTACTGAATGTTTCCTCCAACAAAAACTTTCACACAGATCATATTTGATTTTTGTTTGATCTGGATAACAAACATTTAAAAAAATTAACGTTACAAAATTAATTAGAATTATAATTAACTAACAATGTACAAATAAAAAATAAAATAACTTACATCAAAATTGAACGATGAAAATGAAATTAATTATATTTAATTAATTACAAATTAATTATATTTAATTAATTACAAATTAATTATATTTAATTAATTACAAATTAATTATTCCGAATTAATTAAAATAATTATTCAAAATGAATTAAAATAATTAATTAAATATTAATCTAAGTTAATTAATATAACTAATTTCAATTAATAAAATTTACCTATTTCAGATCAGATCAGCAAGAAGCTCCCGAGCAAGAAGGGAGACGGGGAGAGGGAGAGCAAGAGCAAGAAGCTCGGGTTATATAGCCTCCAGAACCGGCAATTGGGCTGCCGGTCCTGGGTTTTGCAAATAGCTTGCCGGTTCTGGGTTTTGCAAATAGCTTGCCGGTTCTGGGTTTTGCAAATAGGGTGCCGGTTCTGGGTATTTAAAACCGGCAATTGAACTGCCGGTTAGTTACTCTGAAACCGGCAATCCAGTTGCCGGTATGGATAGATTTAGAATTCGAAAATTTTTTTGTATAGATTGTTAAATATAAATCGATTTTTGTATATTTATAAAAATCTCGGCCATATGAGTGTGTAATTGCTGCGATTTTAATTTGTAAAAAAAATGCTACATGAAAGAAAAGAAAAACTTGCATCATTTTGGAATAATAATAATGACGATATTAATAATACAGCAGTAATACTTAAGTGCTAAAAAATTTCAGGAAGCTGTAAAAGTATCAGTAGAGAACCTGAAGACGTACCCATTTATAATGGAACAGTGGAAAAAGGGAAAGCTCAAGCTGTTTGGTGCTCACTACGATTTCGTCAATGGAACATTTGAGATCATGGAATAATTTAATTACACTGCCGCATCGAGACATCATGCTTACTTGTTTGAACTTGTCACAAGTAGTGCATATATATGTAATTTGGTGGCATTTTTTTGTTCTGGTATTGAATGTTGCATTTTGATATATTTCTTGTTCTCATCTTAGTATTCTAGCTTTGAATGACATAAACTGGCCAGCACTATTTCTTAAAATCAGTTTGCTAGAAATATTTTGTTATTCTTTTTCGTAGATATTCTGAAGTAAATGATATACATAATCCTGTATTTAATTCTGTGCTTTATGTGATAAGACAAGATATAGGATTTAAGAATGAGATGGTAATGAAATGATTGTATTGATTGATCTTGTTTAAACCTTTAGTACATGTACATCATGTATTTATTGTTGGGGTAAATTTTTAGATATTCAGATAGTTAAGAACTTTAACTAAAATATCAAATTGAAATATAGTTAAAACAATAATACTCGGATTGTGCAATTGTTGTTTTTAAGCGTATTCCGTCTCTATCGTGCAAGATTTTGAATCGCCATCAAGATAATTCGGGATTGTCACTCTGTAGGGCACGAACATGAGAATGACAGATGATAACTCCGCAATATTCAACACTCAATCATAATTAATTTATACAAATTTTGTGAATATGGATAAGAATTGCTAGGAAGCAAATTCATGAAAGAAAATATATGGTTTCTTGTTATAAACAAACAGAAAGAGAATAGAGTGGGAGATTAATATGAAAAAATTATCAAAATTATCACATTATTTGAATTGGATGCTTCATATCCTATATATAACTATCAAAGTCGGTTGTAAATTAAGTTTTACTTGCTATTGAAGATTTAAAAGTCGGTTATACTCATCTAAGTTGGCAGCCATAATTTTGATAAGGAAAGAAGAGTTGAATTTTCTTCTTAATTAAAAATTAAATTTTGAGTTTTCATAAAAGTTCCAAAAACCTCTCACGAAACTCAAAATTTTAAAATATCAAACAGTGAAATTTTTATAAAAAAAATTTGCTAGATATTTATATTGTGTATCGATGAAGTGATTTATAAACCTTGAACTTCATCTTAGTATCGATGGATTTAATTTGGAGGAAACAGAGTGAACTATGTCTTGAACTCATTCATTTTATTCAAATTACACCACCACCACACACAATATAGAGATTCTCATCAACGGGTTTGTGCATTAGTGGCCTTGAACAAATACCTTGGATTTTTCATGAGTCTTAGAGACTTACCCATGCATCGCATTGCGGCTGTATACCTATACTATCATATAGGTGAATTACCTACCAAGGATGTGTGTAGATGCATATCATGTGGAAAATACCACCTCGGTCTTCATTAAGAGTTTAAATGCTCATCCTATCAGCTACATAGAGCGCACTCACCACAGGGATGGGTTGGAGTCGATGCTCCTAAAAGTGTACACTCTCTTGGCCAACATATCAGTTTGTTATTACCCATTGAATATCTATCAAGAGATTACCTATCAGAGATTGGGTTGTCACTGCAAGAAGACCTATTTGGACTTACATCCATCTCCCTCGATGAAATTTATATAAGGACTTTTAATTTTAGTCCAATATAAATATATTTTCAGGTCGATCAATCATCATTCTTCGCTCGAGCTTGTAAGTATTTTCTTTTACCTATCAAAAACACTTGCAAAAATAATATCTCCCAAATAAATAATTATGATTAGTAGTAGTAGTAGTACGTTCTTATAAAAACCATATTGATGACTTCATGAATAAATAATCATGTCATCCTTCAACTTAAATTTTCTCCATGTCACACATGAAATAAGGTTATTAGTATACTTCAATAAGTATTTAAATCTGCACATTTTTCTGCTACATGAGATTATTATAATATCATCTCATTTGATTATTTCAAATATAACATCATAATCAAGTACATATTTAGTCATCATGATCAATTAAATGAACACTCTTTATTTCATACCTCCACATTTTGTTTTTGTTTTTTTTATCAAATTTATCATTATGCCTCATAAATTTAAGGACATATATTCAATATTCATGTATATTTATGTATATTTATGTATTATTTGATAAATTAATTTAATATTTCCACAAACATTTGAGCCCCACAATTTATTGCTATAAATGTGATACAAGAATTGTATCTATTTAAATTATTTTCACTAGTGCAAAAATCACCCATGTTAATATCTCTAAATTAATATAAGTCATCACATGACCAATTAGATGCAATAAAATCTAATAAAATTGATCAGAATTAATTATTTTTTATTATTTATTCCATTTTATATACAAATCTAAGCCGGTTATACTTTTTCTTTCTATTGAAGAATTCAGTCGGCATTTAAATTTTTATAGACGGTGCATACTTCTTCTTGTAGCCGACTTTTCTAAAATCTGTTAGTCATCTTTAGAATATTATACACATAATACATCTCAAAAGATTTTTCTAGTACTACCTTGATGAGTTAAAAGTTTCTTGACTAATCCAAATTAGATTTTTCTCTCCAAAAAATCCAAATTGGATTTGGCTTCTTCCAAAATTCCTCGAAAATTCAAAAATTTACTAATCCAAATTGAATTTAGCCTCCTACGAAATTACTCAAAAACTCTTAACTTACATCATTTATCATTTTTTTTTTAAATATTACTGTTATTCAATGAAACGATGTGAAGAAAATAGACCAATAAATGAGTTGTCAATTACAAATTTTAATTACACACAATAAACAAGTACAATGTATACACTTGTGAACTAATGCAAAACCGAATTTAAGAATATCTGAGTAAAGTTTTGAAAATAACAAGTTAATTCTGTCACACTTATATTTTTCTTCATGGATGTAACACTTTTTAATTATGTCTTGTCAAAACAATCAAAGAGATACTTATTTAGAATTCTAAATAATATGTACTTTTCGTAGTTCTAAATGTATGCTAACTAATGTAATACCACTGACAAACAAAGAATCACAATATTGTATCCGAACTTGGAAATACACTTAAGATTGTTGGGATAAGTTTTCAAATATTTGGATAGTTAAGAACTAAACTAAAATATCAAATTGAAATATAGTTAAAATAATAATATCTGGATTGTGCAAAGCACTATCCTTAAGTGTATTTTGTCTCTATAGTGCAAGACTTAGAATCATCATCAAAATTATATGGGATTGTCACCCTTTAGAGCACGACTATGAGAATGACCAACGATAACTCCGCAATATCCAGCACTCGGTCAGAATTAATTTATACATATTTTGTTAAAATGGATAAGAATTACCAAGAAGCAAATTCATGAAAAAGAATATATAGTTTCTTCTTATAAACAAACGGAGAAAATTATCAAAATTATCACATTTGGATGCAGCATATCCTATTTAAAACTATCAAAGTCGTCTGTAAAGTTTTACTTGCTATGGAAGACTCAAAAGTCAGTTATATAACTTGGCAGCCACAATTTTTGACCAAAGAAAGAAGAGTTAATTGTTCTTCTTAATTAAAAATTAAATTTTGACTTTTCAAAATGAAGTTCCAACATTTATAGCCATGGTTTACAAGGATAAAAACTCTATAACAAACTAATTAATCTAATTAACTCACTGTTGTTAATAGTCCTAATCTCTCTTGCTTGTTTCATTTTGACTTGGTCATATCTTGTTAGATCACTCAAATTCAAGACAAATTTGGGAGCTTACAGGCCATACAGTTAGGAGGAAGGAGTTTCTTTTGACCTTCCAGCTATTAATAGTCAAATTATTTTTTTCTATGGACGGTCTGGACAATCCCTTTGACCCATAAAATTAGTTTTGTTAGTTAAAAATTAAGAGTAAAGGGATTATCTGCATTGAATGTTAATTAGTAAAACGGGTCAGATAACTTACTATTTAAAACACCTCAATATATGAACATTTGCTCTAGAACAATTGTAAAATAGTATCTTCTCATCTCAAAAAACATCAATACTTTAATTTATCTTTGTTTCTATTCTACCTCTTTTATCTTCTCCCTGTGATCCATTGCAATCAACTTCTTCAGATTTCATCTCCTTCAATTTTCAACTATCTTTGTTCAATTTGATTTATTTTAATTTTAATTTTGTGAAATCTGTCTGGAGATGGATCCTGTGGCGAGATTAAACAACGGATTTAACCAGTTCAAGACTGAGGTTTACGAGTAAGTATATCTGCATAAAATATATATGTTTTTTACAAAGCTGATCTTGTATTATTTCTAATTTTAATTGTTTAGAGCTATTTCTATGTAAAGTTTATGAACTTTTTAATTTCTGAAATTTTGTAGCAAGAAACCAGAGGTGTTTGGTCCACTGAAGGAAGGACAATGGCCAAAGGTTTGATTTATGTATTTGTTTTTCAAGTTCTTTAGATATTATTTTACATGGATTTTCTTTGCTTTATTCCCATTTGTGCTGTAAGCCTTTTTATATTATTTTTTACATAGGTCTTGCTTTGCTTTACCCCATGAAATAATACATCGACTTCCATATTTAAAATATATAATACTTATTATCGGGCATCAAATAGTTATGCAGGAATAAGTGTATAACCTGTTATTTTCATGGGGTTCTTAATTAATTCGAAGAAAAAATTACATAAAATACAAGATGTATTTTGCAATCCGCATAATTTGCTTCAATTGCCATATCTATTGAATTGGATTTGAATTTGTTCTTGTTTTGCGTAAAGAATAACTGGAATATATGTTTCACTGGCGTCTCCTTTCTTCCAGCCCAATGTCTGTTGTAGTTTCTTTCTTTTGCAAATATATTACGTACGAGTGCTGGACTTATAACTTCCCATATTTTTTTCAATGGAAAATAGGAAAATAAAACATCGCACTAATATATATTTATGCCTCGCTTATCCAAATAATAACCTACAATAATGGTGCTATGTGTCTGGTTTTTGTGATGCAGTTTATGCTGTTTGCCTGCTGTGACTCGCGTGTTTGTCCCTCAATCACGCTCGGGTTCCAGCCCGGCGAGGCCTTCATGGCACGCAACATTGCCAACATGGTCCCTCCTTTTGACAAGGTAATTTTTTTAAAAATTGGAGGAAATTATAGAAGGTTTCATTTCAATAAATTCCAATTAATTAGTGATTTATATATACTTTTATTTTTTACTGTTTTAACGTATCCCTTCTGTGTATGAATGTAGATTAAATATACCGATCAAGGGGCGGCGATTGAGTACGCTGTTCTCCACCTCAAGGTAAGACCTTTGAGTTGGGTTGCTTGGCAACAAATCAATCAGATGGAATAAGGAAAAAAAGTTTTCGCTTCGAAAGTATTCAATAATTTGACACATTAATTAGTGAATAGTGCATGAGAAATTGATCAGTGCCCCACTAGAAACAAACTGTTCAAGAGATAAGATAGAACTTATATTTGGTCCAAATTTAGTTAGATTTTGTCATGCGTGTGAATGCAATTACCTGTGAGCACAACTCATATATATATATATAGAGAGAGAGAGAGAGAGGGGGGGTTGGCTAATATACAATCGATTGTTCCTGAGCTCCCGTGCAACCAAATCGTTTTTCGTTTTTCAAAGTCCAAACGGTCGATCCAAACCATTAGATGTGATCTTTATATTAAGATGTACTTGGAGACCAAATTTTACATTTTTTGGAATTTTTTTACTATTTATTAAGCCACTTTGAAAATCGCTGATCCAACGGTGGCTTCTGTTTTTACTGTTTGGTTAAGCCACCGTTGGATCAGCAATTTTCAAAGTGACTTAATAAATAGTAAAAAAAATCCAAAAAATGAAAAATTTGGTCTCCAAGTACATTTTAATATAGAGATCACATCTAACGATTTGGATCGACCGTTTCAACTTTGAAAATCGGAAAACAACTTGGTTGCACAGAAGCTCAGGAACAATCGATTGTATATTAGCCAACTTCTATATATATATATTGAATTGGCAAAACTAATTTTAGTATGAAGGTTTCTAGCTAAACATTATTTGATTGTTTAGGTGGAGAACATAGTGGTTATTGGACATAGCAAGTGTGGCGGAATTAAGGGGCTCATGACCTTCAAATATGATGGAAACAACAGCACGTAAGTTTGCAAGCAAATTATACATAAATGTTGTTATTTTCCCAATATATATGCATGCTTTCCATGTGCCATTGTTCATGATTGATAGTTCCAGGCTTCAAGCCCAATTAACAGACTGATTCCTCATTAGTTGGACCCACCTATTTTGGGCCAGATTCTTAATTAATAGAATGTATATGCATGAGTAAATTATGTTATGTACTGGATTATTATACTTCTATACCGATTTGTATTTCAATTTTGACATAATTCTCTTGTATCTTGTTATTATTTTTTAAAAAATAAACAGTGAATTTATTGAGGATTGGGTGAAGATAGGCCTCCCTGCTAAAAAAAAGGTTCAAGCTGAACACGGATCCAAGTCCTTTGACGAGCAATGCACCATTTGTGAAAAGGTTAATTAATTTATAGTATATACATTTATTAATAACACAATATTAGTTAATTATCCAATCCCTTTAAAAATAAATATAATTAATAATTAAATATTTGAAGTGCATTTGTGATGATTTGCATGTGCTAATGTATTATTCTTAAGTTATTTTCACAGCATGCATGATAAGTAATCATTTAGGGTGTGTTTGGATTAGCAAATAGTCACTATTCTTTGTTTGTTTTTTGTGGGATAGTCCACTATTTTATTATTCCTACAAAATGTTGAAATAGCTACTATTCTAAAATTGAGGATAGCTCTATTCTTGCTATTATTTTTTATTCATCCAAACGCACCCTTAGATTACTGCAGGATTATTCGAAAGTGTAATTACGACAAACTTTTATTAACTTTTATTATTTGATGATGATGATAATAATAACACTAAAAGTAAAGTATTGAAATATTTCAGGAATCAGTGAAGGTATCACTTGAGAACCTTAAGACATACCCATTTGTAATGGAAGGAGTGGAGAAGGGAACCCTAAAGCTGTTTGGTGCCCACTATGACTTCATCAACGGTGCATTTGAGATGTTGGAATAATTGGATGTGTTTAATCTGAGGTAACATAATATTTCTGTTTGGAATCACGGCCGTCTGATTAGAATCTGAGACAATTCCGTCTGAGGTGGAGCGCACAGATACTGCTTTAATAGTCGTGTGGGTCGCCATTGGATGGTCCAGATTCAAACAGAAATATTGTGTTACCTCAGGTGATCTGAATTTGGAAATAATTTATCTCTACTGTCCCACGAGCATATTTGTTTGATTTTATGATAAGTAGCTAAGTAAAATTATTAATATACATGCATATATATATATGTAATAATTATGGTGGCATTTTTTTGTTCTGATATTGTATTGTATGATGTATTCTTTTTATCGATTTCTGATCAATTAATGACATCTGTTATCATTGCAGTGCAAATAATTCCTTTTAATTGCTTTGTGGTCTTCGCTCAAGTTTTTTTTTTTTCATTTTTTTTTCTGATCTTAACACTGATTCAAATAAAAAAAAATATAAAATAAACACCAACGAATACTCTATTAATTCAGTGCCCCCAATTAAAATAAATTAAAATAAAAACAAATATTAAGAGATGGCAGTCCATCGGCCGATTTTTTTTATTAATCGAAAATAAATTAAAAAAATATCACGATACGGGAAGGTTTTTGAGAAAATTCGAAACCTAAGAAGAACAGTTCAGTTTATCCCGTCCAAAGGAACGGGATGTTTTAACCTGTCCTTTTAATAAACTCCACTAATTAACCAAACAAACAGTGAAAAACAAAACCGGGACAGTAAAAATAAACCTTGATTTTAATAACAATTTTTTTTTAATAAAAATAACCGCAAAATAGTGGATTTTACCGTTCCTGGTTTTTTTTTTTTTTTTTTTTTGTGACCGGATGGGATGGATTGTACCGTCCCTAACACAGATAGTTCTAATACCTTTCCATATACCTTATGAATGCACGGAGATTTTTAGTTTTGTTTTCACACTATTTTGCGTGCCTAATATAGTCTTATCTAATTGAACCAATATTTAAAATGAAAGACTAGTACCAAATTGCGCGCAGCTTTAATTGAATATACACCAAATTCAGCTTTAATTGAACCAGTCTCTCTCTTTTTTTTCTTTTTTTTTTTTGCGATTCATACCAGTCAGAAATATACCGGTCTTATCTCCTCTATTCTAAGGGAAAAATAGTCATATTTAAATTAAAATCAAATTTACACAACAGTTTTTCTTTCCTCCGTATGTATTTTGTGGAGCTAATTAAGTAACTCCATTAAAATTCTCCCCTTCCACACCCTCCCTTTCCATTGCACCCCACCTCACCTCCCCTCCCCTCCCCTCCCCTCCCCTCCACTCCCTTCCCTTTCTATTTAAATATGTAGAGCAATAGTCAAACTTAACTCATGGGGTGAATAAACCACGCTCAGCCCTTTGCTCAAACAACGACCAACACCACATGAAATGAAGCTTACTATTAGTATGATGTATCTTTCAACTAATATAGAACAAAACAACTACGTTAATCCATTCATATTCACAATTTCAGCCAAAAAAATCAGCACTATATATCCTCCACATCATCAGCTCTGATGCCACCAGACTGTGCCATGAGAAATTGAGAATCTGATAAACCCACTTGGAACAAACCTCGCCGAGCCTCTTCTCTCCATTACCCAAAATCCCTTCCATCAACATCATTCTCTAAATAAAAAATAAAAAATAAAGATGAAGCAGACCCACTTGCTAGACAATTGTCAGAAAAAGTCTGTCCAGAATTGTGAACTTATTTGCTTGCTGTGACTTCTCCATGAACTCTAAAAAATGATTAACAAACACATTCGAGAAAGTAAACTTCCGATTAGCAATGTTTAAATACTGGTTAATTCTAAAGATGAAAAATTGCAGAAGTTCATGGAAATGCAATACCACTCACAAATAGTCAGAGGATAAAATGAGTGTACATTAATACAAAAATTGCCTTTTAAAAATTGCTTTTGTCATTGATTGACAGGAAAGGAGAGAAACAAAGAGCTGTCATCTGAAAACTAGCAACTACTTCCCAAAGGATATTCTTGGGGCTGGAAACACATTTCATCAAAAGAAACAAAGTTAAATTGAGAGTATCCATTGTTGCATGGAACGAAGTACAACAAGAATCCACAATATTCTCATTCCAGTGACCAACAGTTCCTTGTAGAGTGATTTCGAATCGGGATCCAGTGATGTAACCCAATTTTTGGGTTTTAAATCGGGATTGTCCGATTCGAGATGAGCGCGCGAGATGGAGCACCAGATTCGAGATGGAGCACACATCCCGAAGTGGATCGTGCGAGATGGAATGTCAGATTCGAATCGGACGGTCTCGCTCTAAACCCAAAAATTGAGTTACTTTAGGGGATCCGGACCCGAGTGATTTCCCCCCAGACCAAAGCCAGTCATTAAGAAAGCCAACAAAATTGATGTGATTACAAATCATTTTGGCTGTGATCAGAACCTACTACTACAAAAAATTGAAATGATTTCAATAGAAAATAATTTAATACAGTTGATTTGAAATTGAATTTCTATGATAAAAACAACAGTATGCACACGTAATTCATTTCGTATACAAAAGACAATTATTCCCACTTTTCTTCTTATTTACCTCACATTCCATTAAACCCTAAAAGGGGTTTTAATAACAGCAACAAAAACTTACTTCGTCGGAGCTGTATTAGACCTTTGCACTACTTGAAATACGAGAGGTCATGATCGAGTTTTCATCTGTATGTGGAATTTTGCTGGAGGATTTTGACCCTTCAGAATCGTGGAAAAATCTTTCTTTCTCTGCTACTTCATTCCGATCAAGTCAGCACCGCGCAATTTGCATTTCCTTTTCTCCTTCTGTAATTCTTGAGGGTTTTCAAACAGAGTGTTTGTCTGCAAAATTAATTTTCAATCAATATAAATTAAATCCCATCTTGCTAAGTGTCAAAATTCATCGAACTTTATTTATTTTTAGAAAAAAGTAAACCAACAATGAACTGCTTTAGATAAATTACCATGACAGTTCTGTTTTGGTAGAAGTATTCATTTTGGTATTCAGACAGGTATCTTTGTATAGCATCTTGTATCCCATCAGGACATACTTAGTACCCCTGTCAGTAGGATAGTCTACAAAAGTGTGATGCTAAATAGGTAAAAAAAAAATATTTAAGAGAATAAAGGAAAGAAAGTTAAACCAACTAGCAACATTTTCATGAAAATGTTTGATCCACCATTTAAAATAAGAAGAAGAAAAACAAAATGAAAAAGGAATAAAGTATTATATTGAAGTTTCTTTTCAGCACACTGGCATAATTAATGAAAAATTATCATTGGCATAAATAACCTTGGGGTTCTTTTTCTTCCATTTGAAGGAAGAAAACAAGATGACTCGAGATGATGACATAAATAGAAGACACTCCAGCAGACAACTGGAACCTTGGGTTCATCACGCTCTGCATAAATGCGCGATCATTAATTGTAGAAGTGAATCAACCATTCCAATATGAACATTTGAAGTTTCCAAACTAATCAAGTTAAAAAAAAAAATTAACACTCCCAAATTAATGTATAACCAAGCAAATAAATTCATACTCTCTCTGCTTCAAGTTTTTAGAAACAAAAACAATAGAAAAAGTAGATGTTATATCAAATAATTCAATAAAAAAACTTGCAATCGTTTTCCTCATCTTGAATGTGCGGACACATATAACAAGCGGCTATAAGATTCCATCCAAATTGTTGAAGTTTACACCATAATAATATGTTAGCAATCAACTACTCCCAAAGGTGTTCGACTATTCACTGTTGCCAACTCATGGGAAAAGAATAAGATTAGTTCACTTTGACCTTTGTATTTATTTGCTTATTAGTTTGTTCTTGTTTATTCAAATTTGTAAATTGAATTATTTATTACTTGAGGAAAGGGCATAGGCACTAGTTAATTAAGCAAGTTAGAAGATACCTACCTACACATGCATGTAAAAGAATACAATTTGGACAATGGAACATATGAGGTGCCAAAGACTTGGTGAGCTCAAGATTCAAGAACACCCTAGCTCTACTCTTAAATTGTATGGATCCAAGTTAATGCTAGGTAAAATAGTGATTTTTTACTATTCTTTTAGATAGGTAGAAAATAGTGATTTTCAACCTATCCAAAAAAGTAGTAAAAAAATCTAAAAAAATTGTAAATTTAGCATTCAAGTACATTTTCATATGGAGATCATGTTGATCGATTCAGATTGACTATTTGAACTTTGAAAACGAAGATATTGATCCATAGTATAGACCAATCTGTGCTATGCACAGTACCATAGCGTCACTCCTAAAAATATATGGAACCAAGTTCAAGATGAATGAATTGTACCGCAATAGCGAGCCCTTCTTGGACTGAGATGAAGATGACCCCAAGAAACGTGCATATTCAAATGAGGAAATTGATCTTGTCCATCTTGTAAATTTTGTAAGCTGCCTGGATATCGATCAAACCTATCACGGCCACAATAATGATAGCCACGAAAACAACGTTCGGTGTGTATGCAAACAGAGGCATGAGGAAGAGAAGCATCACCATGACCATCATCACCATAACTACGTTTGACAACGCCTCCTTGCAACCGACATTGTGGTTCACGGCAGAGCGTGAGAAGGCTCCTCTAAATTTATTGTCATAAGAAATTTATAAATAAGTATAAGAAATCTGTTTATATACTACTTACAATTGACAGAATAATCTTTCCAAAATTAATTTAATACTTGACAAAGAAAAGGAGCTACCAATTAAGCTCAGAAGGAAAAAATATTAGATGCACCTGTTGTTACATAGCATGAAGTGCAAAAACCTACAATGTTCATCAATCCTATGGCCATCATTTCTTTGTTTTCATCCATTTGATAGTCCTTGATAGAACCAAATGTTCTCCCCACAGCCACTCCTTCATGAAATTTTCCAAAATTTATGTTATTTCCATTTCAGTCAAATTAACTAGGCTTGCAATAATATTCTCTTTATTTAAAATAAAATCAAGACTGGTCAATTGCTTACAGTTAATGAGATTATTATGGTTATTAGACCAGTTTTCATTGTGATGCCCACATAGCTACCAGTAAATAGCAATTTGTCCCAGAATGGGCAATTCACCGCATTTCAATTGTCCAATTTATAATAAAAGAAAAAACTAGATTAATTAGTTTAGAGAACAAAAAGAAAATATATCTTCACGAATAAAAAATTGATACTTATACTAACAACACTGATTTTGTGCTTTTGCACTTGACCAAGAAAACAATGAGGGTCTAGATGATGACAGATGCGAGAGGTGCCCCAGCAGAAACCAAAACCAGTTTGGGTCTTTTGATGCTCTGTGTTTAAGCAGAAAACTTTTGAATTTTTATTTATTTGCTTATTAGTTTGTTCTTGTTTATTCATATTTGTAAATTGCATTATTTATTGCATGAGAAAAGGGCACAGGCATTAGTTAATCAAGTTAGAAGATTACACATATGCATGTTAAAGAATACATTTTGGACAATGGAACAGATGAGGTGCCAGACCGACTATCTCCAGGCATGACATCCACTGGGTAGCTTACTCCATTTCATCATCTGAATAATTTCATAAGAACCACAATGAAGGTTAAAGATTTATCATTTAAACATGAGGAATGGCACCCAATTATAATTGTTAGATTGTTCAAAGAAAAGAAAATATGTCTTCAATATTCATTACCAAGGGTTTCAATAGAATGCATTCCACACCAAGCCATTAGCCTAGGGCATCCAGAAATAACCACACATTCAGGCACGATGAACAACAACTCAAGTAGAAGTTGGGGGCATTGGATAATTGCCAAGGTCTCTAATTTGGTCAGATTCTGGAGGCCTGAAATGCACATTAGATGCTTACAATTCGTAATCTCCAGCTCTGTTAAGAATGATGGATTTTCTAGTTGTAGTAGATCCAGAGAAAGCATGTTATGGCAACCATGAACAACTAATGACATGAGAAATGGTGGTACTTCTTTTAGTTGGAGTAATTGGCAATCCCATAAAACTAATCTTTTAAGCAACGTAAGTTCACTTAGCCTCTTGATGGTTTCTAGATTTGAGCAACTCTTTATTTCTAGCTTTTCAAGAGTATGGAGGCCTTTATGGAACTCCAGACTATTTTCTGTAGAGTTTTGTATTACAAGATGTGCAACCAAGAACTCTTGATCCCTTTTCTGCATTATATTCTGAATCTCAGAGGTCACTAGCATTTCGCAAGAGAACTCCTGGTATGTTAAGAGAACATATAAGAAGATAAGATCTTTTTAATTATACAAAGACAAAGATTGCTTCCAGAAAATTGTTGATTCAAACTTAAGAAAATCATGCTGAGCACAATAATTAAGTACCTCTATATAGTTCAATTGTTGACTTCGACACCAGCTTTCCAGGGAAGGGCACTCAGCAATTTTTATCCAGCGAGGCAGATTCAGAATCCTTGGATAAGGGATTTCCTTGAGCCGAGGGCATCCAACGACAGATAGAGTTCGAAGAGAACAAAGGCTTTGCAATCCATGGAGTGAGGTGAGCTGGATGCATTCTTCAATGTGGAGACTCTGAAGAAGTTGCAAATGCAACATGTTGATCTCAAGCTTTTGAAATGAACATTTGATTATTTCTAGCCTTTTAAGAGAATGAAACATTGGGAGCGAGCTCAGATTTGGACAATTGTTAAATTTAAGACTCTGCAATGCTGGACAACCCCAATGTTGTTCACCAACTAGAATGTTATTCCACTTGATCATATCTTTGAACTCTAGCTCCTCAAGCGATGGGAAGATAAACTTGACTTCTTGACTGGTCAAGGTTTGGAAAAAGTCATTAGCTAGAGGCTGGCCAATTAGAGCTAGTGACTTTAGTAATGGTAACTCTCCAAGATCCCTAAAGAACGTCCCACTATTTAGATGGCATTGCATGAAAATGGCTACTCCACTATTGTAACGAGTCCCAATCCACTTCGGATATCCAATTCCTTCAAATCCATTTACTTTCAACTCAACTAGGTCATTGAGTGGATCCAGGCATTCTAGTAAGCTTTCAGATTTCCTGTATTTGTATATTTCAAGGTTCACAATTTTCGAATTCCTGTATTTGTATATTTCAGGGTTCACAATTTTCGAATTATTGTATATCCAGAAGTTTCTTATGTCAAATTCCAAGCTGTGCTCGACCCACTCGTCAAATTTACTGCTTACTAGCTTCTTTTCAATTGAGATATTTAGTGAACTTCTGTTTAAAATGCCTTTGAGGCTGCATAACAACCCATCAAGAGAGGCACTGGTACTCAACTCAAGGATGTCCAAGTTGCAAAGCTGGTTTATTGATTTTGGCAACATTCTAATGCGACCATAAAGGACATACATGCACTGAAGATTGATGAGATTCCCGATGTCATCAGGTAATCCCCTGATGTTCGTGCACCTTTCCAAGATTAATGTTTGCAATTTGTGAAGCATGCAAAATGATTCAGGTAATTCTGTAAATTTTGCATCAGAAATGTGCAATTTTTTTAGGTTAGTCAGGTTTCCAATACAAATGGGCCAGTCTTTTATTTGAGAACACGAGCACAAGTACAACATTTGTAGGTTAGAAAGTTGGCCAAGTGATTCCGGCAACTCTTTAATCCCAACAGCATTTATGCTAAGAAACCTTAAGTTGACTAATTTTCCAATGTGGACAGGCAATTCTTTTAGATTCCAAAGATAGCATATCCTTAATGCAACTAGGTTATAGAGTAGTGTTGTTGATTTAGGCAGCCTCACAAGGTTACTACGACCAAGTTCAAAGTAGCGGAGGTGCTTCAGATTGGCCATATGCTCCAAAGCACATGCATAGGCACCGTCACATTTCAACACCCGGAGGTTTTCAATGGTACATAATTTCAGATTATTCTGCCTCACCCTATCCATATGCACATTGTAAAGTGAATCATATGAGCAGTTGTTAACTAATGTTCTAATGAATAAACTACTGCCACTTGACCTGTTGATCGTACGACAATCCTCTGTATACACATGATGCACTTCACTAGATATAACACCATTTATACTCTCTCTTGTGTTGGTACAAAATTCACCCATTGAAATAGATCTTGCTAGATCATGAATTAAATCATGCAAGGTAAAGGTTTCTTCCCACCTCTGTTTATCTAGTGTTAAGAAAGACCTCCTATCCAACTCATCGATATATTTATTCCCAATGCCTTCTTCACTTTTGCTACCTCTAGATTGAATATAACCATGCGCAATCCACATATAGATTATTTCATCCTTAAGAAATCGATAACCTTTCGGAAATAAAGAGCAGAACAAAAGGCAGGGTTTCAATTCTGGAGGCAAACTGTAATAGCTTACCTTAAGAGCAGGGAATATCTCATCTTTACCGTCAGATTCCCATAGTTCTGACTCCAAGACATCTCTCCAGCTATATTCGTGCACGTTGCAAGATAGAGCTCTAGCGATAGACTTGATTGCTAATGGTAGACCAGCACATTTTTGGCTGATTCGTGCACCAATCTTCCTAAGTCTCGAGGAACCATCTATGATTTGACCCCCAAATGCATAGTGCTCAAACAACAAATTGCATTCAGCTTTTGGCAAGCAAATAAGATTATATGTATATGTGGTTCGAATGATCTGAGGCACAGCTTTGCTTCTTGTGGTCACTACAATTCGCACTGCCTCGGCAACTCGAAGTGGTTCTACAAATTGTTCCCACTTACTAGATAACTCATTCCAGACATCATCAAGCACTAAAAACAGTTTCTTTCCTTTAATTTCTTTTGCGACAGCACACTGAACTGCACTTATCCCCGTTAAGACACCATACACCTTATCAGAGATACACTCAAGGACCTCTTTTGTTATCCTTGTGACATCAAACTGAGGCGAGACATATACCCATGCGTTCATATCAAAGTAACTTCTAATCAGGGGATCATTATAAACTAATTGGGCAAGTGTTGTCTTGCCGACACCCCCCATCCCAACAATTGAAATAACTGAGGTGCGATTTGTTCCTTCTCTATTCCCCGACAATACAAAATCTAAGATCTGCCTCTTATCTTCATCCCGACCAAAGACAGCTGTCTCATTCACCATGTGGCTTGTCGGCGGCAAGCCTGTCCAAACACAATTCCGCCTTTCTCCATCATCATCTTTCAAACACAGGGCATCCCTATCTCTTGAGATTTCATCAAACCGATCTATCACACCCTTAATTTTTTCGGCCATTTTACCTGAAATAACACCCTCTGAGCGCTTCATCTTTTTCATCATTCTACCATCGGCTGATGAAGAAGATGTCGCCTCTTCTTCTGATTCCTCAATCTGGCGACGCAATAACTCGTACTGACACTCATCAAGGATATCCTCTGCTTCGTATGCAACAGTGTTGATCTCTTTGAGCCAAAGTTTCACAGATTCGTCCAGGATCTCCCTCTCCCCAGCATCGTAAAGTGTGGCCTGAATCCTCTTGAGCATCCTTTCCAACCGATCTAGATCCCTTCTGACACCTTCCTTCTCTTCTCCTTCAGTGGAGGTGGCTCCCGAGCTCCGGAGGGAACTCAGCAGACCGCTCAAGGTTGAAATCACAGAAAAGATGAACTCCGCACCCATCTCTACACTCTACTCTCCTCTCTCTCTCTCTCTCTCTCTCTTACTCGTCTCCGTTTTTTGGCGTGTAGTATACCAGTACTGTAGTACGTAATTGCGATTTGAGGAAGACCAGTCCAAGCGGAAAAATAATCCAGAAATTATACAAAAGCGGGTCTGAATTGAGTCCGTATCCTCTGAGATATCTCACGGCGTGCGTGACTGACGTGTACGGTGTCTATACGGAGGTGGCGCAGGGGCAGTATTAGTTTTCCTTTACGATTTGTGCAGAACGTAATTGAACGGTTGAGATTTTCCAAAAAAGTCGCGAACGCGGTGAGATATGTCAGAGAATACGAATTCATCTGAATTGACGTTAACGTTGACGATGACGTTGACTTCCAGTCCGATCCAATCCTGCCCGTCCGATCAGAATCGGCTCAAGCCCGGAACGCATAAGATCCCTTCAAGATTCGTGCCAATATATAATTGTCCATTAGTTTATTTAAAGGCCCATTAAAGTCTAGAGACCCTTCTGTAAACGGTTCGAGGCCCATCAAATCCCTCCGTTCCCATTGATTGGGAAAAGGGTGTTTCCGAGTTCCTAGACTATATGCAAATGGATCCTCCTCCTTGTCAACTTATTTTACCAAAAAAGAAAAATATGGGGAGCTGAATTTTGCCTCAACAACTGAGTAAGAACCCATTGATTACAATAAAATGAATTATTTTATTGTAAAAAACCATTTTAATAATCTGGTGACAACAAGGGCTAAAGTAATAAGCTTATCACTCCCAATTACCCAAAGTTAGTTTGGTTTTGTAGGGAAAATTGCTTGGTACTAAGGGCGAAACTGTCACTGTACATTGAAATATGCTGGCTTAAAACATGGAATACCAATTTATGATTTGATTCTAGACCCCTCCAAAGAGGAAAATATCTCATGTACCGAAATTACCCTCTTTTAGTTGCCTAGTCTGGCATCTCGCAGTAAGTGAAAAAGAAAGCTAAAAATATTTTCAAACTTTAGTGGGTGTATAATTAAGTGATGTTTTCTAAAACAAACATAAGTTTTGTTCAATTAAGAGGGTCTATGTGAAATTTTGATATCTTTCTATGGCTTGTGTGTGTGTGTTTTTTTCATTTCTAATACACTGCTGAGGGTATTTTAGTAAAAATTCATAGCTGATTTCACAATGGGGGGCATAATTGAAATATCAAGGTGTTGATAGAGAATTAACTCTGGTCACGGTATTGGCGCTTTTTCTGGTCTGGTACAGTACCAGTTATTGCAGTACACTTATCCAATTTAGTTCTTAGTTAAAGTAACCCTTTTATATGAATACTAAACAGTTTCTCTTTCATAAAGGAAGAACTTCATCTCATTATCTGGTAAAGTCAATTATTCGACTATTTAGAAGGTGACAGAAATGTGATGAACAAATAGACTAGGTAAATATGGTTATTTTTATCTTTTAAAAAGTTCTGACTTCTGACTGAACTGTGACCAGTTTCTTCTGGGGTTGTCAAATTTGTTTGATCAATTAATTAACAACATGCCGAGTACTCAATTTTTTAAACCTCACTCATGCTAGATCCTGTAGTATCCATAGTTCAGGTTAAAGGCAGAGATTGGATAGAATGATAGATAGATTGACAACATTTTACTAAGTTTAATGTAAAGCAGTCACTATGCTATATATAAAGCAAACTCATATATATATTGAATTGGCAAATCTATTTTTTTAGTATGAAGATTTATAGCTAAACATTATTTAATTGTTTAGGTGGAGAACATAGTGGTGCGTTTGGACATAGCAATTATGGTGGAATTAAGGGGCTCATGATCTACAAATATGATGGAAGGACATAAAATGTTGTTATTTTCAACAATATATACATGCATGTTTAATTGCTTAACGTGCATGCATTGTTCGATTGGATCGATTAATATACTTCAAATAGCTAAAAAATCATATATATAATATCCTTCAAATAGATTAATTGCTTTACATCATGAAGCATAATAGCAACTATATATATACACACACATAGTGAATGACTAAGATCGAAATGATAGTTCCTAAACTGTGGTCGTACTAATTCGGTTTTGCGATTTTCAAAGTCCAAATCGTTCAACATAATATCTATATTAAAATGTGCTAGGAGACCAAATTTTTCATTATTTTGAATTTTATTTTTACTATTTATTAAGATGGTTTGAGAATTGTTATTTTCAATAATTCAGAAGATTTTTACTGTTTATTAAAATCAATGATTTTCAAACCATCTTAATAAATAGTAAAAAAAAATCCGAAAAATGTAAAATTTGGTTCCCATGCTATTTATATGCTAATCTTTATATCACGGTATCTATTTCATTTCATTTGGAAATTGGAAAACAGTTTGCAGTGCGTGGTATCCTTTTGTTAGATCTAGATTTAATATCTGTTCACCAAAAACTTCACAAATTAATTTTACAAACTGAAAAAATTATGTTACAATAAGTTGTAGGGATCGATATTGGCCGGGCATAAGGTATTAATTTTGTTTCTTTAAATTACTATTAATTAATTTAAGATATATATAACATCACTGGCATCCCTAGAACACAACAGTACATATCACCTCCACAGTAACAGCATCTTATCTTATACAAAAAAAAAAAAAAAAAAAAAAAACTAATTCGGAGCAGTTAGTTAATTATTATATAATTGCTGATGCTTTTAGGAGGAAAGTTAAATCTCCAGGCCTCAAGCCCAATTAGCGGTGGACTGATTAATCATTAGTTGGACCCACTTATTGGGCCACTGTTCAAGTAATAACGTGGGCCGGACCCACCTATTTTGGACCAGATTATTTTCCTTTATTTTGTGATAAGAGAATGTATATGTTGTTGTAAATTATGAGCAAATTAAGTATAGTTGTTTACTTGTTTTGCTATGGACTCAAATTTTGAGCAAATAAATTTTATTGCAATCAAATACAACCGTTTGTAGTTGGTTATGTTCAAGTTTTGACGTCTCTTGAACTTTAAATTTCGCCCACAAATTTATACTGTGCAGTGCAAATTAACAAGTGATTAACTCTGGACCATCTAAAAGAAGAGGTTTTGAACCCATCTAAAAAATTAGTAAAATTCCAAAAAATATAAAATTTGGTCTACAAAAGTATATTTTTCACATAGAGATCATGTTTAACTGTTCAGATCGATGACTGTTTGAATTTTAAATATAAAGATATGGATCCATAGCACAAGGAATGAATAATCCAAAATCAATTGTGAACAAAAAATGTCTGAAAAGAAAAATACTACATCCTCAAACTCTGACATCACACCTGAAGTGCATCAACACTGCCTAATCTATGACCAAAAATGAATAAATAATTAATAAAAACAATACAAAACAAACCCACCAAAAGTATTTCATCAGTGCTTATGTGAATGTTTCCTGTTTTTTCTAGAACTGGCATCCCATCTTTTCCTTTCAATAATTCTACAAACAAAACTAACAACACCAATCCAAGCCAAGGGGTAGAAGGCCTTGTATGGTGCAAGAGCAATGGAGATCATGAAAGAATAATAACCCGCTATTAGATACATATGACTGAGCTCGAGTTCCCACCCGTTAGAGCGGAAACCCGGTAAGGAGAATGATACATAGTTTATATTCGGTTTTGACCCGAACAGCCCATGTAAAATTAGACCTACGCAGAGAACCGAGTCAATAAACCAGGGGAAGTTTTGCCCCATACCTATTCTCTGGAAAAATTAAAGAGAACACAAATGTCATCACAAAATATCATATGCACGAAATCACCTTTTCTGATGCACACAAAGGGGCTTAAATGAATGTGCAATTGAGGCTTAATTGCACATTTGAGATTGATTTAGGGTAGTTTTTGTTAATTTGGTTTAAAAGCTTAATTCCATAATTAAGGTGAGGCCAGGCCTAGTAATGGTAATACTGGCTAAAACACAAAATAAAATGTGAACTGAGGCTGAGTATGAGAAATGCTTCTAGTTAGTACTGTGTATTGGTCCGAAACTACCCCTTTCTTAATATATTTACTTTTAGTATTTTTTTCCGGTGGTATACTTTTAAAAGTTCAAAAAATTTAACAACTCTTTGATATCAAAAAATGTTCCTTTTTCTAACAAAAAATGATGATAAAATAGATCTTCACAACTTTGGTCAGTATGATCATTAAGGACCCTCACTTTTTTCATAGGTCGGAGCAGCCATTCGCATGCCAGTAACCATTGATAGAGAGTGAGACAAAAATAGTGGGAGGGAGGGAGGGAGTGAAGAGCAGGAGAGAGAGAGAGGCTTACCTGTAACCAAGCTACAAGGGATGGGACAAACATGAGAGTGGCAAACAAATGCAAAATGAAAACCCCATGCCGGTAATTGAATGTTTCTAACTGGCTGTCACGGAAGCTCTTGGCAGAGGTCGGGCTGCGAGAAGTGCTTTCGTCAGTTGGTAAAAGAGGCTCTGAGATGCTTTTATTAGTCTTATTTTTATCAAATATTGGACTAGGGTTCTCCAATTTTGACTCGTACCAGGCATCCTTTCTCTGAGCTTGGCTGCGAAAGTTAGCCGCCAAAACACTGTTACAAATGCCAAAATTATTTAAAATATGCATGTTAAATTAAAAACTTACAAATAAGAAAAAGCATACTGAAAGTTTCTGCACTAGATTGGGTTACTGCTTAATTGCAAAACTCAACATTAGTATTATATTAAGAGTGACGCTATGGTAATATGCATAGTGCACTTTGATTCGTAATGCGGATCCATATCTTCATTTTCAAAGTATAAATAGTCAATCCGAACCATTCATTATAATCTTCATATGAAAATGTAGATGGAGACCAAAATTTACATTTTTTTGAATTTGTTTACTATTTTTTTTATAGGTAGAAAATCACTAATTTTGAATGGTCTAGAATTTTTACCAAAATGTAGATGGAGATCAAGTAATTTTGTACCTATTTAAAAAAATAGTAAAAAAATTCTAAAAAATGTAAAGCTTGGCATCCAAGCACATTTTCACAGGGAGATCATGTTGAGCAGAACGAATCAACTATTTGGATTTTAAAATGGAGATATGCATCTATAGTACGAACCAAAGTGCGCTATGCATAGTACCATAGCCTCACTCTTATATTAGATACAAAGGTTAAAATACCATACTTATCACATTAATCTCCATTCTTTACCAGTTGAATATAATATGTATTGAAGGATTAACTACGAGTGCAAGTATTGACTCCAGAATAATTTGCTCAATTGACGATAACTGAGGTTTAATAGCACTCGTGAAATTTTTTTGAATCCTAACAACAACAAAAATAAAATTACCTAGAAAGTGAAGAGTGTGCATGGATAGCATGGGAGACCAGCAGTACAGAGAGACCAATAGCAGGATGGACAAAGCAGACTAGAGGAATCGTAATTAGTGCTACAATAACATTCGTGTTGCCTTTAATTATCTGCATGATCTATTTTTAGATTAATCAGTTCACATAAACATGCATGTAATCATTACTTAACTATTTTGAATATTACTATGGCAAAAATAAAAATTGGAATAGGTAAAGCTTCTATACAAAAATACCTCCCAGATAAGTAGCATGCACAATTGGATAAGAATGTGCAAAAAGTAGCAACATATTGTTACTGTGCTGCTCTAATTTTTGTAGATGTATACATGTAACATAAACATTTGTGGGATATATACACAATTTTGCATACAGAGAAGCTCTAATTACCTTGGTGGAATTAAATGATGATGAAAAACGAAGTATCTGATTAACAAAAGAAGAAGAGAAGGTGCTTTCCCATGCTTGCCACCTGCCAAGTACATAATTATAAAAAAGCACTATTTTAAATTTCTTTGCTTAAGCAAGCAAGTTAAGCTAGAAGCAAGAATACATTTAACTTCAACATAAAAGCAAACACTTGGCCAAGCTAATGGATTTAAGATTATTTATTTCTCGTTAGGTGCTTTATTTATTTTTATTTTATTTTTTGTGGGGGGGTTGGGGGAGGGGGCATTGTTTTGGTTTTCATAGTTCGTTTGACATCCTAAAAACCCCAGTTCTACCAATGAAAGGAAGTTGGATACTTTTCATAACCTTTTAGGAGTCCAGTTAACAAAGGACATTCGGTAACAAGTAAATAAAACTAACCTATAGATATAATGTTGTTTCAGTAACAGATAAATAAAACTAACCGCCTTTTGAGTATCACATGTAAAACAGCAAGCAAATAGAAAATCCACTTGGAAACAAACACCACTAGAATCACGAGCCCATTTGCAACCAAATAACAAAGTAAGGTGATGGACATGAAGCTTGTGACAGAAGAAAGCTGATCTGGTGCCAAAAAAGAGTACAATACGCAGAGGATTACTGGGACGCATGAAAGGAGGAGAAAAGCTTTTAATCTGAGGTTCATTTCTAGAGAATGAAGCACTGAAGGCACTGGTGCATCGACCTCCCATGCGTGAGTTTGTTGCATTAAAACAAAGAACATGACTGATAGCATGAATCCCACAATCTATATTGCAAAAGATAAAAATAATTACTTCATATTGTATGAGAAGTAGAAAACATGCAAAAGGTGTCATTTGCTGACAACCCCTGCATCATACATGGAATGCATAAAGGGTCTGCTGTGTCATTAAGAATTGCATTTTACTGCTCGAGATCTTCAAAAAGTTTTAATTGTTCTCCTCAAGAGTGTTAAATTGGACCTTTTTGTTATTTACGCATACTACAGAAACTTTTTGTAACAAAACCAACCTCCAACTACAACTCCAGGGTTTTCCTACAAACCTGATGATTAAATGCAGAAGCAAGGCTACCAGATCAATACTGTTCTTGTTTGGTACAAGCCCATTTTTTTCTGTTCCTTTACCTTTTTTTTACATCTGCAAGGACTTGGTTATTGAAACTTCCCTCCAACCCACTCCAATCATAGACCCAATAAACAGCAAGCAATCAAAAAAGTTAACAAAAAAAAAAAAATTCCAATGCAATATTAAAAATAAAGAAACACCAGAAATATAGAATTATGAAAAAAAAAAAAAAAAAAAAAAAACAAGATTATAACCTGAGAAGAATATAAGAGCAAAAATCTACTTGCTGCAGCTGAAATAGAAACTGAAACACCAATTCTGTAGGAGCAATGTGGATCTGCCTGGAGAGAGATCAATGTGCATCTTTAGCAGGTATAAAATATCTAATCAAATACATCACCATGCTGAGCATTTTGTACCAGCATCGCATTTATTTTTGTATTGTGCTTACTGTGTTCTTAATAGGGATACCTAAAAGAAAAAATATCAATAAAAAGGAGAAAGGAGTTGATACCAATAGGAGCACATTAGTTTTCTCAGAACCTTTGGCCAGACCCCAAAGAGCAGGAGAGGAGTCAACCACTATAGTCTCAGAGTATACGTTTGGTATCACACGAAGGTCTGATGCAGAATCCCAAGCTAAAACAACTGGTGGAAAACATCTAGATTTGCATAGCTCTACAAATTATGAGAGAGAGAGATGGAAAGTACTGTGTGAGTGTTGTACTTCCAATGTAGCATTAATTTTTAAAAGAGATGCTGTTAAACTGAAAAGAACTTAACTTTGTTATGAAATAATTTGGAAAAAAATATCCTGAAATATGGTCCGACCTTTCTTTAGTTGAACAGACCTTAATTTCATTGACCGACAATTTGTAGAACAAAATCAATTATGTGCTGTAGCATCTTTTTAGAAGGGCTTTGTACCAGTTTGAGCTGTGTTAGCCTCTGCCAGTAGGTGTGTATGGGGCAAGAGAGAGAGACTTACTATTCTGCTCCTCTTCAGATTTGTCAGCAGTTGAACCTTTAATCCCACAGCCAGTAGTTTGCAGTGACAAGGACATTGGCAAAAGGCCAAGGCTTATAGAGAATGACATTTTTTGTACAAGTGCATGATCCTCCTCCAAATTTATGTCCTAAAAAGCAAACAGTATACTTCAGGGTTGTGATGAGCATTCAATACAATTAACTCTACAAAATCTGAGAGATGCTACTTAAGGGTATAGAACCTTTGGAATATAGCTTGAATGAAGGAGCATGGCAGGAGAAAAGTTTCTTTCACCTTCCTTTGGGTTGAAAAATTGACCAACCGCCATTGAAGCTGCTGGGGGAGGTCTACCTGAAATAGTCTGGAACCTAAAACTTTAGCGAATTTGAGAATTTATCATAACTCAATATTAATTTAAAGAAAAAAAATAAAATTAGGTATATTTAATTTCCAAAAATAACCAAATTTGAAAACTTGGTTATGCTCAAAACCTTGTGAGCTGACCTAACTCAAGTGCCCAACGGGCAACGGCCCAGCCACATTCTCTCACCACTGGTAGGGCAGCTCAGACCAACTTATCTTAATTATTAATTAAAAAATGAGGACCTGAACTTACCATTAGGCTTTAGTTAAAAATAAAACTGAATAAAGATGACAAAAAAGGAGTTAATTTGATTATGCACTAGCCACACAAGAAAAAGAAGAAAGAAATTACCGGACGAGGTGCAACTGAGATGGTCAAGAAATGAAAGCCACTCAACTCATCAGGTTTCAGAAGTATAAATGAAGATGGTGCAGCCTGCTCCATTTGGCTTCCTGGCTCCACCTATCAGTCATTAAATTAACCTCTTTTTAACAATATAAAATAAAAGGCACATTTTCCTATTAGCTTAAGGCAGAGCAATTAGTTGAGTAAGATGGTAACAAAGCAAGAGTAGCTAATTTAAATGCTAACAGGTTTCATAGCCGAGTAATTACCTATATCATAATTGCATGGAACTATAATTGAGATTCAATTTAGTATAGTGGGATGAGACCTGACATGAATATGTTGGAGATGTTTGTGATTTGACAAAAATATTTATAATAAAAATTAATAAACTATGAAACAAACCTGTCTTGGGGCAGCACCCGCAGGGATGGGTATCATCTTTCTAGTAACTTCAATTATTCTCTTACTACCAGGTATCTTGCTTACACGTGAAGAGTTGAGCTTTCCAGGCCAGAGGTGAACCCTAACTCCAGTACATGGTGCCAGATTCGTTACAAGTACAAAATGATCCCTCCCACCTGATCCCTACAATATAGTTAATAGCTTGATCAACTTGAAACCAGACAGTCTGTACAGTGATGGTGTTTTACATTATGTACCAATTGAGCTCAAACAATTCCATGGTTATGCTGATTCTGGTCCGGCAAGGGTATGGTACCATAAAGAAAAATTTGTTAAAAAAAATTACAAGTTCTCTAATATCAAGCCACCGTCTCCTTCCATCCATGGATAAAACAGTAACTACATTCGACTTTATATAGAGATCTTTGTCGAGTTCATCATGGCCCCACTGTACAGTTGCTGGACAAGAGAATAGATCCTTTTCTTGAGACCCTGCAAAGAAAGTTAGCTGCTACTTAGACAGAGTTCCCATTCTTTCTTAATAAGAGGATATTTCTCAATATGCTATTTCCCAGTATGTATGAAATGCATTCCGAGTATAAAAATAATGGTACCAGGCAGTTACAAGTACATTTTTTAACTGCATACCCATGTACACATAATCAGAAGGCCTTGTCAAGCTGAGAGCTTGTGATGTTGCACTTTCAAGCATCTTAGAGAAAACCGAAAGCCTTTTTTTTGTGCTTGAGAAAGGCCGTCCAATTACCGGGTCTATTATGCTAAGGAGTGTGTGTGAAACCTATACATACATATAGATAAAACCAAAACAAAATTTAATACAAAACTGTCAGTGCAAAATGATAAAATTATATGATCAGACAAGGCAGTCTACAGAAAAACCACTTTAGGATGAAGTCTTATTACTTGCACTAAAGGGCAGAGATCCACTTTTGGAAATTACTGAAATGGTAACCATCAAAGTTATGTTCTTTAAAATCTAACCAGGAAAATTTTTGGATCAAAAGCCACACTAGTGGAATTACAAAACAAAGGCACAGATGGCTCAAATTGACAATTACTTTAACTGATAATAAGAGAATGGAGACCATTCCTTAAAAAAATTATACCTTATATTATCTCCACTATTTGTCTAAAAATTAGACCTTATATTATCTCCACTATTTGTCTTTTATATATTTTACGTTACCTGAACCACAAGTTGATTACACCAGAGAATAGTTTGATGCTCCATTGACAACCAGACGTTATTCATTCCAGAGCTGCCAAGTGTCAACCCATGAGTAGGTGGTACTATCCCGTCTAATGAGGTTAATGTCGACCGTACCTAAAAAATTGAATTCAATTAGAGAATCCAAGATCATATTAGAAAAATGCATTCACATCTTGAAAACTATCAGCTGTACCAAACAATATAACAAGCGAGATTATCATTTTCCAAATTATCAAATGAGACCTTATAGCGTTGATGAAAATTCCATTTAAACATTCTCAAGAGAGTGATACATATGAAAATGGTATTACTGTGATTTTCTGGAATCACAAATAATACTATCTAAAGGGTCAAATAGATCAAAGAAATTCCATATCAAGAAAGTAAAAGTATTTGATACGCAAAACAAAAAACAAAAAAAACTCGAAGAAAAGATAGGGCGATAAAAAAAACCTGATAATCATTAATGCCTCCAGCTATGGAAACAACAATCACATTAGAGAGTCTGGTACCAGCAGCAGAAAGGATACCATGTGACTTGTCAGTATTATAACCCTTCTTCCATTCTCCATTTACGTGTGAAAAGAAATGACCCAGAGATGGTTGCAAAGCCACTGGAGGGTATCTGTCATGCAAATTCAAGTCAAACAAGTTAAGAATTTAGTCCAAACTATGTTGCCTTCTGATCAGACATGGTCAGATCTGACATCAATGATTTGAGTTACATTTGATTTGAGAATCATTTGTAATTGCAAACAAGGCAAGTCAACACATTAATAGAAATTCAATGTCTTTCAGAAAGAAAAAAAGAAAGACAAAAGACTGAGGCCATATATTATCGCTTTCTACTTATCAATTACTTTCACCCATAACTCGTTAAAACCTTAAATGAGCAGCACTCTATTTATCCTCAATTCAAACCAAATTAATCACGATGTAACTAATAAAGCAAAAGAACCAAGGGAAAGAAAATTGTCTTTACTCAGAGCAAAAGAAAAGCCTAAATTTGTCAGTACTAATACCATATCAACTGCTCTTATACCAAAAGAAAAGCCTAAATTTGTCAGTTGATCCTTGACTCATACTACACAAAAAGGCCTAAACTATGTTTAAAGCCTCACTTGTCTTGAATAAATATAAATAAGACACAATGCAATAATAATTCAGCTAATAAAACCAGAGCAAAGTGCCTTATTGGGAGGCTCTTACTTGAATTAAATTCTTTTCAATTATTTGATTTTCCTTATTTTACTTGGACCCTTGGGTGGTTCTCAAAAATACATGGTGAAAGAAATTATCCCTACAGTAAAGAGTCAAGACTAATAAACCAATATTTACCTTGACTCCACATGGTTTACACTTTACAAGTATAAATTCCATGACAATTCATTTGAGATTATTTACTGTATAAAGAAAAATTGCTGAGAGAGATTACTGGTGGGGGCTAGAGAGAGTAAGAATGGTCTCAACAGCAGCCTTGCGGAGGTGAGGATGGATAAGGGCAGCCCGAGAGACAAAACCTCCCATTGAGTGGCCCACAAGTATTACACTAGTTGGCAATGCATCAGCCGACTCTTTTGAACCATCTTTTATCCGTAATTCCTGTGATTCCTTGTACTGATCCAATATCTACAGTAAAAAAAGATGGTTTGACCAACGTTAGCCACCATAGGCAACAGTTGACCGAGGCTATGGTACTATGCATAGCGCACTTTGGTCCTTACTATGGATGCATATTTTCATTTTCAAAGTTCAAACCGTCAATCCACTCAACATGACCGCCATATGAAAATGTGCTTGGATGCCAAATTTCAGTCTTTTTAATATTTTTTTTACTATTTTTTTAAATAGGTACAAAATCACTTGATCAGAATATTCTACACCATTCACAAATAGTGATTTTCTACCTATCTACAAAAAAGTAAAAAAAATTGTAAAAAATGTAAAATTTAGTCTCCAGGTACATTTTCACATGAAGATCATGATGAACGATTCAGATCGACTATTTAGATTTTGCAAATGATGCTATGAATCCGTAGTACGGACCAAAGTGTGCTATGCATCGAACCGTAGCCTCACTCCAGTTATGGAAAATACATGTCAATATCAAACAAGAAAGCATAGGCAAACTGCCCCAAGTGCACCTTTCTCAACTATCGATGGCCCTTTTACTAGTACAGTAGCACCCTTCTAATTAGTACCATGGTTAAATTCACATAACTAGCCTGTTACACATTCTTAGACCAATATTCCAACTTTTGATTTGTTTTGGCTTTTTTGGTCCAATGTACCATGTGTACCATGGTACCCAATGTTTCCCTTGTACCAACTCAGTACCAACTATGTAGTTTTAGAGATTTTTGGTGGTGAGAAAGAAAAACTAAAGCATAGCCAAATTAACACCACTACAAAATACCCTTTTGTATCACTGCACCCAAACAAAACTAGCAAGTTGCAACAAAAGACTAATCAATCAGTATGGAAATGCACAAATTTGGTAATAGAGGGCTGTTCGGAAACACATGGAAGATTAAATATTAATCCGCGCTAAGGAGGGGCTGTTCGGTAAGCTAAAGGAAGGGGCAGGGGATTAAGATACAGACAAAAGGAGGCTAAAGGAGGTTGTCTTAATCCGCACTAAGGAACTGATGTTCGGCGGGATTGAGCGGCTAAGGAAGCTAGAGGAGGCTCCTTTAGCCTTAAGGAGGCTTAAGGAGGCCCTTGCCAAACAGCACCAGAAAGTACAATTTGTGAAATAAAGGCCCTGAGTGATCTTTGTTTCTAGAATATAGTCTATCTTAATTCAAACCAGCATCTCTTAAATCATACCATAATATTTAAATTAGTGGTACAGGTACCATATCAGGAGGAGGATACATACACGGTGAATAGAGTAGACTACATATTCTGTATGCTCTTCAAGTATACGGCCATCCATAGCTGAGTGTTCCCCTTCTAGATCAACAGCAAACCAATCCAACATTCGGCTGTACTGATTTGGTAACCCAAGTTCCTCCAACCCATCTGTTTCAACAAATGATGCCTCCTCATAGAATGTTGGCTCCTGTGGGCCCCCTTGGTATGCCCGGAATGACTCAGAAGCCAGAGACCGTACCTACAAAATATAAAAAAATTAATAATGGCCAATTAAATAAGAAGAAAATCTGATTAGAAAGTATTCAAAATCAAAAACTGGCAAGTACTGGTAAGTACTGGTAATATTTTGCTTCCTGGTACTTGGTAGGTTCCAGTTGCTAAATAATCAGAAAATCTGATTAGAATATTCAAAATCATAAACTGGTAAAATACTGCTAATATTTTTCTTCCTGGTACTTGGTAGGTTCCAGTTGCTAAATAATCAGAATATCTGATTAGAATATTCAAAATCATAAACTATTAAATACTGGTAATATTTTGCTTTCTGGTACTTGGTAGGTTCCAGTTGCTTTCTGGTAAATCGAAAGGCTTCACCTACCTGCTTGTAGCTGCCTCCATTACCAGGTATGAACAAAACTGGCACTCCACTAAGGTGCTTCAAATGATGTGCAAAATCGATCTGCTGCCACCCTTCATGGTACAAAAACAAACCATATTTCTCAGAAGAAACATTAGCTGGTGTAGCAATTGGTATATAGGTCGGGTACATGTATGTCATCGCACAGCCATTAGGCACCGGTTTGAGCAGTTGATTGAGAGCAAGAAGCACTCCTAAAACCGTCAAAATCGCGATAATTCCAAGCCTAAGATGTTCCTTGAATCTACCCATGGAGGAACGGAGGAGAGGAGGAGATCGACTCTTCCCTCTCCCTCTTTTCTTCAAATCCGCAAAATCAAACACCTTCTTTGGCCGATCCCTTGCAAAATCAAACACCAAACACCAACACCAAAATCAAACACCTTCTTTGGCCGATCCCTGGCAAAATCAAACACCAAAATCAAAAACCTTCTTTGACGTAATCTGGGAGGTAAGATCTTTGATTTTGGAGCAATGGTCAAAGATCCAAGCACTAAATTCTTTCTGTTGTTTTCTGATGAAATTAGTGAATAGATTAGACTGAAGAGACGAACCTCACCAGTAAATTCAATCATCTGAGGTAACAGAAATTTGAAGCTTAAATCAGAACCGTTCGATCTTCTGGCACGAATATTATCTTGCAATCCACCTCGGACCCGATTTTTCCCGGATTCTGATCGTACGGTCTTGATCTAAACTCAAATATTATATTACCTCACAGGATATGGACTCCCTGCCGAGTTTTTTATTAATCGAAATTAAATTAAATAAATATCGAAAAGGGAGAAGGGATCCGGGTTTTTTCGAAAACCCACAAGGACGTAACAATAATCAACGTCCCTCAGGGACGGAATAAACAACAACGTCCGTATTAATTGAAATCTCCTCCGTATTAGTCCTTAATCCAAACAAACAAAATTTCAGGGACGTGATAAACAACAACGTCCGTGAACAGTGACCAAAAAAAAAAAAAAATTCACGGACGGATTTATCATTAACGTCCATGAACAGTGTTTTTCAAAAAAAAAAAAAAAAACTTATATTTGATTTTGGTTAAATAAAAAAAATTAGAAAAATTATATTTACTAAATTATGTTTCAAATGACTAGATTAGTGGTTAGATTAGTGTCATTTTTTTAATGGAGTTCTCAAAAAAAAAATTAAGTTTTTCGAAAAAACATAATTTAGTCATTTGATGTAATGGAGTTCTCAATAAATTAAATTAAAAAAATATGTCTATGTTATCGGACACATAGATAGTCTACCAATTAAATTCAAATTTAATGCAATTAACTATTGATTAATAATGTATCAAGATGAGCGATATAGAATTTCAAGTTATTTGATATAGCTAAAACATAAATCAAATCCCATCATATTTATAGATATAATATCAAATATAATTTTTTTTATTTAACCAAAATCAAACCTAAGTTTTTTTTTGTTAAATAAAAAAAAATTAGAAAAATTATATTTACTAAATTATGTTTCAACTATAAAAATAATGATTTATTTTTAACTAAAAAACAATAATTTATTTTTCAAATGACTAGATTAGTGTCATTTTTTTTAATGGAGTTCTATAATTTATTTTTTCAAATGACTAAAAAATTATATTTGATATTATGTCTATAAATATGATGGGATTTGATTTATGTTTTAGCTACATCAAATGACTTGAAATTCTATATCGCTGATATTGATACATTATTAATCAATAGTTAATTGCATTAAATTTGAATTTAATTGGTAGACTATCTATGTGTCCGAAAAATTAAATTTGCATTATTAACTATTGATTAATAACTTAATTTGCATTATTTTTTTTGGTTAAATAAAAAAAATTATATTTGATATTATATCTATAAATATGATGGGATTTGATTTATGTTTTAGCTACATCAAATAACTTGAAATTCTATATCGCTCATCTTGATACATTATTAATCAATAGTTAATTGCATTAAATTTGAATTTAATTGGTAGACTATCTATGTGTCCGATAACATAGACATTTTTTTTTAATTTAATTTATTGAGAACTCCATTACATCAAATGACTAAATTATGTTTTTTCGAAAAACTTAATTTTTTTTTTAGAACTCCATTAAAAAAATGACACTAATCTAACCACTAATCTAGTCATTTGAAACATAATTTAGTAAATATAATTTTTCTAATTTTTTTTATTTAACCAAAATCAAATATAAGTTTTTTTTTTTTTTTTGAAAAACACTGTTCATGGACGTTAATGATAAATCCGTCCGTGAATTTTTTTTTTTTTTGGTCACTGTTCACGGACGTTGTTGTTTATCACGTCCCTGAAATTTTGTTTGTTTGGATTAAGGACTAATACGGGGGAGATTTCAATTAACACGGACGTTGTTGTTTATTCCGTCCCTGAGGGACTTTGATTATTGTTACGTCCTTATGGGTTTTCGAAAAAACCCGGATCCCTTCCCCCTTTTCGATATTTATTTAATTTAATTTCGATTAATAAAAAAACTCGGGACTCCCTGACCAGTGGGGTACGGGGGATAATGCAGCTGGGTTATTGGGTTGATTTATGAATTCGTTTGTCTGAGTTAACTTAAATTATATGTTTAAATTTGAACCGTTGGATTTTGATAAGCACGAATATTAAAGGATAATACATTACGGGTGTGGGCTGGATTGGTCTTAATTCTGATTAGACGGTCATAAGATAAACTCAAACGATGTGTTAGTCCAGAGGATACGGACATTAATTGGAGACGAAGAGACGAACCTGACCAGTGGGGTACTGAGGTTAGCAGGGGTAAAGATTTTACTTTGTGAAGTGCTGTTTTGACTCCATACTTCGTGCGCTGCATGAAGTAAAAATTGATATGTTAAATGTTTTACCCGGTTGGCACTTGACTGCTAGGTTATCGGGTTGATTATTGAATTCGTATTTCCGAGTTCACTCAAATTTTGAGTTAGATCATAACCGTTCTATTTATATCAGCATGAATTTTAAAGAACTATATACATCAGTGTTGTAAATAACAGTATACGGTCGTCGGACGGATCCTAGTTCTACTCCTATTATATATATATGATTTGTTTTGAGATTCAATTATGAACGATTTGAATTTGATAATTCTATCTTGGATTAATTTCTCTTGAGGTCAATAAATTTTGTTATTTTTTACGAATTGATCACTCAAGTTTGATTTATTTTTTTAGTCACTCAATTTTGTCATTTGTCTCAAACAAGTCACTTAGTACTTTCCGTCCAAAATAATAACGGAATATGATCATTCAGTTAATATTTTTAGACGGAATGAGTATATTCCGTTAATATTTTTGACGGAATGAGAATATTCTATTACGATTTTGGATGAAAAATTATAGAGTGATTTGATTGGAACAAATGATAAAGTTGAGTATCTAGAAATGGACAAATCAAATTTGAGTGATCAATTCTTGACAATGACAAAATTTAGTGACCTCTAGCGAAATTTACCCTTCTGCCTTTGGTACCCGGAGGATGTGAATTTGGGGAGCGGTTTAATGGACTTTGGTCATATGGCATCAGATTGAGCCATCCAATCCGCATCAAGATTTGTACAATTTGATTAGCTCAAATGTTAAAGTTGTTTGTATGAATCTTAATGTGGATCAGATGGCTCTGACAAAGTATCGAATATGATCAAGTTCACAGGAATTTTGGTACGGATCAGACAGTTCTCCAGCTTTGACCGAGTATTGAATCGATTTAGGGGTGTCTCAAACAAGTCACTTAATAATTTCCGTCCAAAATACTAACGGAATATGATCATTCAGTTAATATTTTTAGACGGAATGAGTATATTCCGTTAATATTTTTGACGGAATGGGAATATTCTATTACGATTTTGGATGGAAAAGTATAGAGTGATTTGATTGGAACAAATGATAAAGTTGAGTATCTAGAAATTGACAAATCAAATTTGAGTGATCAATTCTTGACAATGACAAAAATTTAGTGACCTCTAGTGAAATTTACCCTTCAGCCTTTGGATGTGAATTTGGGGAGCGGTTTAATGGACTTATTCTTGAGTTGATGAGATGTACATATTGACATTGAACAAATCAGGTATAAACTATGTATAATCAGGTTGTTGTTTATTTCTGAATTAGAATTATGAAACTAAAATTTATGCTTAAAGAAAAAAATTAATCCATACAATATTATTTTTGAGATCGTTAAATCATAGTTCGATTAGAACAAAACACAAATTTTGAAATAAACCGGTTCAATGTCACCCAAGTCCAATACTAATTTGAACTTACAAACAATTTAAATCTGACCTGAAATAAACCTTATCCGATTCAATCCGAATTTAATACCTATCCGAACTCAAAATATTTAAATCAAAGTACATCAAAATATCTTATATCCCTATCAATACTTTAATTGCTTTCAACTTTTTAATCAAAACATCAAAATATCCGATTTTCACGTTAAAAATGAGCATGATCTGTTTCATACCTTTCTTTATTTATTTTATTTTGGTAAAAAAGTTCAAGATCCAGCTTCATTAAGAAACATAGTTAAATTACAAAACGCTAGGAGTGCAAACGGATCGGATAGTGGTCAACCCATATCCGTATCCGTATTTTTTTTCCGGATACGGATACGGATCGGATATTAATCGGATACGGATCGGATATTAATCGGATACGGATACGGATACGGATCATATATTAAACGGATATGGATACAGATCGGATATTATCGAATATAAATATGGATACGGATATAATTCGGATTTTTAATTAAAAATATTTATATAATTAACTTGTTATGCAATTACATAAAATATATCTATTTAATTGAAATTCATCATCAACTTTACTAATCACATCATTTGAATAAAATTAGTAAGAATAAGATCAATTATCACATCCTTATATTCCCTTTTCATTTTGATGGACCATGGGAAAGCCGAGTCTACAGATCATTGCTTCTATTACCCATTTGCAAAAGAAACAATGTTAGAGTGACAGCTATATAGGACATCCTTTTAATATTCAAATCAAACATAAGAGTTGAAATAACAGGGAACATAAAAACGGATATCCGAAATTATAACATATGCGGATATCCGCTTTTTAGATTAAATCTGAATCCGTATCCATATCCGCATATTCTATATTCGTATCCGTATCCGTATCCGTATCGGCAAATTATCCGTATCTGATTATCCGAATCCGAAAAATCCGGATATGGATCTGAATACAGGCGGGTAATATCCGACCCATTTGCACCCCTAAGTCCATATATGTAGAAACAAAAGTACTGCTATCTCTGCCAATTATAACTACCGAACCGAAAATCAACATGTAGCGCATTCTAATGGATCTTCTTATCCTGAGAGTAAGGAACTAACTCCTCAAATCTAACATTCAATATAAGCAAATCGAATATAACAAAATATCAGATAATCCTGGCATCTAGGGCTGTCAAAAAATATCGTAGCTCGTGGCTTGCTCGTGACTCATATTTGGCTCGATCGGTAACAGCTCGTTCGATAGTGGATGAAGTTGACTCGCTAACAGCTCGGGCCAAAATTAACGAGTTTGAGCTGGGACCTAGCTCGATCGCCAGCTCGCGAGCTAGCTTGGCTAGGCATCAATTTGTGAATTTGTATGAATTTGTGTGTATTTTATACTGTCAAGCTTGGTTCAGCTCGGTCCAAAAAAGTTTGTAAAATTTATTTTCTTCTTAAAACAAGGTCTAACCAAACCCAGTGAGCCGGCTCGTCAGCTTGCGAGTTAGCTTATGAGCTGGCTCGTCACGAGTTTGACCTGAAATTTTAGCTCACGAGCTGTTAGCGAACTGGTTCGCTAACAGCTCGGGCCAGAATTAACGAGCTGAGCTAAGGCCCAGCTCGGCCCGAGTCAGCTCATTTACAACCCTACTGGCATCCATCGGATTGCAAACCCAAAATTTTGAGACCACAGCTATCCTTCATCCGCTTTCTTCTTGTTCTTCAGGGGAAGTTGACTGGTAAGGCACCATCATATCATCCTCAGGAATCCAAACTCGTAGAGGAACTGTCTCCAACATCTCTTCAATGGGCAGCCATTCCTGAGCTCCCTCTTTTGTTTTTTGGCTTGATCTTCTTGTTACCTATCTAGTAGTGAACAAGAGATATAATCAGAAAAATAAGTTGTCACCTAGTTTTCTATTGAGCATTTTGGAAGCACATTTCATTCCGATGTTTCCAAATTGTCCAACAAATAGCAATACCTTTCTTTATTTAATCAATTAATGATTTTATTTTAAGATTAAAATGATCTATTTATCCTTCTCTCAAATAAAGACATTTATTTTGTTCTTGATTGTCATTATCACTTCTTTTTTTCTAAGTCAGAATATCCAATTTCTAATGACCAAAATGTACTGAAGCATGTTTGGATATAATTTAGCTGCAGTTGGTATAATATATAGTTATATACAATATACAATAAAGTATTATAAATTAAAGAAAACAATTATTGTAACTTTCAGTATAATAATAAATTGATAATTTTAATTTTATTTTTAATAAAAAATTAATTGTTCGTAAATATTTTTTTAATAATAAAATTGTTAATTGTTCGTAAATAATTTTTACCCGTAAACTTAAAAAAATAATTCAAAGTAATTGGATATTTGGATGAATAAAGTGCTTACTTTTAACGGGAAGATAAAATATTTTCACTTTTTAGTTATCGTACTCATATTCATAAAAATATTAAAGAGATTTCATAAATTTCTAATTTAGATCAAATTAGTTTGAATTCTAATTGAATAACTCAAGTTTAAATTATGCAGAGAATATGGACTCAGTTCTAGAAAAGCTGGTGTGGTCTAATGGATATCAAATCAAATTTGGTCCAATGTCTAGCAGTGTTTATCGGTTTGGTTCCGTTCAAATCAAATTAAAATTGGTAAACTAAAGTTTTATTTGATTTTAAAAAATTAAATCAAACCAAACCGAAATGGAATAAAAACTGAACCGAACAGGTCAAAATTACTCCGATTTGTTCAGTTAAACCGAAATAGGACATTAATAATAAAAATAAACATTGTGTTACTTTTTAATTTTTTTGAAGATGAATTAAATTTTTTTATCTGGTTCACTTTAACTGGTTTTTAACCGAACCAAATAATATACATTATGTCACCATTTTATTTTATTTTAAAATGTTTGGTTTGTATGGTGATGGGTTTAAAAATTTCAGTCAGTCTGGTCTAACCAGTTTTAAAAAATGAACATAACTGATCTATTTAACTGAGAAAACCGAACAATTAAAACCAGTGTTCTAAATAGCTAGCTATAGTTTTTTCAGACCATGAAAGCTACGCTATGAGATAAAAATGCGATATTATAGTTACGACTGCTATAGCTGTAATAGTTGACCGCTTTTACCGCTACGTGTTATGCGCTATTGCTACCGCTATGCTACATTGATTTTTCTTGCAATTTACATGAAATTCTGTACTTCTGTTCATATTTTTGATACTACATAATCTGCTATAATAAGTATGCTAAACCGAACTATATGTTTTTGTTCCTATTTGTGATTTAGCCTCTCATTCTATATCGGAAATTATTTAAATATTAATTCTTCTTTTTGTTTTTTCTTCATCTAGTATTCACTTGTAAAATTATCGTTGTTCGTTTCAATGATTTTTTTTATTGTTATAATATATACAATATTCAAATAGGTATACTAACTTTATTTCACTTATAAAATTAATTACTCTTCGTCTATTATAATCTGTAATACTATGAAGTATGAACTATTAAATAATGTTACTTTGTATATTCTTTTTTTTTTTCTTCTTATTTGCATGATTGAAAAAAGATATAGACTTAGATCAGTTATCATTTAGTTATTAACTCAATTTTTCAATATTGATCGTGTTAATAATTAGTAGAAATATCAGTGTTCTAAATAGCACGCTATAGTATTTTTGGAGCCTAAACGCTACGCTATGACATCAAAATGCGCTAATTGAGCTACGGCCGCTATAGCGGTAATAGCGGTCCGTTATAGCGCTTAGTGTGTAGCGCAAATAGAGTGCGCTATGAAATATGAATTTATTGGGTATTTTTATATGGGATTTAATAAAAATAGACTCAATTAGGCTTTAACTATGAGTTTTTTTGGACAATTAACTTCAATTAAAAAGTAAAATAAAAACTCAAATCAAAATCAATTGAAAGATTGGTTACTGCTGTCGAGAAGAAACCCTTGTCGCTCAAATTGTGAAAATTCTAAATTGTTGACCATCCCAAATTGGGATATTTTGAACCGTAATTTGGACTTTGTATTGGTCCAATATGAATATTATAGTTTTTAATTAATTTGGTGTTATTTATTGTTATATGAGACTTTAAATTATGTTGATACTTACTACAAATATATAATATAATTTTTGTAAAAATAAAAAAAGCTATGTGGCATAGCTTCCGCTATAGCTACGCTATTCGCTATAGCTTTTTTTGTAGCATTCCCGCGATGACACGATAAACGCTATTTATAACCTTGAGAAATATAGACTACAAATTTTGAAAATTAAAAAAACACTATGTATGAAAGTTTTCGCTATAGCTACGCTATTTGCTATAGTTTTTTTGTCTTCCCGCTATGCTGCTATAATCACTATTTAGAACCTTGATTAAAACTGATTAAACCTGACCCGATGAGCACCCCTAAATCAATTCAATACTCGGTCAAAGCTGGGGAACTGTCTGATCCGTACCAAAATTCATGTGAACTTGATCATATTCGATACTCTGTCAGAGCCATTTGATCCACATTAAGATTCATACGAACAACTTTAACATTTGAGCTAATCAAATTGTACAAATCTTGATGCGGATCGGATGGCTCAATCCGATGCCATCTGACCAAAGTCCATTGAACCGCTCCCCAAATTCACATCCTCCACCGAAATTTTTATAAATATACAAAATCTCAAATTAATTTAACAATCTATACATTGTTTATATTAATTTCTAAATCTATCCAAACCGCTGACATAATATTTTTGTTAAACTTTTAAATGTTAGATATTTTTGTTGAACTTTTATTTTTTCAAAAATAGAAAGACCATAATATTTTCTGTATTTACCTAGAAGTGACTTTTGAACCGGGATCAATAATTCAGATTCAAATCATTTTTATTTTTTCCTAATAACACACAAAGAAATATTTTAATTTTTCTTACAGCCATGAAAAATTCGATCTGAAAAATATTGATCCGGGTTATTTGTTTATGTCTTTCTAATAAATCAAATTATATGGTATTCTATCTAATTTAAAAAAATATATAAAAATATTTCTAATATTTTAATAGAAAAAAATAAATAAATTATAATATTTTCTAATTAAATAAAATAATTAAATGAAAAATTATATTAAATTCAATTCGGATGAAACTGCGAAACTCTGTAATGATTACAAACAGTGTTTTAATCTGAGTCGTTCGTTGTTTCAAAAAGTATGCAGAAAACATCAAAAATTGTGCTTGGCTTAAACCGCTAACCCTGTCAGCGGTTCTAACTTTCTGAAACCGCTGACAGAGTCAGGGGTTCTGGCTTCTGAAACCGCTGACCTTGTCAGCGGTTTGGATAGATTTGGAAATTAATATAAAAAATGTATAGATTGTTAAATTAATTTAGGATTTTGTATATTTATAAAAATTTCGGCATCCTCCACGTACCAAAGGCAGAAGGGTAAATTTCGCTGGAGGTCACTAAACTTTGTCGTTTGTCAAGAATTGATCACTCAAATTTGATTTGTCCATTTCTAGTTACTCAACTTTGTCATTTATTCCAATCAAATCACTCTATACTTTTCCATCCAAAATCGTAATAGAATATTCCCATTTCGTCAAAAATATTAACGGGGTATACTCATTCCGTCTAAAAATATTAACTGAATGAGCATATTCTGTCAATATTTTAGACGGAAAAATATAAAGTGACTTGTTTGAGACAAATAACAAAGTTGAATGTCTAAAAAACAAATCAAACTTGAGTGATCAATTCGTAAAAAATAACAAAATTTATTGACCTCAAGAGAAATTAACCCAAAATAGAATTATCAAATTCAAATCGTTCATAATTGAATCTCAAAACAAATCTTATATATATAATAGGAGTAGAACTAGAGCCGAAATTTTTATAAATATACAAAACTCAAAATTAATTTAACAATCTATACATTTTTTATATTAATTTCCAAATCTATTCAAACCGCTGACAGGGTCAGCGGTTTCAGAAGCCAGAACCGCTGACTCTGTGAGCGGTTTCAGAATGCTAGAACCGCTGCCTCTGTCAGCGGTTTAAGCTAAGCACAGTTTTTGATGTTTTCTGCACACTTTTTAAAACAACGAACGACTCAGATTAAAACAACAAACGACTCAGATTCAAACAAAAAATATAATCATTACAAAGTTTTGGCAATTCATCCGAATTATTATTAAAATAATTTTTCATTTAATTATTTTATTTAATTAGAAAATATTAAAATTTATTTATTTATTTTATTAAAATATTAGAAATATTTTTATATATTTTTTTAAATTAGATAGAATACCATATAATTTAATTTATTAGAAAGACTTAAACAAATAACCCGGATCAATATTTTTCAGATCAGATTTTTTGAAAAAATCAAAATATTTGAAAATTTTGCCGCAACTATTGACTTTTCTCAAATGTTAGATATTTTTCTCAAATTTTGATTTTTTCAAAAATAGAAAGACAATAATATTTTCTGTATTTACCTAGAAGTGACTTTTGAACCGGAATCAATAATTCAGATTCAAAGCATTTTTTTTTTTTTAATAACATACAAAGAAATATTTTAATTTTTCTTACAGCCATGAAAAATCCGATCTGAAAAATATTGATCCAGGTCATTTGTTTAAGTCTTTCTAATAAATCAAATTATATGGTATTCTATCTAATTTTAAAAAATATATAAAAATATTTCTAATATTTTAATAAAATAAATAAATAAATTATCATATTTTCTAATTAAATAAAATAATTAAATGAAAAATTATTTTAATAATAATTCGGATGAATTCCGCAACTTTGTAATGATTACATTTTTTATTTGAATCTGAGTCGTTCGTTGTTTTAATCTGAGTCGTTCGTTGTTTCAAAAAGTGTGCAGAAAACATCAAAAACCGTGCTTGACTTAAACCGCTGACAAAGGCAGCGGTTCTAGCATTCTGAAACCGCTCACAGAGTCAGCGGTTCTGGCTTCTGAAACCTGCCAGCGGTTTGGATAGATTTGAAAATTAATATAAAAAATGTATAGATTGTTAAATTAATTTTGAGTTTTGTATATTTATAAAAATTTCGGGAACTAGAGTGCTCTTAGGAGTATCAAACTATTGGTACTCTTAACTCTAAAATCTATCGGATTAACTTCGAACGACGAATCCAAACCGTTGAAATCCTTCTACCTTACGAGTGATGCTTCTACATGTGAAAATTTAAAGTTTCGAATTAATTTAGTATAAATTCAAGTGGTCAAAAGACTTCAAAAAAATAAATGCATTAAAATTAATTTAGAAACATTCTAATTTTGACCACTTAATTTTATACTAAATTAATTTAAAATTTTAAAATTTTTACATGTAAATACATCGCTCGTAAGGTAGAAAGATTTTAACTGTTTGGATTCGTTATTCGAAATTAATCCGATAAATTTTAGAGTTAAGAGTACAAAGGCACTTGGTACTCTCAGGAACACCCTAGTTCTACTGTATATAATAGATATCAATTTTCTTTTGACTCGGTTAAAACTAATCAGACCGTTTATTTTAATGCAATTTACTAAAGTAAAGTATCTGAGGTGATACGATCGAAGTTAGGTCTAGGCAGTGTTTTAAAATTCGGTCTATTCGGCCGAATATTCCTATTCAGTTTCAATCCCAATATAAAATCTATATTCGGTTCGAATATGAAGTTTAAAGCATATTATTGATTTATAATATATTTATAGTAATAAAATACCGGTTTAAAGTATATTAAAAGTGATTTATACCACATATTACCGGTTTATAGTATATTAACAGTGATAAAAATACCAATTTATAATATATTAACAGTGATTCATACCACATATTACCGTATACTTGTTTATATGTACGAATTATCATTTAAAATCCGCATATATAAATCCAAATAAAAATCCGTATATGCGGCCGCATACCGTATATGCAGTATTCGGTGGCCTTCCGAATACCGAATGAGAACCGAATTTCAAAACACTAGGTCTAGGTGTTCCCTCTTCGTTCCCTAGCTAGGCCAGCTGCCTAGCATCCTCAGTTCACAAATCACAAGCTAGTGTGAAGTGTCACAGCAATTTGTAAAAGAAAAAAGAAAAGAAAATGTGCACAGCGGTAGCTGTTTCCAATTTCTCTTTCACAGTCTCTCTCTTCCATTATCTCTCTTTTTGTCGTAGTTATCTGATCAACTATCTCATTGCCTCTTTCTTTGTTAGGATGCGACCGATGAACCGGACTCCTCCAGTCTTTTCGACCGCCCCACAAACAATTATACCCGCATCTCCTCTCCAGTAGTCCCCACATTGCTTTTTATAAAGCCTCTCTTCCCATTGCCTTGATAGATTGGATCCTCTTTTGCTCTAATGGTCCCCCACTTGCTATTATTCCTATGTGAATTTTGCAAAATCATTACCAACTTTTTATTTATTTATTCAAATATCCAGCTTATTTTTGCAAGTATTGCCAATTTTATTTATGCTTCTGTGCATAGTGACAAATGAATTATTCAAGTTCGGTTAATCAAAATTTCATGATTCGAGCCGAAATTTTTATTAATGTACAAAACAAATAATAAATTTAACAATCTATACATTTTTTTTTTATAAAATTCATAATCTATCCAAACCGATGACAACGTCATCGGTTTCAGAAAGCTAGAACCGATAACACTGTCATCGGTTTAAGCCAAGCACGATTTTTGATGCTTTCTACACACTTTTTGAAACAACGAACGACTTAGATTAAAACAACGAACGACTCATATTAAAACACTGTTTGTAATGATTAAAGAGTTGCGCAAAGTTTCATCCAAATTAGATATTTTCATTAGATATTTTTGTTAAATTTTTATTTTTTCAAAAATAGAAAGACCATAATATTTTCTGTATTTACCTAGAAGTGACTTTTGAACCGGGATCAATAATTCAGATTCAAAGTATTTTTATTTTTTTCTAATAACACACAAAGAATATTTTAATTTTTCTTACAGCCATGAAAAATCCGATCTGAAAAATATTGATCCGGGTTATTTGTTTAAGTCTTTCTAATAAATCAAATTATATGGTATTCTACCTAATTTAAAAAAAATATAAAAATATTTCTAATATTTTAATAAAAAAATTATAACATTTTCTAATTAAATAAAAAAAATGAAAAGTTATTTTAAATTAAAAATATCTAATTTGGATGAAAGTTTGCGCAACTCTGTAATGATTACAAACAGTATTTTAATCTGAGTCATTCATTGTTTTAAAAAGTGTGCAGAAAGCATCAAAAATCGTACTTGGCTTAAACCGATGACATTGTCATCGGTTCTAGCTTTCTAAAACTAATGTCATCGGTTCTAGCTTCTGAAACTGATGACAATATCATCGGTTTGGATAGATTGTGAATTTCATAAAAAAATTGTATAGATTGTTAAATTTATTATTTGTTTTGTATATTAATAAAAATGTCGGTGATTCGAGTATAATTCAAGTATATTTTGGGAATGATTCAGTCCCTCAAGGAAGCAAAAAAAAAAAAATCTCCAAAAAAACCAAAAAATATAAATAAATAAAATTAAAAAAATGAAAAAAGTCGTGTTTTATTATTTTTGCGTTTATTCGGTCATAATTCATAAAACACGTTTTTCGTGAATAATTCGTAAAATACATTTTTTTATCGTTTTATTCGTTGTTCAGTTCAGAAACATAAAAAAAAATGTTTTATTCGTGAATAAAATGCTAATTTGGTGACTATGTATCTGTGCAACACTAATGTAACTTATTAGTGTTGGAATCGAATTTAAATCTGATGAAATCTGAGATTCTCTGAAATCCCTAAAATCTGAGATCTCAACTATTCAACTTTTATTGTGCACACATCTCGGAACAGCTGATTTTTCTGCACACGCAACTTAGTACAGGTTGACGGTTGGATCTCAGATTTAAGGGATTTCAAAAACCTTGAATTTCAGCATATTCGGATCCGTTGGAATCGGATCCGAATCTGCTGAAATTTTGGGTATGAACAGTGTTCCTGAAATTCTTGAAATTCATAATCCAGCCATTGAATTGTTTTGAGATGCGTGCACAGAAAATCAGCTACTTTGAGATGCGTGCACAGAAAAATTTGGACGGTCGGATCATGAATTTCAGGGATTTCAGGGGCTACTGTTCATGCATTTTGAATTTCAGCGGATTTGAATCCGTTGGAATCAAGTGGAATCAGAGATGAACACCTTTTGACTTAAAAAAAAATTTAATATTTAAAATAATTATAAAATTATATGTCATTAAAAAAGTTTGCCTCACCCCACTTATTATCCTTCCTCTGGCCTTGACACTTGTTAAATTGATAATCTAATTAATGATAATTAATTAATTAACAAGACTCATGGACTCAAATCAATAACACTAACAAGAAATCTAAAAAGTTGTTCTCATTTTGATGAGCACTATCATATTTTTTTTTATTTCCTAGCTAGATATTTCAAAGAGTAGCCCTACTTATTATCCTTCCTCCCGTCCGAACACTTGTTAAATTGATAATCTAATGATATTGAATTAATTAACAATATTTCATGAACTCCAGTTGATACGTCCCGTTCAGGTAGGAGCGGGCCGTACTGCTAGACCTCTTTTTTTACTGGGCTCGTCCCTCTTCGGGACAGCGGGCTGAGATGTGAAGGGTGGAGTGTTGCGCTTAGAACGAGGTGTGCGTGTGTGTGAGGTACTTAACTCTAACCTATCATATCTCAGTAAGTGTGTTCAGAGTCCAATCCGCAATAAATGGAGTTCAGCGCCTTAAATATGCTAAGTTGTCCGTACGGGCGGTAATAACACTGTGTGTTACTGTCGGCGGAGACAGTTACGGTGAGTGTAAGCTGAGGCCGAACTGGGCCTTTATGGGCTCATGCCAGCTGGGGCCTAGTTCGGACGTATCATTTCCTGGTCCTTGTCAGGCCGACTTTGGACGATCCCTGCTCATCTTGCCCGGTCTCGGCATGAGAGCCCGACTTGAGCAGCTTTCGGCCCGGGATTGTCCATGGTGTTCTGAAGGTTAGTTTCAGCCTGGTCTTTATTCATGACTCTGGCCTGACCCGAGTCAGAGGTCCGAGGTTAAGTCTATTCATAGTTCAGAACCTACCTTCATTATGGGCCGTTGGTACATGGTCCTGTCATCAGTCAACAACACTAACAAGAAATTAAATAAAGTTGCTCTCATTTTAATGGGCATTAGCATATCTTCTTATTTCCTAGCTAGATATGAAAAAAGTAACCCTACTTGTTATCCTTCATCCGCTCTTGACACTGTTAAATTGATAATCTAATGATAGTTAATTGCATCCAGATCCTCTCAGGTACCGTGAAAAGGAATCTTTTACAATTATTGCATCCAGACCGTTTTTTTAACTTTGCACGAATCTCAAAGTACAAATAACATGGACCGTTCTTTCAGTAATTATAAAATATTTCTTTATACGGTACCAAAAAGATTTGGATTCAACAACTCTAATAAAAAAATAAAAAAAGTTACTCTCGCTCTAATGAGCATTAGCATAGTAGTGTTGTAAATAATATGCAATTGTCGGACGAACAGAGTACCGTAAAATAATTAATCTAAATTAATTATAAATAATTGAGAATAATCAGTCAACTAATTAGAAATATTCATAACGGTTCGATCGCCGCTAACAACTAATCAGTCTAAACAACCATTTTTACAGCTAGGACCAGATATGAAACCGATTTTTTTATTAATCGAAATTAAACAAAAGAAATATCGGAAAAGAGGAGAGATTCCAAAAAAATTCAAAATATAAGTAGAACGGGTTAAATAATCCCGTCCCACGGAACGAGTTAAAAAATTCAAAAAAATTCGGATGGGTTAAATCATCCCGCCCGGCACCCAAAAATACGGACTTCATACTAGAGTTAGCACATATAAGTTGAATGGGGCCAAGAACGCAAAACACATTTTTTTTTGGGGTGCCGGACGAGTTAGTTTAACCTGTCCCAGAATTTTTTGTTTCTTTTGCTATTTAGTTCGTTAAGTTAGTAGACCGAGTAATTAAGTGGGACAGAATAATTTAATCCGTCCCACGAGACGGAATTATTTAATCCGTCCCACGAGACGGAATTATTTAATCCGTTCTACTTATATTTCGAAATTTTCCTTTTTTCCGATATTTTTTAATTAACTTCGATTAATAAAAATTTTGGGATACGAAAAAGCCAGGGTTCAATTCCAAATATGATAAAACACTACTGGTCTAGATGCAACTTTCCAAAACACCTATAGTCAAATCAAATCTGACCAATTGAAATTTCTCTATCATCCCCTGACCCTTATCCTTGTATAATTTTTTTTTTTTTTTTTTTTTTTTTTGCAGGAAATCCTTGTATAATTGAATTGAATAAACTAGTTGATTCAAGGCACACTTCACTATGCATCTCATTCATTTACTCAATTCCCAACCAATCAATGAATGATTCGATCAAAAGGTCTCTTTTGTGGGATTCTTTCCAACAAATCACACGAAAATGGTATAAATCGCGATAAGGATGCCTTTTATTGGTTTCAAATCAATCAATCCAGATGAATCATATTGGTTAGCTTTATTAATTGGGTTCTAAGATGATCTAATTTTTTTAGTTTATCCAAAATCAAGTCGGATTAAAAAAAACGAATTTGATTCACTTCACGATAGCTTTGCTAAAAATGAATTTCTCTTTTTGTTTCGAGTTCTCAACCAGCGATTTTTTTTTTTTCAAATTTTAGGGGCCCTCAACCATTTATTTAATAATTCAAAATTTCAGATTTAATTTTCTTAAATAATAGAATACATATTTGAGAAATATGAGGAAAGTAATTTTTTGCATGTAGTTGTTTTTTTTAAAAAAATAAAATCAAGGCGTTAGGTCCACCTCCAGACAGGCAGGTGTAAATAGAGGAAGGGGAAAATAAAAATTTCACATGCTCCAAAAAAAAAAATATTGGGGAGAAGGAAACGAAGTGAGAATGGCTATTTTATCCTAGACATGCAAAAATTGTCCCCTCCAAATTAAAATAAGAAATTTACCTTTTTTTTTTTTTTTTTTTTTCTTTCTTCTGCCGTATGAGTTCTCTATTTTTGTCTTCCCTCAAAATCCAAATTAGTAGTGCTTTATATTGCGATTTGGATTTAGAAACCATTAGAGAGTTTTAGAAACTTGCCGAGAAAGCATGCGATAAACGCGATCAAATGCATGGTTTTTTACATACATACAAATACTATTTTGTGTAGTTGAAAAGCTCTATTTTGCTAAGAGAGGTAAACTAGTCCCTCTCCTTCCTCATTGTCATTCCTAAAGCAAGTAAATGCCTTAAAAATTTCTCTTTCCTTTCCAAGTGCAACCGCGGGGCGGGGGGGGGGGGGGAATAGTTGCCCCCCCCCCTCGACTCTATCGCTGCCTGAAATTTTTTTTGCCCCCTGCTGGATGTTTAATTTGCAGTTTAGGTTAAAATTAAAATGAATTTATTCAATTATGATTAATAATTAGAATTATACATTAAAATATCAGAAATTACAAGTCAGACTATTGAAAAGTATAAATTAAGACATTATTTTTTATTAAGCACTTAATTAGTTAATGGATTTGAATCCGATTAACTATTTAAACCCGATTCGATATTTTTTTGCCCCTCCTGATGAAAATTCTGGGTCTGTCCCTGCCTTCCCTCCCACCAGTCCTCTCTGCCCTTTCTTATATAATTACTGGAGCAGTCTTAGAGAATAATCTATACAGTTTGTTAGTTTGTAAAACTAGAAAACTTCTAAATTAAAAATATATGTTGAACACCGAAAATCTAGTCAGAACATCTATATTGAAACTTTAATTTGAAACCTAGAAATTAGATCAAGAAATTCTGAACATTCGTATTTTGCTTTTTATAAATTGTTTTCCGCATGCAAAAAATCAACTTTTAATGTAGTAACAAATACAATACTTACACGGAATACCTCTTATAAACATTAAATAATTGAATTATATAACCTTCAATTTTTAGTAAAATAAATAAATTGAATGCTTATCCACGAGCAAAAAAAAACTTTTACGTGTCAAATTAATTAATGGCAAGAATAATTAATTTTTTGGTCGGCAAGCAAAAATTTAATATATGGTGCCCAAAAAAAATTTCTTTAAATTATCCAGATCACATCAATTTCTTTTTATATAATTTAATCTAAGAATAATATCAACTAATTAAAGTTGTTGGGACAATAAAGTGCAGGAGGTGTCTAATCAATTTAATCAATAATATACTTTATGGATTTCGAATTGAGGCTTTGTCAAATTACAAATCACTTGATTGGCAAAATGAAATATTCTGATTTCATCAAATGAGTGCATAATAAATAATTGGTGGAGAATTGGAGATACAAGTATTGAATGAAACCCAAATATGCAATTTGAGACTTGCTAGTGTTAAGAACTTTTAATTGTGCTAGCTCAATTAGGCAATATCTGATAAGTAATTAGAATAAGTGGGTTCATTGTATTGGCAATAAAATTTGTGTGTTACTCATTAGGGTTGGAAAAAAAATTCGTAGCTCGTGCCTTGTTCAGTAACTACTTTTAAACAACATTTTCACACTATTCCGAATAGTGTGAAAATCACTATTTTTACTATTCCGAATTACACAATTTTCACACTATTATAAAAATCACTATTTTTTTACTATTCTTATCTACTATTCTAAATAGTAGCTATTCTAGCTATATATTCTAGAGTGCACCCAAACGTATCCTAATTGTTACTTGATTGAGTTCAAAATGAGCCAACTTGTTTTATGCTGTCTAGTTCGGTCTAGTCTGTGATTCGAGAGTTTATATCAATTTGTATGAATTTTATATGGCCTAGCTTGGTCATAATTATTTGTAGAATTTATTTTCTTTTTAAAACTTAGTTCAACTCAGGCCAACGAGTTAATATGAGTCAGCTGAGTTTAGCTCGTTAGTGGCTCGATTAAATTATGAGCTAAGATTTTAGCTCGGTTCCCTAATCTCAACTCAGTCAGCTTCAAATACAAACTGATTATGAGCTTAATCTAGTTCGGCCCGAAACAGCTCATTACCACCTCTATTATTTTGCTCATAGGTTGCATCATAATAGTCCATTGTTTTATTGTGATGTTTTTTTTTTCTTTGTAATGTGTACGTAGATTTTTTTTTTTTATGTGGAAAAACAAAAATCATATTTTGCGAGAGTATTGATAGTTATCATAATGAAATTTTGTTTGATTGGTATCCTACAGGCGGAATAGACAAACCGACCCTGAAATAGCATAGCTGGAATTTTCCTGTCCTGTTATGCTTCATTTTTCTTGGATTTTCTAATTTTTCTTTTGTGGTTGGTGTTTGGCAAATGTATATAGGCAATAAATATAATAATAGTTGTATAAAAATTTTATTGAGGAAACAGAGGATCAAATTGTGGCACAATTTAAATTAGTGCATGCATGTTTGGTTGGAAAAAATAAATGGTGATTGAATGAATTTAGCCTTTATTTATTCAGTCAAACAAGAAATAGTTAGATCGATCTATGATAACACAAGTCTAATTAATTTTAGGTTGGTTTAATTTAAACCATTTATTCAGATGATTTAAATTATTCTGTGTGTTAGATTTGTTGTCAAAAAAAAAAAAATTCTTTCTATAATTTTTAAAAAAAATGTCTTTTTTCTTTTTCTCTTTCCCGCTTATTAATAATTATTTTGTGAAATTCCGTCGACCCGGCATACGCACTGTGACATCCAGTTCCGATGCTCCAACCGGACAAGTCGGCCTTGCGTCATGCTGCATTACGGGATCCATGACAAACGTTATTCATGCTCATCGCCCGCCTTAGCTCGAGTACGCAATAGAAATAGCAATGCCTGGGCGTACGCAAACCAACATTTCCGATTCCTTTTGATGTGACTCCATCAGATTAATTTTTATACGACACGGTACGTGAAAGATCTCGGCGTACCGTTACACAGAACCGACGAGACACAAAACCGGCACGTGTGACTCCTTGTAGATCTCTAGGCGTACGCAAACCAACATTTCCGATTCCTTTTGATGTGACTCCACCAGATTAAGCTCCCATCAAACCAAAATTCTTATAAATTGCGAGCTTTCAAAAAGCCCAATTAATTAGACCATATAATGATAACAACATACTCTAATTGTAAATTAAAAAGTGCATATTTCAGGAATATTGTATCTGTATACGTAAGCAGATAACTAGGTTGACTATATATTTGCTTTTCTCTAAATTTTATGGGTCCAAAGACGGTGCGTGTCTGATTCCTCCTTTTCAATCTTCTCTTTTAACCACACTTCAATCATGCATATATATATCATCCAACATTTTTCTCTACATATATTATATTCAACGCACATTCAATGCATTACCTTATTATATATAGATATATCCTCATGTCCTATAGCTAGCCAAAAGTTGTATAATTGCATGTGAGAGAGAGACATATATAAGCAATAACCAACAGCAAGTACTCACTAACCTTGCACAACTACTAATTACCTAGCTAGGAGTACACATGGATGGGGCATACACTGGTATTACCGGTACCAACAACAACAACATGGAGGCGGTGGTGCACAAAGTGGTGGCACCACCATGTCAGAGCACGGTCGACAAATTGAAGGGAAAGATGAAGGAGACATTCTTTCCCGACGACCCTTTTAGGAGCTTCAAGGGCCAACCGGCTGGCCGGAAATGGCTTCTTGCGGCGAAGTATCTCTTCCCTATCCTTGACTGGGCCCCGCAATACTCGCTGTCGCTATTCAAATCTGATCTTGTCGCGGGCCTCACCATAGCTAGCTTGGCTATACCACAGGTCATTAATCAGTTAATTATTACATGAGTAGTGTTACTTTTAATATTAAATGCTTCAATAAATGATAAGAGATTCTGTTTGTTTTTTTTGTTTTGGCAGGGTATTAGCTATGCCAAATTAGCCAGCTTGCCACCTATCATTGGCCTTTGTAAGCATTATAGCTACCCATTAATTAATAATCAATCAAGTTCAGAGATCATACTTTGCCAAACATATACTTAGGCATATTGTATTAAGATAATATGATGTTTGATATTTGTATATATATGTTGAAGATTCAAGTTTCGTGCCTCCGCTTGTGTATGCGGTGCTCGGGAGTTCAAGAGATCTCGCAGTTGGTCCCGTCTCAATTGCATCACTTATAATGGGAGCAATGCTGAGAGAAGCCGTGAACCCGAGCACGGACCCGTTCCTCTTTCTTCAACTCGCTTTCACCACCACTTTCTTCGCCGGAATGGTTCAAGCTTCTCTTGGTATCCTCAGGTAGTTAAAACTTTAACACCACACCTTGCCCCTCTTTGAAAATAAATAAATAAAGTAGATGATTCCAAAAAATAAATTTTCTTGCAAAAAGTAAAAAGAAACTCACAAAAGGTGAATGATCATCCTTTCAAGTTCTTATGAATTAAATACTCGTACGGAAATTGGAACATAGGTACATACACACACACACACCTGAGCATTTATTATTTGAAATTTTTAGTGTTTACTTAAAAATAAAATATATATAATTTTTTATTGATTGTGGCTTTGTGGTTGTGGAGTGAAGATTGGGCTTCCTGATAGACTTCATGTCAAAAGCAACACTGGTAGGGTTCATGGCAGGAGCAGCTATCATAGTCTCTCTCCAGCAGCTGAAGGGCCTTTTGGGGATTTCACACTTCACAACAGAGATGGGAATCATACCTGTCATGAGCTCTGTCTTCCACACAACCGATGAGGTCCGTTTGGTTTGGTTCAATTTGTTTGTTATTTTGTTGGTTTTAGGAATTTATATTTGTTCATGCAAAGTTGGTGCCTTGTTTTTATTTTATTTTATGGTTTTGGTCTCTATCTGTGTTGATTTACTCTGAGCATGAGACATTTTGTTTGGCAGTGGTCCTGGCAAACGATTCTGATGGGGATCTGCTTCTTGCTTTTTCTATTATTGACTAGGCACCTGGTATGGCTTCTTCCTCCTTTTTCTCCTCTTACATATATACTCTAGTACTCTTTTGTCTTAATTTGCCAAATTTTTTTTTATATGGAACATTTGAAAAAATAATTAAAATTATGTCATCAAATGGTGTACATTAATTTGACTAGGAGTACCTAGGAAATAGACATATAACTCATCTCCATTTGACTAGGCATTTTGTACGTGGAACACTGATGAAATTATATTTCAAAAATTCTAATATGATAAAACACTGTCATTACTAGCATTTCGTCCGTAGTGCTAGCTTTAAGTCTTTTTCCGAAAAGTTCCTGTCATGAATAAAAAATAATTCTGATTTGATGGCACTATTTAATTTTTTTTAAATGATACAGATAAAAAAAACCAGCTTAATTTTTTTGTATGGTTTTCTTGGTAATAGAAAATCGGTGGTTTATACCACTAATTTCAAAAAAAAAAAAAAAAAAAAAAACCAGCTTAATTTGTCTATACAGACTCCCTCCATTCTGGTTCAAATGGAGATGATTTGTCTAGTCTTTTTAAAATGTAATTAAATATGTTTACACGAATCTCAATGCAAATTGGACGTTTAAACTTGCCAAGTTTTGTCCAAAGCACTTTGGACAAAACCCAATCCCGCCCTCCATATTTATCTTAAATTATTACATATTCAAGTTCCAAATTGAAAAAATAAATTAACTTTGTTCTAATCTGTAAGTCAAATTCAATAAAATTTGGCTAGGACATTCGGTCAATTTGAAGTCTGAACTTGGTCAATATTATATATATCCGTACAATTAGGCTACGTTTATGAAAATTAAAAGGATAGGGATTAGGGAGACCTCATTATTGTACAAATGTTTGTAAAGCCGGATTAGTTCTATATAATTGAAATGAACTATAAAGCTCAATTAATTTATTTTGTACCATGTTTGTGTTGATACAGAGCATCAAAAGACCCAAACTGTTCTGGGTTTCTGCTGGTGCGCCTCTCGCATCCGTCATCATCTCGACCCTGATTGTTTTCTTGTTCAAGGCGCAAAAGCACAATATCAGTGTTGTTAGTATCAGTATCAAATTTTCATTCATGGAGATATACTTTTTGTTTGTTCTCTAAACTAATTAATGTATTTTTTTCTTTACTATACAGATTGGACAATTGAAATGCGGCCTGAATCGCCCATCCTGGGACAAATTGCTATTTTCTGGCACTTATTTGGGCATTACAATGAAAACTGGTCTAATAACAGGAATCATCTCATTAACTGTAAGCAATTGATCAGTCATTATCTAAAATTTTAGTGTGAGGCTATGATACTATGCATAGCGCATAATGGTCTGTAGTATGGATCAATATATTAATTTTTAAAGTCCAAATAGCCGATCTGAACCGTTCAACATGATCTTCACATAAAATTGTACTTGCAAACTAAATTTTACATTTTTAGAATTTATTCACTATTTTTTAAGATAGTAGAAAATCATTACTTTTGAATGGTCTAGAATATTTAGATCAAGTGATTTTCTACCTATCTAAAATAATAGCAAAAAAAATTATAAAAAATAAAAAATTTGATATAATAGTATATTTTCATATAGGGATCATGTTGAATGGCTCAGATTGACTGTTTGAACTTTGAAAAAACAGATATATTGATCCATAGTACAGACGAATATGCGCTATGCATAGCACATAGCGTCACTCTTTATTTCAAATAAGAAGAATGTTATTGCAAGCTTAGTTCATTTGAATTCAATTGGAAATGATGTAAATTTTGATAATTTCAGGAAGGAGTTGCTGTGGGGAGAACATTTGCTTCGATTAAGGACTATCAAGTGGATGGAAACAAGGAAATGATGGCCATAGGATTGATGAACATTGTAGGTTCTTGCACTTCATGCTATGTAACAACAGGTGCATCTATCCCTTTTTCTCTTAAAATCTTGTCTAGTAGTACATTTTGCCAGAAAATTTTCCAGTAGAAATTAATTTTGGAAAGATTCTTATATAGCAATCCAACAAATTATATTATTTATTTCTAAATTTTGTTTGAAATTAAACATACAGGAGCTTTCTCACGCTCTGCCGTGAACCACAATGCCGGTTGCAAGACGGCAATGTCAAACGTAGTAATGGCGATGACGGTCATGGTGACGCTCCTCTTTCTGATGCCTCTGTTTGCATACACACCAAATGTAGTTCTCGCGGCGATCATTATCGTTGCCGTTATAGGTCTGATAGATATCCAGGCGGCCTACAAAATTTACAAGATGGACAAGATGGATTTCCTCATTTGCATATGCGCGTTTCTTGGGGTCATCTTCATCTCAGTCCAAGAAGGGCTCGCTATTGCGGTACGATACATATATTTTTAGTAGTGATGAAATGCCCTGATGAATAGTCAATTCTGCCGGTGACAAATAGAAGCATGATAAGGTTGTAAACAAAATGTATTTCACTACCGATTTACTAATCAATAGGTGAAATCAGAGTTTCTTACGCAGGAATTATAAAATTTTATGCATCTATTGCACCTTGAGAGATTGGCATCGTGCTGCCGTTTGATCTAATAGAACACATCTTCGGATGTTATTGTGCATACAAATAAATATGTTCTCCTGAAAGTAAAAGAAAATAAAGCAAAAATGATTTTATAACAGTTTCATTATTGATATTTTCATAGAGTTCCACTGGTACCAAGCACAGGGACTGGTACATGACCATGATATGCTGATCGTCTTTTCTTATTTTTTGACAATGTTTTCATAGGTGGGTATATCAATATTTAGAATCCTTCTTCAGATAACTAGACCTAAGATGGTGATATTGGGGAACATTCGAGGTACCGACATTTATAGGAATTTGCATCACTACAAGGAAGCTCAGAGAATACCGGGTTTCCTCATCCTTTCTGTCGAGGCACCTATGAATTTTGCAAACACAAACTATCTAAATGAAAGGTAAACACAAGTTGTAATTCTACTTTGTTTATGTATCAAATAGAGTAGAAACTGGTTGCACTGCTTACCACCTTTTTTTTTTTAATGAAAATTAAAAATACAAATCTGTAATTATTTATCACTACAATACTGGTAACATTTGATACATTAGTTATCTCTAAAATTTTTTGTCAAGTTGGAAAAATGTCAATATTTCCTCTTTTATGGTTTTGTGGCAGAATTAAAAGATGGATCGAAGAAGAACAGGATAATGATAATAAAGTTGCAAACCTTCAGTATGTCGTCTTAGATTTATCAGGTGAGTAGTTCTTTTTCTTTTTTTATATTCCAATACAATTCAGGCAAGATTATTAAGCAATTTTGTAATAAAACACTCTTTTCAGCTGTAACTACTATCGATACAAGCGGAATTGCATTATTCATGGACTTGAAAAAGATGATAGAAAAACGCGATCTTGAGGTAATTCACAACAAAGATCGATTAATTGATTCACTCTATTTTTTAATGTTTTCATCTGAGTTTGTACACAATGCTGAATTTAATTTTAACTTTCAGCTAATATTTGTGAATCCTGTTGGAGAGGTGATGGAGAAGTTGCAGCGAGCAAACAAGCTTCATAATTTCTTCGGGACGGATTCTCTTTTCCTGACAATTAATGAGGCTGTGATTTCTCTTTCCTCTTTCGTCAAGTTATCTCCGTAAATTGGTTATTCCAGATTTTACTGGTTGTAACTATTTCCTGTAATGTTCAATTTTCACAATTTTCCCCCTCTATTTATCAGTCCTTATGCTTTAAGAGACTGTAAGACAGATGGCAAGTGTAAATTTAATATTGATATCAGCATAGCATAGTGAGTGCTAACATTAAACTCAATAAAATGTTGTCAAACTATCTATCTGATCGAGCATCTAACCTGACATGACAAAATTCTATGCAGAGGGCTGTCAGTGACCTTTCTTTTCGAAATGTGTCATTGTTGATTTCTAATTTTATCAATGAACTATGGATAATACAGTATCTAGCATGAGTGAGTTTTCATGAACTAAGTACTTGGCAGTTTGTTAATCAATGGATCAAACCAAATTTGGCAACCCTAGCAGAAACTGATTGTGGTTCAGTCAGAACTTTGTAAATGAAAAAAAAAATGACCATATTTACCAAGTCTATCAGTTAAATCACTTCTGTTAATGCAAACCTTTTGAATAATCAAACAATTGACTTTACCAGATAACGACGTAAAGTTCTTCCTACACGCCTATGAAATAAATTTTTTCAGTACATACTAAAAAGAGGTCAATTTAACTAAAAACTTAATTGGATAGAAGTATTGCAATAACTGGTACTGTACCAGACCACAAAAAAGCCCCAATACAGTGACCAGAGTTAATTATCTATCAACACCTTGATATTGCAATTATGCCCCATTGTCAAATTAACCCTGAATTTTTCCCAGCTTAACCTCAACAGTGCCTTAGAAACGAAAAAAACAACAAGATCACTTATTCACTTTTACCCTCACTCAAGTATGATTATGCCAAGTTATCCAACTGAAAAAAGGAGGGCAATGTTGGTACAAAGTACCAAATTGGTTAATGCAAATTAGGAGCAGGGGTAAACTGGTAAATGAGATACTTTCCTCTTTGGAGGTATTCCATGTTTTAAGCCAGCATATTTGAATGCACAATGATGGTTTTGCCCTTAGTACTAAGCCATTTTCCCTATAAAACCAAACTATTTTTTGCTAATTGGGATTGATAAACTTATTACTGTAACCCATTTTCTCACCTGATTATTAAAATGATCCATTACAATAATATAGAGTAGTTGCCAAAAGAAGTAATACCAAATCAAAGCAACATTATTGACCATGAGCTAAATTCAAGTAAAATTGTATAATCAGCTCACTACTATATCCTATTTCAATTATATAAAACAAAATGGGGAAATCTGACATAGCATTTTTTTTAAATCTTTTTCAACAAATCAAACTATATCGACTTTCAATTGTTTTTCAGACAGGAGCTTCCTCCTTTGGCTCATTTTATTTTATGGAAAAAATAAGTGGTAGAGTATACCACCTGTTTCATTCAAATGAAACAACCGAAGTTTATTAAAACCTTTGTTTCATTCTATCAGATATGTTGTGAATTTCTACAAGCATTTATGTGCAATAAAATTAACAAAGATAATTGTAATCCAACATAATGTTTTTAGTGGCAGTTATTGTTTTTGTTATATATTGTTTATTATTGGTAAATAAGCTAACAAGGGAACGAAGGGATTAAATGGGTCTCTAATGGGCCTTTAAAAGATGTGTAGCAAGTCCATTAAATCTTAAAGCCCCTCTATGCAGTGGGCCGCTCAAACGGATTCAAATAAACTCATGTACTTCATTTTTCAATCAGGTTTGTTTATTATAGGCAGACACGAATCTTGAAGGGACAGGCTTGGGCCTGATTGGTTCGCTTTCTAATCGGACGATCTGGATTGAAACACAAACGGTGAGGTAAAGCAGAGGTTCCGGAATTTTTTTAAAAAATCATAATTATTAAAAATAAATTTAGGGAACCAACATGATTGATTTTTTTTAAGCTATTCGGTACATCTCATTTACATTTAAGCGGTACCGAATAGCCTATTCGGCACCTCCCAATTTTACAATTTTTTCATAGTTTCTGTCAAGTAAAAGGATAAAATTGGGTGGTACCGAATAGGCCATTCAGTGTTGCTTAAATGAGAAAGAAGTATCGAATAAGTCTATTCGGTACTTATGGTTTTTGTAAAAAGAAAATTAATCAAGTTAGTTCTCTCAACCGTATTTTTCTAATGATGGTTTTTAAAAAAAAATTCGAAGATTTGGACTCTGCTCCAACCCTAGTCCAACTAGTGTATTTTTTGCAAAAATCATTTAGCACTTAGATGAAGATAAGGTGAAATCATTAATGCCCCAAAATATCTAAGTAACAGTGAGTTGCTGTAGCCTTTATTGAAATATGTTTCATCTCTCTCCATATTTTCTTGCAGTTGCTTTGGTAGTCCAAACACATGCACCCGTTTTTCTCTTATCTTTCTTCTTCCCCATTTTTTTTTTCTTTGTTTTGAGTTTACTACATTTCTTCCTTGACTGAGAAGAGCAGAAATGGAACTACTTGCACTCCCTTCTCTTCTCTACTTTCTAACTTCTCTTCTTCTACTAGTGTTCTCCCTTCGATTCCTTCAGAAGCAAATTACACATTCTAAATCTAATCTGCCTCCAGGCCCCAAGACCTTGCCATTTATTGGAAGTCTACACCACCTAGCAACTTCAAGTTTGCCACACCATGCCATGCATGATCTTGCCCAGTTGCATGGACCCGTTATGCTCCTTCGCGCCGGCGAGAAGGACCTCGTTGTCCTCACTTCTCGCGAAGCTGCAAAAGAGGTGACTACTTGTTGTAGCTGATCATTTTAATTATTTTATGGGTGAGGCTATATATATGCCTATGAATAGCGCACATTGGTATGTACTTGGAATTAATATCTCCGTTTACAAAGTTCAAATAGTCGATCTGTTTAATTAACATGCATGATTATCATATGAAATGTACTTGTCGATTAAATTTTACATTTTTTTTTAGAATTTCGTTTTTCTATTTTTTAAAGATAAGTAGCAAAAAAAATTCTAAAAATTTCTAAATTTGGTCTCCAAGTACATTTTATATGGAGATCACGTTCAACGGTTCAGATTGACTATTTGAACTTGAAAAACAAAGATATTGATCCATAGTACAATAACCTCACTCTTATTTTATTCTAATAACTCACCAACAGTTGATCAGTCAATTGGTATCGCTCTTGGAAAATTTGTGGTTCTAAATTAAAGGTACCATGTGAATAGGGGTTTGAATATGCAGGACATATATTCAAACGTGTTATTATTAATTATATCTAATCCTATTTTTCTTGAAAAATCGAACATGTGCTTTTATTTTTGCATAATTCCAAGTAAATCTGCAGGGTATAATTAGGGACGGTATGAAGCTTAATATTAATTAACAAACACAATTGCAACTAATTACAAAAATTTGATGTCTTTATATTTGTGTCTTATATTGGAGGAAAATTATATGATTTAACATTCATGCATACAAACTGCATAGGCGATGCAAACACAGGATGCAAACCTTGCGAACCGCCATAACCTTGCGAACCGCCATAACCTTTCTACTAGTGTTTTCCAAATTTCTTACTTCTCATCCCCATAATCTTCACCATTAACTCTCTCAGGTCCCTCTCGCTTGATTGCTTTCTTGATCCTGCAATTTGTTTTCCTTCTGGAATCACTTTAATCTGCCTGAGAAGCCTTTCTCTTGGATTAACTAGGACTGACTCGGCCAAACTGAACCAACTTAATTCTCTCTGAATTGTGTTCATTGGAAGATTTAAATCTTCATATAATTGAAACACCTGTGCTTAGCATTTCCTCTCGGAAAATAAAAAAACTCAAATTGATTGTCTCCAAAAAGCCACCAGTAGATAATTTGAGTTTATCTCTTCCTTCATTGGAGTCCCTTCATTTGGAAATTCGGAACGGCCTTCAAGTTTCATCTAACTTTCATGTAAATGTTCCTTTTTTGAGAAAATCTGTGATTAACCTTTACAAACTTCATGAGAGAAATGTCAGAGCTGTGGTTGGACTGTTGAATTGTATCTCACACGTGGAAGAGCTAAGCCTACATTTAAAGGAGAGTGAGGTAATTAATGAACTTTACACTTGTTAATTATTACTTTTTTTTCACGTGTCAGTTTGATTTCTTTTTGGACCTCTGGTGTGTATTGATCTTCAAATTGTTTAGATTTGTGTGCCTTAACTTATCAGTTAGCAGCCTGTTTTAAAATTTAAAGTGGTGTTGATATGTCAGATATGCATCTGATACTAATATGACAGTTTTATATGCTTTATATTGTAGATTAACGAATTAATTACATGTGTAAAAATTGACATTTATTTTTTTTATTTCTACAGAATGAGAAGTACCCAATTCCTATCTTGTTAAATTCAGGAATAGATGTGCCAAATTTTCTCAAGTTGAAACAATTGGATGTGACCCTTTGTTTTCACGAGCACAATTTTCAAGCTGTCACCACGATGCTCCATAATTGTCCTGTACTGAAATTACTGAAGCTGGTTCATGAGGTGCATAACCTATTTTATTTTTGTAACCTATATGCTTAGATTTTAATCATATTTGCTATCATATGAATTAAGATTCTTTGATGATCGAAAATAAACTTTTGGTTGCTGGGTCTACCCTAATTTAACTATGCTCAACATAATCAACCAATTTCTTTTTAAGTTCTTTTGTTTGTTTCTATTTCCTGCAATCAATAGGGCTATGATTGAGATTGAACTCCTTTTCATTTTTATTTTTAAGAGCAACTAGGATATAATTGGGGGATGACAGTATCTGATTTTATCTTGGTAGCTACTACCAAGCTTTAAAAAAAGAAGAAAAAAAGAAGGCAATACCTGATTTTGTAAAACGGAAATCAATCAAGTTAGTTCCCTAAATTGTATCTTTCTAATTATGGTTTTTAAAAAAAAAATTTTGGAATCCGGACTCTGCTCCAACCCTAGTCCAACTATTGTATTTTTTTGCAAAAATCATTTAGCACTTAGATGAAGATAAGGTGAAATCATTAATGCCCCAAAATATCTAAGTAACGGTCAGTTCAGTTGCTGTCGCCTTTATTGAAATTTGTTTCATCTCTCTCCATGTTTTCTTGCAGTTGCTTTGGTAGTCCAAACACATGCTGCAGCGAGAGGAAGGAAATTTGGGAGCGACTGGGTCTTGCAGTTAAAAGAAATTAGTAGCCGTTGAAGGTTCAACCAAAGGGGAGATGGTCCCAAGTTGTCAGAAATGGAGGTGTACTGGAGAGGAATTGAATGGAGAATAATTAGAAGAATTAGTTAGTCATTTTAAGTGATTCCTGTTGGATTTGTATCACCTATATAAATGGGTTGTAACTGTGAAACCAATTTCATGAAAAATATCAATACAGTATCAATTTCGTTTTTGCTCTATTCCAAGTACCTTTCTTCTGTTATCTTAATTTCCACCAAATTAGCTTCTGTCTTTGAGAGATTTGATTCAATTCGATCCTCACCTGCATTTGAGATTCAGTCTCGCTGCACATGCACCTGTTTTTCTCTTATCTTTCTTCTTCCTCATTTCTTTTCTTTCATTTGAGTTTGCTATATTTCTTCCTTGACTGAGAAGGGCAGAAATGGAACTACTTGCACTCCCTTCTCTTCTCTACTTTCTAACGTCTCTTCTTCTACTAGTGTCCTCCCTTCGATTCCTTCAGAAGCAAATTACACATTCTAAATCTAATCTCCCTCCAGGCCCCAAGACCTTGCCATTTATTGGAAATCTACACCACCTAGCAACTTCAAGTTTGCCACACCATGCCATGCATGATCTTGCCCAGTTGCATGGACCCGTTATGCTCCTTCGCGCCAGCGAGAAGGACCTCGTTGTCCTCACTTCTCGCGAAGCTGCAAAAGAGGTGACTGACTACTTGTTGTAGCTGATAATTGTAATTATTTTATGGGTGAAGCTATATATATACCTATGAATAGCGCACAACGGTATGTGCTTTGAATCAATATCTCTGTTTACAAAGTTCAAATAGTCGATCTGTTTAATTAACATGCATGATTATCATATGAAATGTACTTGTCGATCAAATTTTACATTTTTTTTAGAATTTCGTTTTTCTATTTTTAAAGGTAAGTAGCAAAAATTTTTCTAAAAATTTCTAAATTTGGTCTCCAAGTACATTTTATATGGAGATCATGTTGAACGGTTCAGATTGACTATTTGGATTTGGAAAATGAAGACATTGATCCATAGTACCATAACCTCACTCTTATTTTATTCTAATAACTCACCAACAGTTGATCAGTCAATTGGTATCGCTCTTGGAAAATTTATGGTTCTAAATTAAAGGTACCATGTGATGAATAGGGGAACAGGTTGGGTCTGATGGGCATCTGACCCAAAGTGGTTCCAACGGGTTCTATCACCATTGGTCCAATGGTGATAGAACCCGTTGGAACCACTTTGGATCCGATGCCCATCGGACCCAAGCTGCTCCCGATGAATAGAGGTTTGAATATGCTGGACATATTCAAACGTGTTATTATTAATTATATCTAATACTATTTTTCTTGAAAAATCGAACATGTGCTTTTCTTTTTGCATAATTCCAAGTAGATCTGCAGGGTATAATTAGGGACGGTATGAAGATTAATATTAATTAACAAACACAATTATTGCAACTAATTACAAAAATTTGATGTCTTTATATTTGTGTCTTATATTGGAGGAAAATTATATGCTTTAACATTGATGCATACAAACTGCATAGGCGATGAAAACACAGGATGCAAACTTTGCGAACCGCCCTGCGCTATATGCAGCAAATTGTCTCCTCTATGGTAGCACGGATATTGCTTTCTCAAATGGCCCCTACTGGCGCCAGATGCGTCGAATTGGTGCCAATGAGCTCTTTAGTCCAAAACAGGTGAAATCTTTATCCTCAATTTGGCAAAAAGAGATCGATTCCCTGTTGAAGAGCTTCAGTTCAGTTTCTGGTAAATCACAAGTCAATTTGAGTGCATGGACATGTGAGCTTTCAAACAATATTGTCATTCGCGCAGCATTTGGAGGAAAATTTAAAATGAGAGAAGTGTTATTGGAAATATTAAAAGAGGTAGTGGAGCTCTTTGCTGGGTTCCAACTATCTGATCTCTTCCCATCATTGAGTTGGTTAGATGTGAAGATGAGAAGAAGAGTTGCGAGACTCCACCGGTAAGTACATTTGATGAACTTAATTTTCTTCTTATTCTTTAAAGTTTGGCTGAGACTCATTTGTTAATTATAATTAATACATGTAGAAAAATTGATTTGGTACTAGAGAAGATTGTACAGGAGCATTTGAAGAAAAGAGAAGATAAGGAAGAGATTGAATATGATTTCATTGATGCCCTTATTAATATAAAGGAACGTGGTGACTTGGAGATGCCTATCACTAAGGACAACATAAAGGCTATTATCTTGGTATGGGCCTGATTAACATTTACTTCATATAAACTATTATTATAATCAATAAACAAGGAAAGAAAATACACACTAATTATCTGCAGAATATGAATATAACCTCCATGGGGCAACTGTATCAATATTCAATACTTTTTATTGACCTGTGATATGTTGCATTTCTAGGGGCATATATGTAAAAGTACGTTAGATCCTTATTAAATTTGCAAAAGCAGTACAGAAAATTAAGGATTTGTTACTCATGGTTAAATTTAATGAGTATCACTATTCTCTCATCAATTACACCTAACAAACCCTAATAAAATATATTTTAATATACTTTTGTGTATGTAGTAATTGATAAAAAGTACTGATTGAATGTTCACTTTATTCAGGATGTATTTAATGCAGGAACTGATACATCGGCAACAACGATTACATGGGCCATGGTAGAACTAATTAAGCACCCTGATAAAATGGCAAAGGCACAAACAGAGATAAGGCAAGCTGCAAGTGATAATACTAATTTTGATGAGAATAACCTCAGTTATTTGCAATTAGTCATTAAAGAAACCCTGAGACTTCACCCTCCGGCACCACTTTTATTGCCACGACAATGCAAGGAGAGTTGTCAGGTACTTGGCTACACAATTCCCACCGGGGCCCTCATGGTAATCAACGCCTGGGCTCTAGGAAGAAACCCTGAGTACTGGAACGATCCAGATGAATTCAAACCGGAGAGGTTTGAAACATCTGGTATTGACTTTATGGGGCAGAATTTTGAGTTTGTGCCATTTGGTGCCGGGAGGAGGATTTGTCCCGGACTTAAGTTTGGTTTGACTGTGGTAGAGCTTGCTCTGACAAGTCTATTGTTGCATTTTGATTGGAAACTACCTGACGGGATGGCGCCAGAGGATGTCGACATGACGGAGACCCTTGGAATTATTGTTTCCAAAAAGGTGCCTCTGTATTTGGTACCAACATTGCGAGTTCCTTTGCCTGATGTTTAGATATAGATGTCCAAGAAATTTTGCTCAATGTAATATCTATAAATGTGTGTATTTTAAAATAAAAGACTGTATTAAAATAAATTGAAGTATTGCACTGGTAATCGAGTTTTATCCAATAAAAATGTGTGATTTTCCTACAATAGCAGTAACTAGTGAAATGCCTCGCTTTGCTTCGGGAGGGATAATTGAGACAATTATATGAGTTGTCAGTAATATAACAAAAAAAAAAGTAAATATCGTGCAAGTATTAGTTTACATAAATATAGTACCAAAAACTTGCAATATGATAATTTATAGGTTTTGAAGAATTAATTTGCTACAATTTTTTTTTTTTTTTTTTATAAAAGGCATTGTGTCCGTTTCATTAAAGAAACTTGTTCCCATTACAAACCAAAATAAATCTGTGTAATACGATCACAGCTCAAACGCAAATGTTCAGAATTTGCTACAATTGAAAAGGAGCAAACAATATACATAAAAAAGAGAGTATAATACAATGATATTTTGGTACGTGATCAGCAATATGAAAGACTTCATAAATTTTATACCAAGAAACGACCAAATTCCATACATATACATAGAAATCACGCCGTAAAACCATTATATATGAAGAGAGATAGATAGATGGGCTAACTTGCTTTGGGAAGTAAAGATGGTGTTTTACTTCCTGCTCATATCTCTATTTTCAAAATTCAAATAATCGATCTGAATCGCTCAACATGATCTCTATATTAAAATGTGCTCGGAGACCAAATTTTACATTTTTTGGATTTTTTTTACTATTTATTTGCAATTATCCCCTTCAAATTACCAGATGTTCTTAGTGGCTTCCTACCCTGTAAAAATATCATCACAAAGCAAATAAGTTGGCCCTGACTAATGTTCATTCCTTCACAAAATTACAAAAGGGAAAAACCAACAGCATTGTCATATTGTCTTTTGACATTCTTCACTCCAAACAAAGGCATAAAATTTTTTGCATAATTTTTTTTTTTTTTCAATTCTTCACTTCATAGTACAAAAATAACCTTAATTAGTAAAAGGCTAGATAAGGGAAAATGCTAGTCTTTTTTTGAGGTAGAGAAAATGCTAGTCTTTGAATTGTAGGATAAGTACTCTTTCTGGGGTAATTTATGCTGTCCTAATTGGTGGTCCATGTAGCATGAGAAGATTTTGAATTCACTGAAAAATCTGTGTAAAATTTGTTGACTCTAGTTGGTGGAATTATCTGGTTGGAGTCAAGACTGCATATCATGATGTTTCATGCTATGAATTTTGAATAGTATATTCTCCTAAAACCCTCAACCTTCTATTATTTAATGAGTGGATCTTTGTAAAAGTAGGAAAATATCAGGTCACTTTGGCCCTATAGGAAATGAATAAAAAAAAGTGTATGTTCTTTTTTCATTATTTGCAGACCTAATGGCAAGAAAAGGAAGGACTGACCTATCAAAAGCTGTTAGATTTGAAATTAAATTCATGAGGTAATAGCACCTTTTTTTTAAAGCATTTGAAAACCAATTCATAGAAATTATAACGTTATATATAATTTCAGCTTAAGTTATAACGAGTCAGTTTTTGCGATTTCAAAGTCTGAACAGTAGATCCGAACTACTCAACATGATCTCTATGTTAAAATAGGATCCGACTCCGGTGCTTTTCTTAGAGAAAAGCACGGAGCTGCTTTTCCGATCCCAACCATTGAAATTTTTAAATTTGCGTATCTCGATAAAGAAACTTTTCCATGCACAAATCTCGACGAATTTGAATGGTTGGGATCGGAAAAGCAGCTCCGTGCTTTTCTTAGAGAAAAGCACCGGAGTCGGATCCGTTAAAATATGCTTGGACACCAAATTTTATATTTTTTGGAATTTTTTTTACTATTTTTTGAGATAGGTACAAATCATTGTTTTCAGATCATTTGAAAACTCAATAAAAGTTGGAAAAATGTTAATCCTTCCTTTTTTTTTAAACTCAATAAAGGAAGTGTACATTTTATGCAGAGGGCAGTCAGTGACCTCAGAAAATACAATCACCTTTCTTTTTGAATTGTATCATGTTGATTTCAAATTTTATCAGTGAACTATGGATAACACATGATCCGGCATTTGTGAGGTTTCATAAACTGGGTACTCAGCAGTCTTTTAATTAATGGATCAAACAAAATTTGGCAACCCTAGCAGAAACTGGTTGCAGTTTAGTCAGAACTTCAAAAAAAAAAAACAATATTACTATTTTTATTAATCACATTTCTCGCCCTTTGAATAGTGGAACAATTGAATTTACCGGATAATGACATAAAGTTCTTTCTCAGCATCTATGAAAAAGATTTTTTTTTTTCTGAAAGACTTGGTAGCAGCTACCAAATGTACAAGAAAATAGATGTAATTACAACTATACTATCCTATTATATCAGCTATTTAATATTCTTGAAAATCATCTCTGCGCCGAACCCCTATACCTCTAGTCTTTACCTTCCTACAACAGCTCAGCCACAGTGTCGTTTCCTCTTTGATTCGTTGTGCCAGAATAAATGGTGCCAAAATTTGAGTACTCACATAAAAGGGTCAATTTAACTAAATACTAAATTGTATAGCAGTATTGCAATAACTGGTACTGTACCAGACCAGCAAAAGCCCAAATACAGTGACCCAAGTTACTTCTCTATCAACACGTACCTTGTTATTGCAATTATGCCCCATTGTGAAATCATCTATGAATTTTTATCATCATACCCTCAATAGTGTAATAGAAGCCCCCCCACCCCAAAAAAAATAAAAATAAAGAGGGGGCAACTTATGCCATAGAGAGATATCAAAATATCACAGACACCCTCTTAATTTAACAATGTTTATGCTTGTTTAAACATAGAAAAGATCAATTTTACCCTCACTCAAGTATGATTATATATTTAGCCTTTTCTTTTGACTTACTAAATGATGCCAAGCTATGCAACTGAAAGAGGGTAATGTCGGTACTATGTACTTCACTGGCTCATGCAAATTAGGAGCAGGGATATATGTAACTGTGTTCCACGTTCTAAACTGGTAAATTAGATAATTTACTCTTCGGAGCGGTATAGAATCGAAATCATTGATATTCCATGTTTTAAGCCAGCATATTTGAATGCACAATGACAGTTTTGCCCTTACTACTAAGCCATTTTCCCTATAAAACCAAACTAAAATCTGGTAATTGGTAGTGATAAGCTTATTACTATAGCCCTTGTTCTTACCTGATTCTTAAAATGATACATTACAATAAAATAGGCAGTTGCCTCAAGGAGTAAAACCAAATTAAACCAGTGTTATTGACCGTGAGGTAAATTCAAGTCGAACAGTGTAATTCAACTCACAACGGAATGTAAAATAATGGAACATATATTTTGCGAAGCCTATTAAAGCTGTGGCCCAACTTATTTATACAGAAATATGACATAGTATTTTTTTTTTTTTTAAATATGAAACAACCACAGTTTATTAAAAGTTTAAAACCTTTGGTTCATTCTAATGTACCTCAATTGGAAACACCCTTTTCTCAGTCTCAATGGGCCTCGAACCAAGTACAGAAGGGCCTCTAATGGGCCTTTAGAAGAGGTGTACCACGTTCCACGTCCATAAAATCTTTAAGGCCCTCTATGAAATGGGCTGCTCCAATGAATTCAAATAAACTAATGTACCTCATTTTTAGTTTGAATCCAGTCCGTTCATTATATTTTGCCACGAATCTTAAAGGGACGCATGCATTAAAGGCTTTACCGGATTGACTGGACGTTCAAATGCCTCTATTTTTTTTTACCTCCACCATGTCTCCAATTTTAAAAACATTAATAATTCAAAATTTAAAATTTAAATATCAAAATAAAACCGTTGGATATTATATACATCATGTTATCTATGCACATGCAAAAAATTATGACATTTCAATTTTGTTTTGGTTGTCATCAAGAGCTTGTAAAAAACGTACTAATGTGAATAATTTCTAGACGTTGATTTTCTAACTTATTGATTCACATAAAAACAAAATCAAAATGTGATAATTTTTTATGAACTCATAGAGAAAATAACATAGATCACATCTAACGGTTTTATTTTGATTTTAAGTTTTAAATTTTGAGTTATTGAAGTTTTAAAAAATAGAGGCATAATAGAGGCACCAAAAATAAATGCATTTGAATCCTCCTCTATAAAATATTTTCTTTAAAGTGCAATGCATTCAACCATAATTTAATTTAAAATAAAAAATAAAGTATTCATATTTGCTTTGAAAATTTAAATAAATCTGCTGTTATTCTGTTATTCCGATTCTAATTGTTCAAATTTTTTCAAATTTTTTTGTGCTCCAATTTTAACGAAAGAAAGTTTTTCATGTGCAAATCCCAACAAAGATCAGAATAACATGTTCCTTTTATTTCCGTACTGGGGAACTTTGGACTATATGTAAATATATAATGCTATTTTAATTAATTATGTTATTATATTTTTAATTTAATTTCTAATCAAGGCTGTATATAAAATTAGATTACAACCAATAAAAAATAAATTAAATCATAACTTAATTTTAAATCTTAACTAAAAAATATATATATATAATGCTATTTAGTTTCCAGTTTTAACGAAGAAAGTTGGAATCAGAATAACATGTTCCTTTTATTTCCGTACTGGGGAACTTTGGACTATATGTAAATATATAATGCTATTTTAATTTAATTTATAATCAAGGCTGTATACAAAATTAGATTACAACCAAATAAAAAATAAATTAAATCATAATTGATTTTAAATCTTAACTTAAAAAAACTATATATGTCGGCCTAATCTGAAATAATCGATTTAAATTTCCTTTTAACTTTACAATTGATATTAGAAGCCAGACTTGTATTCCTTCATCAAAAAGAAAATTCATTTGAAGTACTTCATACCTCAACTCAATCTAACATACATAACCAAAGGCATTTCTTTTCCGGTTAGGCGGCCCTCATGGCGAAAGACTCTAACCAAATCGACCATCTCTCCAATCTCCATGATGATTTGCTTGTTACAATCTTCTCTTTTCTCCCCACTCACATCGTTACACGCACCTCCGTCCTGTCTCGTCGCTTCTACCACCTTTTGAAGGTCTTTCCTCCTCATGTGATCATAAGTCGAGACCTTCCTCGCCCCCAACGTGAGAACTTCGCTGCCATGGCCAAAGATTTGATCCTCCATCTCAATCCCTCCAACCCCCTCTTCAGTTTGCACTTGGAGGTCTCTCAGTGTCACCAAAATGCTTCATTTCTTTCTTCATTGCTTGTCAAGGTCCGTTCCTTCGAGTGCCGCCATCTTACTATCAAAGGTTGTTGCTTTCCAAATTTCTTACTTCTCATCCCCATAATCTTCACCATTAACTCTCTCAGGTCCCTCTCTCTTGATTGCTTTCTTGATCCTGCAATTTGTTTTCCTTCTGGAATCACTTTAATCTGCCTGAGAAGCCTTTCCCTTGGATTAACCAGGACTGACTCGATCAAACTGAACCAACTTCTCTCTGAATTGTGTTCATTGGAAGATTTAAATCTTCATATAATTGAAACACCTTTGCTTAGCATTTTCTCTCGGAAAATAAAAAAACTCAAATTGATTATTGTCTCCAAAAAGCCACCAGTAGATAATTTGAGTTTATCTCTTCCTTCATTGGAGTCTCTTCATTTGGAAATTCGGAACGGCCTTCAAGTTTCATCTAACTTTCATGTAAAGGTTCATTTTTTGAGAAAATCTGTGATTAATCTTTATAAACTTCATGAGAGAAATGTCAGAGCTGTGGTTGGACTGTTGAATTGTATCTCACATGTGGAAGAACTAAGCCTGCATTTAAAGGAGAGCGAGGTAATTAATGAACTTTACACTTGTTAATTATTACTTTTTTGCACGTGTCAGTTTGGTTTCTTTTTGGAACACTGGTGTGTATTGATCTTCGAGTTGTTTAGATTTGTGTGTCTTAACTTATCAGTCAGCAGCCTGCTTTAAAATTTAAAGTGGTGCTGATATGTCAGATATGCATCTGATACTAATATGACAGTTTTATATGCTTTATATTGTAGATTAACGAATTAATTACATGTGTAAAAATTGACATGTTTTTTTTTATTTTTATTTCTATAGAATGAGAAGTACCCAATTCCTATCTTGTTTAATTCAGGAATAGATGTGCCAAATTTTCTCAAGTTGAAACAATTGGATGTGACCCTTTGTTTTCACGAGCACAATTTTCAAGCTGTCACCACGCTGCTCCATAATTGTCCTGTACTGAAATCAGTGAAGCTGGTTCATGAGGTGCATAACCTATTTTATTTTTGTAACCTATATGTTTAGATTTTAGAGTAAAGATTTTGTCCCCCGCCATTTGGTCCCCTAAATGTCCCCCTAACTAATTTTTCCATAAAGTACAATTGGGACCACTAACTAATAAAAGAGAAACAATAATTACTTAGGAGACCACTTAAATTTGAAAAAAATTACAACTGGTGTGCACATGTATGAACACTTATGCACGCAAGTATTCCTATATAATATATCAAGTATTCATACCTAAGATATTAAGTATTTAAACAAAAAACTGGACATCAAGTTTCTTTTCTCCATAGTCACACACCTATCTTTTACATGTTTTTAAAAGTATTTTTTTTCTCCCTTTAATCTAATCAATATTTCTAATAATCCGCGGGAAATTTTGCAAATCTAAAACCACGAATGTTTTCTACATAATTTTATCTTTCAAATGAGATCCATGATGAAGTACTTTTGGGTTCTTCGTCGTTCAAGTACTCATACCTCGGCATGCAAGTATTCATACCTCGTCGAGCAAGTATTCATACCGTGTAGTGGAATACTTTCAATCTTATAGTGTGAATACTTACATTATTTTAGTAAGATTAATTTTATTGATTTTATTATGTATATTTCTAATATTCCAGCATGAAAATTTTATATGCTTTAGTATGAATACTTTTCAATTTGAATATTTTATAGTAATGATACTTTGAAAGTTATATTATGAATACTTTATATATTTTAGTATGAATACTTTTTAAGTTTTAGTATGAATATTTTTTAAAGTTTATTCATTTGTGTATTATTTTGTAGGACATTAAACCTACTATTTTATGAAATTATTTCTTGCACATGCAAGTTTGTTCTCTAAACAATTTGAAATAGCAAAATGACTCTTTATTGAGTAAGTATTAATACTTGACAAGGTATAAATACTTGTTCGATGAGGTATGAATACTTGCATGCCGAGATATGAGTACTTGAACGACGAAGAATTTGAAAGTACTTCATCATGGATCTCATTTGAAAGAGAAAATTACATAGAAAATATTCGTGGTTTTAGATTTGCAAAATTCCTCACGGATCGTTATAAATATTGATTAGATTAAACGGAGAAAAAAAATCCACTTCTAAAAATATGTAAAAGATGGGTGTGTGACTAGGGAGAAAAGAAAGAATGTCTAGTTTTTTGTTTAAATACTTAATATCTTAGGTATGAATACTTGATATATTATATAGGAATACTTGCGCGCATAAGTGTTCATACATGTGCGTACCAGTTGTAAATTTTTTCAAATTTAATTGGTCATCCAAGTAATTATTGTTTACCCAAGTTAGTGGTCCCCATTGTACTTTATGGATAAGTTAGTTAGGGGGACATTTATGGGATAGAATGGAGGGGACTATTAGTCGATCTCTAGATTTTAATCATATTTGCTATCATATGAATTAAGATTCTTTGATGATCGAAAATAAACTTTTGGTTGCTGGGTCTACCCTAATTTAACTATGCTCAACATAATCAACCAATTTCTTTTTTAAGTTCTTTTGTTTGTTTCTATTTCCTGCAATCAATAGGGCTATGATTGAGATTGAACTCCTTTTCATTTTTATTTTGAAGAGCAACTAGGATATAATTGGGGAATGACAGTATCTGATTTTATCTTGGTAGCTACTACCAAGCTTTAAAAAAAGAAGAAAAAAAGAAGACAATACCTGATTTTATTCAATATGATCTGTATAATTCCGACTAAGACTTCCATATATATATAGCTTAGTTTCACTACAAAGGACCTTGATTTCTTGTGAGTTGCATCATTTTTTTTTTTGGTTTTCCAAAATTTCTAGTATATTATTGCTACTTATTATTATTTTTTTTTTATATCTTTCTACTTTAGATTGCCGAGTTCAATAGTTATTCAACAAGACAAAGGAAAATGATAGATTGGGAATCAAAACTGCCTCGTAATGTTGATGGTAATTGTTGTTATGCTTATTTCAAAAATCTTGACTTGGAGGAAGACAGTAAAGAATTCAAAAAGTTGTTGAGTAAGAACGTACCTCTAAAAGCCAAGTTCGTAACTAGGACTTGCGTAGTCCAGCTCGATGAACTCATTTTCTTTACTCTTACTTTGCTTGTATTGATTATTAGTTTTGTGGTAGCTAATTAAATATCCTAGCCGTGTGTCATTTATTTTTAGAAGGTTGAAGGACTAAGTCCTAGCATTTTCATTAATAAGAAAAAAATGTTATAATTACAAGATCCTACTCTGTGTCTTGTCAAGCCTTATGTACAACCTGCTTATATTTATACTCTATTTACAAACTGTAAACCAGTGTTGTAAAATACGGCCGCATGGACCGCATATGCGTATGCAGTCCAATTCCGCATAAAAATTTCCATGCGGTCTCAAATATGCAGTTTTGCATATGTGGCCACATATTGGGCCGCATGTTTCTGCATGTTTCCGCATATTGGTCTGCATATGTGCGATTGAGCCGCATATGTCCGCATATTGGTCCGCATATGTGCCAATTTATTGTTTGAATGATTTTAATGGGAATATATTGCATGTTTTGAGTGGAAATAAATAAATATATAGTTTAAAATCCGCATATATGAGTCCGCATGAAGTTCCGCATATGCGGCCGCATACTGCATATGCGGTATGCAGTGGCCTTCCGCATGCATGAACAAAACTGCATTTTACAACATTGCTGTAAACATATGCTGCCTACACTGGCACAGTACTATGACAAACCCCATATTTGCTAAATCCTAGAAATTTTAAAAAATGGCCCAATTATGTATATCGATTGCTGACTCATTAATTAGTATGCCTGGAAAAGTTCGTTTGTTGCGCTCTCTCCAAAATGCCCATGTCGCTTCTGCCCAAGCTGTATCCCACCGCGCTCTGATAAGAACTCCCATGGATGCTCTACCCTCCCACCAGACCTCAAAGATGATAGTTTCCGTTTTAGGAGTGATGTTTAGGTGTGCAAAATTTTAAAAATTCCCTCGAGAACCAAGCCATGTGTCATGTTGACATGGTTTTAATTATGTCTGCATGTTGTGAAAAGTACTACTAATGCATGTATTTGGGGCTCACTGTTATGTAAAGTTGGACTCAATTTGGGGCATGCATATATGCAGGTTGATATGTACTATGTTTATCTTAATTATTGTTATGCTGGTTTCTTGGTGATATTTATTTTTTTTAGATAAAATTATAAATCAACTGAGATACATTCTGGCTAATTTTTCACTTTTAACAATTTAACAAGTAATACCAAAATGAAAGAGAGAGAACGAGAAAAAGAAAAAAGAATGAATTTTTTTTTCCATAAAAATTATGTGCGTATCCGTTCCGTCGAATTTGATGCTAAAATTTCAAATTATCAATTTAATAAAAAAAAAAAAATCAAGAATCACTGCGCTTATCAAAGTTTAGCAAACGATAATTATCATCAGTCGCAAGTAGATTTAATAAAATAAAAATCAAGAATCAATGCACCTTTTAAAGTTTAACAAAAGATAATTAATGTCTTTCGAAAGTTTAACTAACTCGTTTAACCGAATTATGAATTTGATTGGTTCTATGATGTTATTATTTGAGAAGGACATATTGCATTTAAAGGATTAATTTTGTGTGAAGTGCATATTTTTTTTAAATATCTTTGAATATTAACATGTCGACTTACTTCAACACTAACTACTAATCTACCCTGATAGGGCCATGTCAGGCCCCGAATTTTTTTTTTTTTGACATCCTGCAAATTCGTTATTAATTAAAACCACTCGAGTCATTATTAATTAAAACCACTCAAGTTAGTTTATATCAAAAAATACCACTCCCGTAAAACTATTTCGCGCGCCAGCAAAACCGGGTCCGCACAAGCCTTTTGCGCATCTCTTGGTCCACACCATGATTTTACGCACCAAGGGATTCGCACAAGGCTTTGGCGCACTAATAGGTGAGCACAGAAATTGACATACTTGCATGGATTTTAATGTACTTAGCACAGATCTTGATGCAATCGGATAGTACAAAATTGGATTTTGAATAAAAAAATTGATGTGACAGCTTTTGTCAAATGGTCAGCGTCCCAAGGAAAGGTCAAAACGTGTCTTTGACCGACACCCCAATTTTATAACAACCATCTGATTACATCAAGATCCGTACTAAGTACATTAAAATCCGTGCAAGTATGTCAATTTTCGTGCACACCTATTGGTGCGCCAAACTCTTGTGCGAACTCCTTGGTGCGTAAAATCATTGCGCGGACCCGGTGCGCAAAAGGCTTGTGCGGACCCGATTTGGCTGGTGCGCGAAATGGTTTTGCGAGAGTGGTATTTTTTGATATAACTTGCTCCGGATAGTTTTTAATTAATAACGAATTTGCAGGGTGTCAAAAAAATTTTTTGGTGTCAGTTCTCATAAAAACCACCATGAGCTGATTACTAAGCTCATATAACAAGCCCAAAAAACATGTCCGTTCGAGTTATCCGTACGCCTTTCTACTTGACCTATTGGCTAGGAAAGTCCGTTCGGATCATCCGTACGAGATCTGAACCGACTTATGAGCCTACGAAAAATGCCCAGTCGAGTGTCCGTACGAGACCCAAACTGGCCTACAGGCCTATCAATACTCCGAAGTTTACTGAGCTCGGGGCCCAGGCACTCAACAACACAAGGTATCAAAGATGATAGAGTTACGTACCTACCGGATCGACAATCAGTTCGACCCAGACAGGCAATAAGTACACATTAACAAGCTTGAGCTAATCTCCTTTGAGTTAGGACGTGCCTTGGATCATCGCGACTTAATCTCATCAGAGGTGAGTTGTATCATACCCACAATGGTAATGGTTGCTCATATTTATTAAGAGAATGGAGTAGATTCACTTGAGATTTCGGTTAGGGTTTCGACGGCAAGGCCTCTGATGAAGAGGTGGGAGAGAATAGGGCAACCATGAGAGAGAGCTTTGGATTTTGGTAAAGGGAGGTGAGATCGAGAATTAAAAGAGAGAAAGATCGGGAATGAAAGTTGGGTAAATTTATAGTAGTTAAGAAGTGAGTAGTTAAACGGTGGACCGTTTTGGATAAAAACTAGGAAAAAGGCTTGGGTAAAGAAACCTTTTTTTCCTTAATTTTTCTATTTATAATTTTGCTCTTCTAACTATTTATATTATCAACATTTAGCCTCTCCCATCAAATTCCAGTGGCCACATGTTTTGTATTATTTGTTCTTACGTTTCAGCTCCACATCAAAATTTTCTAGTTCCGCCGCTGTAACCTTGCTTTTAGAGAAGCCTTGTCTTTGTAATGGTTATTTTGTCGGAATCTCGAAACGAAAATTCTCGAGGAGTGTCTGTGGAATACTTGTTGTATCAACCTGGATAACAAAAGTGATGGTGTTCATCATCATTTTAATGGTTTGAGCTGAAGGTAAAAAAGACTTTAGACGGCAAAATCATTCCCTATTGTTCAAGATTGAACCTTATCATCATTTTTAAGGGTTAATTTTCTATTTACACTCAAAGACTTCGTTAGTTTTCTATTTATCTTTATACTCTTTATTATATATAATGTATCCGTTATTTTTTTATTTTACCATAGAGTTAATTACTCACATTTAAATTTTATTAAGATATATCTTTTCTTATTATACCCGGCCTTGCTCTTACTTATAAAATGTTGTATGCTTTTATCAACAACAAGGTAATGAAAATGTGATATCAGACATATGACATTTAGAGACCCGGGACAATGCAGCTACGTACCACTAGTACAACAAATGCGACTATACACGGTCCGGAAGACTAATGATACACAGTTCCACGACCATATCAGCGAGCGTTGTGTATGAATAGAATAGTACATTGTACATGGTTAATGGACTATGTTTTTATAGTACTAACATACACGGTTAATAGACTTGAACTGTGTCTAATATGCAGTGTATGTTTTGTGTTTCTGTACTAGTGACAGAGGGGTAATTGTAATTGAACAATAATGTTTTGAGTGGAAGTTATTTTTTTTATATATTGTTTATGATTTAAGGAAGGAGTTGTTGCGGAAAAGTTTTGCTCATATTTATTATTTGTAAAGAAAGGAGGATCCATTTGCATACAGTTGGAAACAGTTCCGAGAATTGTTGGGAAAAAATGGGTTTTGGACGGTTGTGATTTGTTTGGAATAAAAAATTGTATAACCAAGTTGTATAAGATCCCAAATAAATTAAAGATGCATTCTTTTGTTTTGCATCTCCCATTCTCACTATAGAAGAACATTGTTTTGTATGCATCTCCAAAAGATGCATTTAAAAAATCTCCAAAACAGTGAATACAAATAAATACGTTTTGTTTTAACAATTCGTATTTAGATTGATCGAATTTACAAACAAAATTTTGTAAATTAAATCTACAAAATTAATCATGATACAGAAAAAATAATTTTCGAAAAAAAAAAATAATTTTATTATTTCAAAGTTATGCGTTTTTTCTGAAACATGAAATTAATTATCAGAACAATTCGTGTTCTTTATTAAAACTAGAATACATGCTATAAAAGCTCTGATACCAATGTTAATTAACGGATAGAACTTACAAATTACTCCGTTAATCTTCGTGTGGAAGCGGATCTTGCGAGCGTAGCAGTATCACTGGTTCTGCAAGGAATCACAAGCCGTAGCCGAAAGCCCTGCGTTTTCCACAGCCTAAAACCTTCTTTTCTTAACAGAGTACTTCTTGGTGCTCTCTATCTTTTCTCTCTAATTTTGGCTGTCACTATTCATTCGTTTTTCAGACAGATCATGAAGAGAGATAAGGATAGGGCTTATATAATATTATTGCACCTTTTCATAAAGGGTCTGCACCCTTTCATAATGGGTCACTTATTGGATTCGGGTTTCCCATAATGGGTGTACCAATTAATAAATCCAACATGATCGAGCATCTAACCTGACATGACAAAATTCTATGCAGAGGGCTGTCAGTGACCTTTCTTTTCGAAATGTGTCATTGTTGATTTCTAATTTTATCAATGAACTATGGATAATACAGTATCTAGCATGAGTGAGTTTTCATGAACTAAGTACTTGGCAGTTTGTTAATCAATGGATCAAACCAAATTTGGCAACCCTAGCAGAAACTGATTGCGGTTCAGTCAGAACTTTGTAAATGAAAAAAAAAAATGACCATATTTACCAAGTCTATCAGTTAAATCACTTCTGTTAATGCAAACCTTTTGAATAATCAAACAATTGACTTTACCAGATAACGACGTAAAGTTCTTCCTACACGCCTATGAAATAAATTTTTTCAGTACATACTAAAAAGAGGTCAATTTAACTAAAAACTAAATTGGATAGAAGTATTGCAATAACTGGTACTGTACCAGACCACAAAAAAGCCCCAATACAGTGACCAGAGTTAATTATCTATCAACACCTTGATATTGCAATTATGCCCCATTGTCAAATTAACCCTGAATTTTTCCCAGCTTAACCTCAACAGTGCCTTAGAAACGAAAAAAACAACAAGATCACTTATTCACTTTTACCCTCACTCAAGTATGATTATGCCAAGTTATGCAACTGAAAAAAGGAGGGCAATGTTGGTACAAAGTACCAAATTTGTTAATGCAAATTAGGAGCAGGGGTAAACTGGTAAATGAGATACTTTCCTCTTTGGAGGTATTCCATGTTTTAAGCCAGCATATTTGAATGCACAATGATGGTTTTGCCCTTAGTACTAAGCCATTTTCCCTATAAAACCAAACTATTTTTTGCTAATTGGGATTGATAAACTTATTACTGTAACCCATTTTCTCACCTGATTATTAAAATGATCCATTACAATAATATAGAGTAGTTGCCAAAAGAAGTAATACCAAATCAAAGCAATATTATTGACCATGAGCTAAATTCAAGTAAAATTGTATAATCAGCTCACTACTATATCCTATTTCAATTATATAAAACAAAATGGGGAAATCTGACATAGCATTTTTTTTAAATCTTTTTCAACAAATCAAACTATATCGACTTTCAATTGTTTTTCAGACAGGAGCTTCCTCCTTTGGCTCATTTTATTTTATGGAAAAAATAAGTGGTAGAGTATACCACCTGTTTCATTCAAATGAAACAACCGAAGTTTATTAAAACCTTTGTTTCATTCTATCAGATATGTTGTGAATTTCTACAAGCATTTATGTGCAATAAAATTAACAAAGATAATTGTAATCCAACATAATGTTTTTAGTGGCAGTTATTGTTTTTGTTATATATTGTTTATTATTGGTAAATAAGCTAACAAGGGAACGAAGGGATTAAATGGGTCTCTAATGGGCCTTTAAAAGATATGTAGCAAGTCCATTAAATCTTAAAGCCCCTCTATGCAGTGGGCCGCTCAAACGGATTCAAATAAACTCATGTACTTCATTTTTTGAGATTCAATCAGGTTTGTTTATTATAGGCAGACACGAATCTTGAAGGGACAGGCTTGGGCCTGATTGGTTCGCTTTCTAATCGGACGATCTGGATTGAAACACAAACGGCGAGGTAAAGCAGAGGTTCCGGAATTTTTAAAAAAAATCATAATTATTAAAAATAAATTTAGGGAACCAACATGATTGATTTTTTTTAAGCTATTCGGTACATCTCATTTACATTTAAGCGGTACCGAATAGCCTATTCGGGACCTCCCAATTTTACAATTTTTTCATAGTTTCTGTCAAGTAAAAGGATAAAATTGGGTGGTACCGAATAGGCCATTCAGTATTGCTTAAATGAGAAAGAAGTATCGAATAAGTCTATTCGGTACTTATGGTTTTTGTAAAAAGAAAATTAATCAAGTTAGTTCTCTCAACCGTATTTTTCTAATGATGGTTTTTAAAAAAAAATTCGAGGATCTGGACTCTGCTCCAACCCTAGTCCAACTAGTGTATTTTTTGCAAAAATCATTTAGCACTTAGATGAAGATAAGGTGAAATCATTAATGCCCCAAAATATCTAAGTAACGGTCAGTTCAGTTGCCGCCTTTATTGAAATTTGTTTCATCTCTCTCCATATTTTCTTTCAGTTGCTTTGGTATGTAGTCCAAACACACCCGTTTTTCTCCATATTTTCTTGCAGTTGCTTTCGTAGTCCAAACACATGCACCCGTTTTTCTCCATATTTTCTTGCAATTGCTTTGGTAGTCCAAACACATGATGCAGCGAGAGGAAGGGAATTTGGGAGCGACTGGGTCTTGCAGTTAAAAGAAATTAGTAGCCGTTGAAGGTTCAACCAAAGGGGAGATGGTCCCAAGTTGTCAGAAATGGAGGTGTACTGGAGAGGAATTGAATGGAGAATAATTAGAAGAATTAGTTAGTCATTTTAAGTGATTCCTGTTGGATCTGTATCGCCTATATAAATGGGTTGTAACTGTGAAACCAATTTCATGAAAAGTATCAATAAAGTATCAATTTCGTTTTTGCTCTCACCTGCACTTGAGATTCAGTCTCGCTGCACATGCACCCGTTTTTCTCTTATCTTTCTTCTTCCTCATTTTTTTTCTTTCATTTGAGTTTGCTATATTTCTTCCTTGACTGAGAAGAGCAGAAATGGAACTACTTGCACTCCCTTCTCTTCTCTACTTTCTAACTTCTCTTCTTCTACTAGTGTTCTCCCTTCGATTCCTTCAGAAGCAAATTACACATTCTAAATCTAATCTTCCTCCAGGCCCCAAGACCTTGCCATTTATTGGAAATCTACACCACCTAGCAACGTCAAGTTTGCCACATCATGCCATGCATGATCTTGCCCAATTGCATGGACCCGTTATGCTCCTTTGCGCCGGCGAGAAGGACATCGTTGTCCTCACTTCTCGCGAAGCTGCAAAAGAGGTGAGTGTGACTACTTGTTGTAGCTGATCATTGTAATTATTTTATGGGTGAGGCTATATATATACCTATGAATAGCGCACAATGGTCTGTACTTGGAATCAATATCTCCGTTTACAAAGTTCAAATAGTCGATCTGTTTAATTAACATGCATGATTATCATATGAAATGTACTTGTCGATCAAATTTTACATTTTTTTTAGAATTTCGTTTTTCTATTTTTTAAAGATAAGTAGCAAAAAAATTTCTAAAAATTTCTAAATTTGGTCTCCAAGTACATTTTATATGGAGATCACGTTCAACGGTTCACATTAACTATTTGAACTTGAAAAACAAAGATATTGATCCATAGTACAATAACCTCACTCTTATTTTATTCTAATAACTCACCAACAGTTGATCAGTCAATTGGTATCGCTCTTGGAAAATTTGTGGTTCTAAATTAAAGGTACCATGTGAATAGGGGTTTGAATATGCAGGACATATATTCAAACGTGTTATTATTAATTATATCTAATACTATTTTTCTTGAAAAATCGAACATGTGCTTTTCTTTTTGCATAATTCCAAGTAAATCTGCAGGGTATAATTAGGGACGGTATGAAGCTTAATATTAATTAACAAACACAATTACAACTAATTACAAAAATTTGATGTCTTTATATTTGTGTCTTATATTGGAGGAAAATTATATGATTTAACATTGATGCATACAAACTGCATAGGCGATGCAAACACAGGATGCAAACCTTGCGAACCGCCCTGCGCTATATGCAGCAAATTGTCTCTTCTATGGTAGCACGGATATTGGTTTCTCAAATGGCCCCTACTGGCGCCAGATGCGTCGAATTTGTGCCAATGAGCTCTTTAGTTCAAAACAGGTGAAATCTTTATCCTCAATTTGGCAAAAAGAGATCGATTCCCTGTTGAAGAGCTTCAGTTTAGTTTCTGGTAAATCACAAGTCAATTTGAGTGCATGGACATGTGAGCTTTCAAACAATATTGTCATTCGCGCAGCATTTGGAGGAAAATTTAAAATGAGAGAAGTGTTATTGGAAATATTAAAAGAGGTAGTGGAGCTCTTTGCTGGGTTCCAACTATCTGATCTCTTCCCATCATTGAGTTGGTTAGATGTGAAGATGAGAAGAAGAGTTGCGAGACTCCACCAGTAAGTACATTTGATGAACTTAATTTTCTTCTTATTCTTTAAAGTTTGGCTGAGACTCATTTGTTAATTATAATTAATACATGTAGAAAAATTGATTTGGTACTAGAGAAGATTGTACAGGAGCATTTGAAGAAAAGAGAAGATAAGGAAGAGATTGAATATGATTTTGTTGATGCCCTTATTAATATAAAGGAACGCGGTGACTTGGAGATGCCTATCACTAAGGACAACATAAAGGCTATTATCTTGGTATGTGCCTGATTAACATTTACTTCATATAAACTATTATTATAATTAATAAACAAGGAAAGAAAATACACATTAATTATCTGCAGAATATGAATATAACCACCTTAAGAAAAAGAATATGAATATAACCTCCATGGGGCAACCGTATCAATATTCAATACTCTTTGTTGACCTGTGATATGTTGCATTTCTAGGGGCATATATGTAAAAGTATGTTGGATCCTTATTAAATTTGGGAAAACAGTGCAGAAAATTAAGGATTTGTTATTCATGGTTGAATTCAATGAGTATCACTATTCTCTCATCAAATATGCCAAACAAACCCTAATAAAATATATTTTAATATACTTGTGTGTATGTAGTAAATGATAAAAAAGTACTGATTGAATGTTCACTTTATTCAGGATGTATTTAATGCCGGAACCGAAACATCGGCCACAACAATTACATGGGCCATGGCAGAACTAATTAAGCACCCTGATGTAATGGCAAAGGCACAAACAGAGATAAGGCAAGCTGCAAATGATAATACTAATTTTGATGATAATACCCTCAGTTATTTGCAATTAGTCATCAAAGAAACCCTGAGAATTCACACTCCGGCGCCACTTTTATTGCCACGACTATGCAAGGAGAGTTGTCAGGTACTTGGCTACACAATTCCCACCGGGGCCCTCATAGTAATCAATGCATGGGCTCTAGGAAGAAACCCCGAGTACTGGAACGATCCAGATGAATTCAAACCAGAGAGGTTTGAAACATCTGGTATTGACTTTAAAGGGCACAATTTTGAGTTTGTGCCATTTGGTGCCGGGAGGAGGATTTGTCCCGGACTTAAGTTTGGTATGACTGTGGTGGAGCTTGCTTTGGCAAGTCTATTACTGCACTTTGATTGGAAACTACCTGACGGGATGGCGCCAGAGGATGTGGACATGACGGAGGCCCTTGGAGTTATTGTTGCCAAAAAGGAGCCTCTGTATTTGGTACCAACATTGCGAGTTCCTTTGCCTGATGTTTAGATATAGATGTCCAAGAAATTCTGCTCAATGTAATATCTGTAAATGTGTGTATTTAGAAAAAAAAAAAAGACTGTATTAAAATATATTGAAGTATTGCACTGGTAATTAATCGAGTTTGATCCAATAAAAATGTGTGATTTCCTACAATAGCAGTAACTAGCGAAATGCCTCGCTTTGCTTTGGTAGGGATATATATAATTGAGACTTTTTTTTTTTTGATAAAAGGCATTGTGCCCTTTTCATTAAAGAAACTTGTTCTCATTACAAACCAAAATAAATCTGCGTAACACTATCACAGCTCAAACACAAATGTTCAGAATTTGCTACAATTGAAAAGGAGCAAACAGTATACATAAAAAAGAGAGTATAATACAATGATATTTTGGTACGTGATCAGCAACATAAAAAAATAGTAAAAAAATTTCAAAAAAAATTAAAATTTGGTCTCCAAGCCTATTCAATATGGAGATTATGTTGAGCAGTTGGGATCGATTGTTCAGACTTTGAAATTACAAAAACTGACTCATGATCACTTAAGCTGAAATTAATTATAACGTTTGACATTAGCCAGACTCCATATATTTAATAATTTATTGTATTCAGAATATTTTAATGCCGAAACCAGCATATCAGTTAGGAGTGGGAAGTTTATTTTTTGAGTTATCCGGATATTTACTACTCCCCACTCCCCATCATAATTTTTTTTGTCAAGTTGGAAAAATGTCCATCCTTCCTTTTTATTTAAACTCAATAAAGGAAGTGTCAATTTAATATTTACCACAGTGAGTGAGTGAGTGCTAACATTAAACTCAATAAAATGTTGCCAAACTATCTATCTGAGCATCTAACCTGACACATGCAAATTTTATGCAGAGGGCAGTCAGTGACATCAGAAAATACAATCACCTTTCTTTTCGAATTGTATCATGTTGATTTCAAATTTTATCAGTAAACTATGGATAACACACGATCTGGCATTTGTGAGGTTTCATAAACTAGGTACTCGGCAGTTTTTTAATTAATGGTTCAAACAAAATTTGGCAACCCTAGCAGAAACTGGTTGCAGTTCAGTCAGAATTTAAAAAAAAAAAACAATATTACTATATTTGTTCATCACATTTCTCGCCTTTTGAATAGTGGAACAATTGAATTTACCGGATAATGACGTAAAGTTCTTCCTCAGAATCTATGAAAAATTAAAATTTCAGTACTCACATAAAAGGGTCAATTTAACTAAATACTAAATTGGATAGCAGTATTTCAATAACTGGTACTGTACCAGACCAGCAAAAGACCAAATACAGTGACCCAAGTTACTTCTCTATCAACACGTACCTTGTTATTGCAATTATGCCCCATTGTGAAATCAACTATGAATTTTTACCATCATACCCTCAATAGTGTAATAGAAGCCCCCCCCCCCCCCCCCCCCCCCCAAAAAAAAAAAAAAAATAAAAAAAATAAAGAGGCGACTTATGCCCTATAGAGATATCAAAATATCACAGACACCCTCTTAATTTAACAATGTTTATATTTGTTTAAACATAGAAAAGATCAATTTTACCTTCACTCAAGTATGATTATATATTTAGCCTTTTCTTTTCACTTACTGAATGATGCCAAGCTATGCAACTGAAAGAGGGTAATGTCGGTACTATGTACTTCACTGGCTCATGCAAATTAGGAGCAGGGATATATGTAACTGTGTTCCACGTTCTAAACTGGTAAATTAGATAATTTACTCTTCGGAGCGGTATAGAATCGAAATCATTGATATTCCATGTTTTAAGCCAGCATATTTGAATGCACAATGACAGTTTTGCCCTTACTACTAAGCCATTTTCCCTATAAAACCAAACTAAAATCTGGTAATTGGGAGTAATAAGCTTATTACTGTAACCCTTGTTCTCACCTGATTCTTAAAATGATACATTACAATAAAATAGGCAGTTGCCTCAAGGAGTAAAACCAAATTAAACCAGTGTTATTGACCGTGAGGTAAATTCAAGTCGAACAGTGTAATTCAACTCACAACGGAATGTAAAATAATGGAACATATATTTTGCCAAGCCAATTAAAGCTGTGGCCCAACTTATTTATACAGAAATATGACAGTATTTTTTTAAAAAAATATGAAACAACCACAGTTTATTAAAAGTTTAAAACCATTGGTTCATTCTAATGTATCTCAATTGGAAACACCCTTTTCTCAGTCTCAATGGGCCTCGAACCAAGTACAGAAGGGCCTCTAATGGGCCTTTAAAAGAGGTGTACTACGTTCCACGTCCATAAAATCTTTAAGGCCCTCTATGAAATGGGCTGCTCCAATGAATTCAAATAAACTAATGTACCTCATTTTTAGTTTAAATCCAGTCCGTTCATTATATTTTGCCACAAATCTTAAGGCTGTGCTCCAGACGGGGGTAGGGGAGGGGAAGAGACAGGAGACACAGATCTGAAGTATAATCTAAATCGGACGGTACAAAATTGTATAATTTAGCTCACAACTATATCCTCTTTCAATTAAATAAAACAAAATGGGGAAATCTGACTAGCATTTTTTTGTTAATTTTTTTCAACAAATCATACTATATCAATTTTCAATTGTTTTTCCCACAGGAGCTTCCTCCTTTGGCTCATTTTATTTTATGGAAAAAAGAAAGTGGTAGAGTATACCACCTGTTTCATTCATATGAAACAACCAAAGTTTATTAAAACCTTTGTTTGATTCTATCAGATATGTTGTGAATTTCTACACGCATTTATGTACAATAAAATTAACAAAGATAATTGTAATCCAACATAATGTTTTTAGTGGCAGTTATTAAAGCTAGGGTGTGATGTGCTCACCAATTAAAGTTTGGTGAGCACCTCCAAAAATATATCGAATCGGCTTCAAACGAATAATTCAAACCGTTGAAATTCATGTACTTCATGAGTGATGCATGTAGATGTAATATTTTGAAAGTTTCAAATTCATTTGCTACAAGGTCAAGCGGTTAAAAAAATAATGAAAAATAAATATATAAAACAACTTATAAAATAATTGATAAAATATTCATTCTTTTGACCGCTTGACCTCATTGCAAATGAATGCAAAACTTTCAAAATTTTGAATGTACATGCATCACTCATGAAGTACATGGATTTCAACGGTTTGAATTCTTCGTTTGAAACGGATCCGATATACTTTTGGAGTTGTGTTCACCAAATCCTCTTAGTGAGCACATCACACCCTTATTTTGCTCATTTTTATTATATATTGTTTATTATTGGTAAATAAGCTGACAAGGGAACGGCGGGATTAAATGGGTCTCTAATGGGCCTTTAAAAAAGGTGTAACAAGTCCATTAAATCTTAAAGCCCCTCTATGCAGTGGGCCGCTCAAACGGATTCAAATAAACTCATGTACCTCATTTTTTAAGATTCAATCCGGTTTGTTTGTTATAGGCAGACACGAATCTTGAAGGGACAGGCTTGGGCTGGATTGGTCGACATTCTAATCGGACGATCTGGATTGAAACACAAACGATGAGGTAATGCAGAGGATCCAGATTTTTTTTTTAAATTATAATTATTAAAAGTAAATTTAGGAACCAACTTAATTGATTTTTGAAAGGCTATTCAGTACATCTCATTTACATTTAAGCAGTACCGAATAGCCTATTCAGCAACTCCCAGTTTTACAATTTTTTCATAGTTTCTGTCAAGTAAAAGGATAAAATTGGATGGTATTGAATAGGCCATTCATTATTGCTTAAATGGAAAAGAGGTACCGAATAAGCCTATTCGGTACTTATGGTTTTTGTAAAATGGAAATCAATCAAGTTAGTTCCCTAAATTGCATCTTTCTAATTATGGTTTTTAAAAAAAAAATTTTAGGATCCGGACTCTGCTCCAACCCTAGTCCAACTATTGTATTTTTTTGCAAAAATCATTTAGCACTTAGATGAAGATAAGGTGAAATCATTAATGCCCCAAAATATCTAAGTAACGGTCAGTTCAGTTGCTGTCGCCTTTATTGAAATTTGTTTCATCTCTCTCCATATCTAAGTAACGGTCAGTTCAGTCCAAACACATGCACCCGTTTTTCTCCATATTTTCTTGCAGTTGCTTTGGTAGTCAAAACACATGCACCCGTTTTACTCCATATATATTTTCTTGCACCTGTTTTTCTCCATATTTTCTTGCAGTTGCTTTGGTAGTCCAAACACAGGCTGCAGTGAGAGGAAGAAAATTTGGGAGCGACTGGGTCTTGCAGTTAAAAGAAATTAGTAGCCGTTGAAGGTTCAACCAAAGGGGAGATGGTCCCAAGTTGTCAGAAATGGAGGTGTACTGGAGAGGAATTGAATGGAGAATAATTAGAAGAATTAGTTAGTCATTTTAAGTGATTCCTGTTGGATTTGTATCGCCTATATAAATGGGTTGTAACTGTGAAACCAATTTCATGAAAAATATCAATACAATATCAATTTCGTTTCTGCTCTATCCCAAGTACCTTTCTTCCGTTATCTTAATTTCCACCAAATTAGCTTTTGTCTTTGAGAGATTCGATTCAATTCGATCCTCACTTGCATTTGAGATTCAGTCTCGCTGCACATGCACCCGTTTTTCTCTTATCTTTCTTCTTCCTCATTTTTTTTTTCTTTCATTTTAGTTTGCTATATTTCTTCCTTGACTGAGAAGGGCTGAAATGGAACTACTTGCATTCCCTTCTCTTCTCTACTTTCTAACGTCTTTTCTTCTACTAGTGTTCTCCCTTCGATTCCTTCAGAAGCAAATTACACATTCCAAATCTAATCTCCCTCCAGGCCCCAAGACCTTGCCATTTATTGGAAATCTACACCACCTAGCAACTTCAAGTTTGCCACATCATGCCATGCATGATCTTGCCCAGTTGCATGGACCCATTATGCTCCTTCGCGCCGGCGAGAAGGACATCGTTGTCCTCACTTCTCGCGAAGCTGCAAAAGAGGTGAGTGACTACTTGTTGTAGCTGATCATTGTAATTATTTTATGGGTGAGGCTATATATATACCTATGAATAGCGCACAATGGTATGTGCTTTGAATCAATATCTCTGTTTACAAAGTTCAAATAGTCGATCTGTTTAATTAACATGCATGATTATCATATGAAATGTATTTTTCGATCAAATTTTACATTTTTTTTAGAATTTCGTTTTTCTATTTTTAAAGGTAAGTAGCAAAATTTTTTCTAAAAATTTCTAAATTTGGTCTCCAAGTACATTTTATATGGACATCATGTTGAACGGTTCAGATTGACTATTTGGATTTGGAAAATGAAGACATTGATCCATAGTACCATAACCTCACTCTTATTTTATTCTAATAACTCACCAACAGTTGATCAGTCAATTGGTATCGCTCTTGGAAAATGTATGGTTCTAAATTAAAGGTACCATGTGATGAATAGGGCAACAGCTTGGGTCTGATGGGCATTGGACCCAAAGTGGTTCCAACGGGTTCTATCACAATTGGACCAATGGTGATAGAACCCGTTAGAACCACTTTGGGTCCGATGCCCATCGGACCCAAGCTGCTCCCGATGAATAGAGGTTTGAATATGCTGGACATATTCAAACGTGTTATTATTAATTATATCTAATACTATTTTTCTTGAAAAATCGAACATGTGCTTTTCTTTTTGCATAATTCCAAGTAATCTGCAGGGTATAATTAGGGACGGTATGAAGATTAATATTAATTAACAAACACAATTATTGCAACTAATTACAAAAATTTGATGTCTTTATATTTGTGTCTTATATTGGAGGAAAATTATATGCTTTAACATTGATGCATACAAACTGCATAGGCGTTGAAAACACAGGATGCAAACTTTGCGAACCGCCCGGCGCTATATGCAGAAAATGGTGTCCTCTATGGTAGCACGGATATTGCTTTCTCAAATGGCCCCTACTGGCGCCAGCTGCGTCGAATTGGTGCCAATGAGCTCTTTAGTTCAAAACAGGTGAAATCTTTCTCCTCAATTTGGCAAGAAGAGACCGTTTCCCTGTTGAAGAACTTAAGTTTAGTTTCTGGTAAATCACAAGTCAATTTGAGTGCATGGATATCTGAGCTTTCAAACAATATTGTCATTCGCGCAGCATTTGGAGGAAAATTTAAAATGAAAGAAGTGTTATTGGAAATATTAAAAGAGGTAGTGGAACTCTTTGCTGGGTTCCATCTATGTGATCTCTTCCCATCATTGAGTTGGTTAGATGTGAAAATGAGAAGAAGAGTTGCGAGACTCCACCAGTAAGTACATTTGATGAACTTAATTTTCTTCTTATTCTTTAAAGTTTGGCTGAGACTCATTTGTTAATTATAATTAATACATGCAGAAAAATTGATTTGGTACTAGAGAAGATTGTACAGGAGCATTTGAAGAAAAGAGAAGATAAGGAAGAGATTGAATATGATTTCGTCGATGCCCTTATTAATATAAAGGAACGCAGTGACTTGGAGATGCCTATCACTAAGGACAACATAAAGGCTATTATCTTGGTATGTGCCTGATTAACATTTACTTCATATAAACTATTATTATAATTAATAAACAAGGAAAGAAAATACACACTAATTATCTGCAGAATATGAATATAACCTCCATGGGGCAACTGTATCAATATTCAATACTCTTTGTTGACCTGTGATATGTTGCATTTCTAGGGGCATATATGTAAAAGTACGTTGGATCCTTATTAAATTTGCAAAAGCAGTACAGAAAATTAAGGATTTGTTACTCATGGTTAAATTTAATGAGTATCACTATTCTCTCATCAATTACGCCTAAGAGCATCTGTATCCCTGAAACTCTCAGAGTTTCTAAATAACTGTTAACAGAATTTTAGAAATTCTAGACTCTCTGAATTTCTAAACCTCTACATCCCTGAAATTATAATTAGAGTTTCTTAATTGCCAAATTAGCATTTAATTAAAAACAATATTAAAAATTGAGCCAATAGAAATTGATTATTTTGCCATGTCAGAGTTTTGAAACAGTTTCATATTTAGAAACTCTTGAACAAAATTGCTAAATATGAAATCCATCTACATCCCTGAAACTGCTTTAGAAACTGCCACGTCAGCTTGAAACTCCCAGAGTTTCAGGGATGTAGATGCTCTAACAAACCCTAATAAAATATATTTTAATATACTTTTGTGTATGTAGTAATTGATAAAAAGTACTGATTGAATGTTCACTTTATTCAGGATGTATTTAATGCAGGAACTGATACATCGGCAACAACGATTACATGGGCCATGGCAGAACTAATTAAGCGCCCTGATATAATGGCAAAGGCACAAACAGAGATAAGGCAAGCTGCAAGTGATAATACTAATTTTGATGAGAATACCCTCAGTTATTTGCAATTAGTCATTAAAGAAACCCTGAGACTTCACCCTCCGGCACCACTTTTATTGCCACGACAATGCAAGGAGAGTTGTCAGGTACTTGGCTACACAATTCCCACCGGGGCCCTCATGGTAATCAACGCCTGGGCTCTAGGAAGAAACCCTGAGTACTGGAACAATCCAGATGAATTCAAACCGGAGAGGTTTGAAACATCTGGTATTGACTTTATGGGGCAGAATTTTGAGTTTGTGCCATTTGGTGCCGGGAGGAGGATTTGTCCCGGACTTAAGTTTGGTTTGACTGTGGTAGAGCTTGCTCTGACAAGTCTATTGTTGCATTTTGATTGGAAACTACCTGACGGGATGGCGCCAGAGGATGTCGACATGACGGAGACCCTTGGAATTATTGTTTCCAAAAAGGTGCCTCTGTATTTGGTACCAACATTGCGAGTTCCTTTGCCTGATGTTTAGATATAGATGTCCAAGAAATTTTGCTCAATGTAATATCTATAAATGTGTGTATTTTAAAATAAAAGACTGTATTAAAATAAATTGAAGTATTGCACTGGTAATCGAGTTTTATCCAATAAAAATGTGTGATTTTCCTACAATAGCAGTAACTAGTGAAATGCCTCGCTTTGCTTCGGGAGGGATAATTGAGACAATTATATGAGTTGTCAGTAATATAACAAAAAAAAAAGTAAATATCGTGCAAGTATTAGTTTACATAAATATAGTACCAAAAACTTGCAATATGATAATTTATAGGTTTTGAAGAATTAATTTGCTACAATTTTTTTTTTTTTTTTTTATAAAAGGCATTGTGTCCGTTTCATTAAAGAAACTTGTTCCCATTACAAACCAAAATAAATCTGTGTAATACGATCACAGCTCAAACGCAAATGTTCAGAATTTGCTACAATTGAAAAGGAGCAAACAATATACATAAAAAAGAGAGTATAATACAATGATATTTTGGTACGTGATCAGCAATATGAAAGACTTCATAAATTTTATACCAAGAAACGACCAAATTCCATACATATACATAGAAATCACGCCGTAAAACCATTATATATGAAGAGAGATAGATAGATGGGCTAACTTGCTTTGGGAAATAAAGATGGTGTTTTACTTCCTGCTCATATCTCTATTTTCAAAATTCAAATAATCGATCTGAATCGCTCAACATGATCTCTATATTAAAATGTGCTCGGAGACCAAATTTTACATTTTTTGGATTTTTTTTACTATTTATTTGCAATTATCCCCTTCAAATTACCAGATGTTCTTAGTGGCTTCCTACCCTGTAAAAATATCATCACAAAGCAAATAAGTTGGCCCTGACTAATGTTCATTCCTTCACAAAATTACAAAAGGGAAAAACCAACAGCATTGTCATATTGTCTTTTGACATTCTTCACTCCAAACAAAGGCATAAAATTTTTTGCATAATTTTTTTTTTTTTTCAATTCTTCACTTCATAGTACAAAAATAACCTTAATTAGTAAAAGGCTAGATAAGGGAAAATGCTAGTCTTTTTTTGAGGTAGAGAAAATGCTAGTCTTTGAATTGTAGGATAAGTACTCTTTCTGGGGTAATTTATGCTGTCCTAATTGGTGGTCCATGTAGCATGAGAAGATTTTGAATTCACTGAAAAATCTGTGTAAAATTTGTTGACTCTAGTTGGTGGAATTATCTGGTTGGAGTCAAGACTGCATATCATGATGTTTCATGCTATGAATTTTGAATAGTATATTCTCCTAAAACCCTCAACCTTCTATTATTTAATGAGTGGATCTTTGTAAAAGTAGGAAAATATCAGGTCACTTTGGCCCTATAGGAAATGAATAAAAAAAAGTGTATGTTCTTTTTTCATTATTTGCAGACCTAATGGCAAGAAAAGGAAGGACTGACCTATCAAAAGCTGTTAGATTTGAAATTAAATTCATGAGGTAATAGCACCTTTTTTTTAAAGCATTTGAAAACCAATTCATAGAAATTATAACGTTATATATAATTTCAGCTTAAGTTATAACGAGTCAGTTTTTGCGATTTCAAAGTCTGAACAGTAGATCCGAACTACTCAACATGATCTCTATGTTAAAATAGGATCCGACTCCGGTGCTTTTCTTAGAGAAAAGCACGGAGCTGCTTTTCCGATCCCAACCATTGAAATTTTTAAATTTGCGTATCTCGATAAAGAAACTTTTCCATGCACAAATCTCGACGAATTTGAATGGTTGGGATCGGAAAAGCAGCTCCGTGCTTTTCTTAGAGAAAAGCACCGGAGTCGGATCCGTTAAAATATGCTTGGACACCAAATTTTATATTTTTTGGAATTTTTTTTACTATTTTTTGAGATAGGTACAAATCATTGTTTTCAGATCATTTGAAAACTCAATAAAAGTTGGAAAAATGTTAATCCTTCCTTTTTTTTTAAACTCAATAAAGGAAGTGTACATTTTATGCAGAGGGCAGTCAGTGACCTCAGAAAATACAATCACCTTTCTTTTTGAATTGTATCATGTTGATTTCAAATTTTATCAGTGAACTATGGATAACACATGATCCGGCATTTGTGAGGTTTCATAAACTGGGTACTCAGCAGTCTTTTAATTAATGGATCAAACAAAATTTGGCAACCCTAGCAGAAACTGGTTGCAGTTTAGTCAGAACTTCAAAAAAAAAAAACAATATTACTATTTTTATTAATCACATTTCTCGCCCTTTGAATAGTGGAACAATTGAATTTACCGGATAATGACATAAAGTTCTTTCTCAGCATCTATGAAAAAGATTTTTTTTTTTCTGAAAGACTTGGTAGCAGCTACCAAATGTACAAGAAAATAGATGTAATTACAACTATACTATCCTATTATATCAGCTATTTAATATTCTTGAAAATCATCTCTGCGCCGAACCCCTATACCTCTAGTCTTTACCTTCCTACAACAGCTCAGCCACAGTGTCGTTTCCTCTTTGATTCGTTGTGCCAGAATAAATGGTGCCAAAATTTGAGTACTCACATAAAAGGGTCAATTTAACTAAATACTAAATTGTATAGCAGTATTGCAATAACTGGTACTGTACCAGACCAGCAAAAGCCCAAATACAGTGACCCAAGTTACTTCTCTATCAACACGTACCTTGTTATTGCAATTATGCCCCATTGTGAAATCATCTATGAATTTTTATCATCATACCCTCAATAGTGTAATAGAAGCCCCCCCACCCCAAAAAAAATAAAAATAAAGAGGGGGCAACTTATGCCATAGAGAGATATCAAAATATCACAGACACCCTCTTAATTTAACAATGTTTATGCTTGTTTAAACATAGAAAAGATCAATTTTACCCTCACTCAAGTATGATTATATATTTAGCCTTTTCTTTTGACTTACTAAATGATGCCAAGCTATGCAACTGAAAGAGGGTAATGTCGGTACTATGTACTTCACTGGCTCATGCAAATTAGGAGCAGGGATATATGTAACTGTGTTCCACGTTCTAAACTGGTAAATTAGATAATTTACTCTTCGGAGCGGTATAGAATCGAAATCATTGATATTCCATGTTTTAAGCCAGCATATTTGAATGCACAATGACAGTTTTGCCCTTACTACTAAGCCATTTTCCCTATAAAACCAAACTAAAATCTGGTAATTGGTAGTGATAAGCTTATTACTATAGCCCTTGTTCTTACCTGATTCTTAAAATGATACATTACAATAAAATAGGCAGTTGCCTCAAGGAGTAAAACCAAATTAAACCAGTGTTATTGACCGTGAGGTAAATTCAAGTCGAACAGTGTAATTCAACTCACAACGGAATGTAAAATAATGGAACATATATTTTGCGAAGCCTATTAAAGCTGTGGCCCAACTTATTTATACAGAAATATGACATAGTATTTTTTTTTTTTTTAAATATGAAACAACCACAGTTTATTAAAAGTTTAAAACCTTTGGTTCATTCTAATGTACCTCAATTGGAAACACCCTTTTCTCAGTCTCAATGGGCCTCGAACCAAGTACAGAAGGGCCTCTAATGGGCCTTTAGAAGAGGTGTACCACGTTCCACGTCCATAAAATCTTTAAGGCCCTCTATGAAATGGGCTGCTCCAATGAATTCAAATAAACTAATGTACCTCATTTTTAGTTTGAATCCAGTCCGTTCATTATATTTTGCCACGAATCTTAAAGGGACGCATGCATTAAAGGCTTTACCGGATTGACTGGACGTTCAAATGCCTCTATTTTTTTTTACCTCCACCATGTCTCCAATTTTAAAAACATTAATAATTCAAAATTTAAAATTTAAATATCAAAATAAAACCGTTGGATATTATATACATCATGTTATCTATGCACATGCAAAAAATTATGACATTTCAATTTTGTTTTGGTTGTCATCAAGAGCTTGTAAAAAACGTACTAATGTGAATAATTTCTAGACGTTGATTTTCTAACTTATTGATTCACATAAAAACAAAATCAAAATGTGATAATTTTTTATGAACTCATAGAGAAAATAACATAGATCACATCTAACGGTTTTATTTTGATTTTAAGTTTTAAATTTTGAGTTATTGAAGTTTTAAAAAATAGAGGCATAATAGAGGCACCAAAAATAAATGCATTTGAATCCTCCTCTATAAAATATTTTCTTTAAAGTGCAATGCATTCAACCATAATTTAATTTAAAATAAAAAATAAAGTATTCATATTTGCTTTGAAAATTTAAATAAATCTGCTGTTATTCTGTTATTCCGATTCTAATTGTTCAAATTTTTTCAAATTTTTTTGTGCTCCAATTTTAACGAAAGAAAGTTTTTCATGTGCAAATCCCAACAAAGATCAGAATAACATGTTCCTTTTATTTCCGTACTGGGGAACTTTGGACTATATGTAAATATATAATGCTATTTTAATTAATTATGTTATTATATTTTTAATTTAATTTCTAATCAAGGCTGTATATAAAATTAGATTACAACCAATAAAAAATAAATTAAATCATAACTTAATTTTAAATCTTAACTAAAAAATATATATATATAATGCTATTTAGTTTCCAGTTTTAACGAAGAAAGTTGGAATCAGAATAACATGTTCCTTTTATTTCCGTACTGGGGAACTTTGGACTATATGTAAATATATAATGCTATTTTAATTTAATTTATAATCAAGGCTGTATACAAAATTAGATTACAACCAAATAAAAAATAAATTAAATCATAATTGATTTTAAATCTTAACTTAAAAAAACTATATATGTCGGCCTAATCTGAAATAATCGATTTAAATTTCCTTTTAACTTTACAATTGATATTAGAAGCCAGACTTGTATTCCTTCATCAAAAAGAAAATTCATTTGAAGTACTTCATACCTCAACTCAATCTAACATACATAACCAAAGGCATTTCTTTTCCGGTTAGGCGGCCCTCATGGCGAAAGACTCTAACCAAATCGACCATCTCTCCAATCTCCATGATGATTTGCTTGTTACAATCTTCTCTTTTCTCCCCACTCACATCGTTACACGCACCTCCGTCCTGTCTCGTCGCTTCTACCACCTTTTGAAGGTCTTTCCTCCTCATGTGATCATAAGTCGAGACCTTCCTCGCCCCCAACGTGAGAACTTCGCTGCCATGGCCAAAGATTTGATCCTCCATCTCAATCCCTCCAACCCCCTCTTCAGTTTGCACTTGGAGGTCTCTCAGTGTCACCAAAATGCTTCATTTCTTTCTTCATTGCTTGTCAAGGTCCGTTCCTTCGAGTGCCGCCATCTTACTATCAAAGGTTGTTGCTTTCCAAATTTCTTACTTCTCATCCCCATAATCTTCACCATTAACTCTCTCAGGTCCCTCTCTCTTGATTGCTTTCTTGATCCTGCAATTTGTTTTCCTTCTGGAATCACTTTAATCTGCCTGAGAAGCCTTTCCCTTGGATTAACCAGGACTGACTCGATCAAACTGAACCAACTTCTCTCTGAATTGTGTTCATTGGAAGATTTAAATCTTCATATAATTGAAACACCTTTGCTTAGCATTTTCTCTCGGAAAATAAAAAAACTCAAATTGATTATTGTCTCCAAAAAGCCACCAGTAGATAATTTGAGTTTATCTCTTCCTTCATTGGAGTCTCTTCATTTGGAAATTCGGAACGGCCTTCAAGTTTCATCTAACTTTCATGTAAAGGTTCATTTTTTGAGAAAATCTGTGATTAATCTTTATAAACTTCATGAGAGAAATGTCAGAGCTGTGGTTGGACTGTTGAATTGTATCTCACATGTGGAAGAACTAAGCCTGCATTTAAAGGAGAGCGAGGTAATTAATGAACTTTACACTTGTTAATTATTACTTTTTTGCACGTGTCAGTTTGGTTTCTTTTTGGAACACTGGTGTGTATTGATCTTCGAGTTGTTTAGATTTGTGTGTCTTAACTTATCAGTCAGCAGCCTGCTTTAAAATTTAAAGTGGTGCTGATATGTCAGATATGCATCTGATACTAATATGACAGTTTTATATGCTTTATATTGTAGATTAACGAATTAATTACATGTGTAAAAATTGACATGTTTTTTTTTATTTTTATTTCTATAGAATGAGAAGTACCCAATTCCTATCTTGTTTAATTCAGGAATAGATGTGCCAAATTTTCTCAAGTTGAAACAATTGGATGTGACCCTTTGTTTTCACGAGCACAATTTTCAAGCTGTCACCACGCTGCTCCATAATTGTCCTGTACTGAAATCAGTGAAGCTGGTTCATGAGGTGCATAACCTATTTTATTTTTGTAACCTATATGTTTAGATTTTAGAGTAAAGATTTTGTCCCCCGCCATTTGGTCCCCTAAATGTCCCCCTAACTAATTTTTCCATAAAGTACAATTGGGACCACTAACTAATAAAAGAGAAACAATAATTACTTAGGAGACCACTTAAATTTGAAAAAAATTACAACTGGTGTGCACATGTATGAACACTTATGCACGCAAGTATTCCTATATAATATATCAAGTATTCATACCTAAGATATTAAGTATTTAAACAAAAAACTGGACATCAAGTTTCTTTTCTCCATAGTCACACACCTATCTTTTACATGTTTTTAAAAGTATTTTTTTTCTCCCTTTAATCTAATCAATATTTCTAATAATCCGCGGGAAATTTTGCAAATCTAAAACCACGAATGTTTTCTACATAATTTTATCTTTCAAATGAGATCCATGATGAAGTACTTTTGGGTTCTTCGTCGTTCAAGTACTCATACCTCGGCATGCAAGTATTCATACCTCGTCGAGCAAGTATTCATACCGTGTAGTGGAATACTTTCAATCTTATAGTGTGAATACTTACATTATTTTAGTAAGATTAATTTTATTGATTTTATTATGTATATTTCTAATATTCCAGCATGAAAATTTTATATGCTTTAGTATGAATACTTTTCAATTTGAATATTTTATAGTAATGATACTTTGAAAGTTATATTATGAATACTTTATATATTTTAGTATGAATACTTTTTAAGTTTTAGTATGAATATTTTTTAAAGTTTATTCATTTGTGTATTATTTTGTAGGACATTAAACCTACTATTTTATGAAATTATTTCTTGCACATGCAAGTTTGTTCTCTAAACAATTTGAAATAGCAAAATGACTCTTTATTGAGTAAGTATTAATACTTGACAAGGTATAAATACTTGTTCGATGAGGTATGAATACTTGCATGCCGAGATATGAGTACTTGAACGACGAAGAATTTGAAAGTACTTCATCATGGATCTCATTTGAAAGAGAAAATTACATAGAAAATATTCGTGGTTTTAGATTTGCAAAATTCCTCACGGATCGTTATAAATATTGATTAGATTAAACGGAGAAAAAAAATCCACTTCTAAAAATATGTAAAAGATGGGTGTGTGACTAGGGAGAAAAGAAAGAATGTCTAGTTTTTTGTTTAAATACTTAATATCTTAGGTATGAATACTTGATATATTATATAGGAATACTTGCGCGCATAAGTGTTCATACATGTGCGTACCAGTTGTAAATTTTTTCAAATTTAATTGGTCATCCAAGTAATTATTGTTTACCCAAGTTAGTGGTCCCCATTGTACTTTATGGATAAGTTAGTTAGGGGGACATTTATGGGATAGAATGGAGGGGACTATTAGTCGATCTCTAGATTTTAATCATATTTGCTATCATATGAATTAAGATTCTTTGATGATCGAAAATAAACTTTTGGTTGCTGGGTCTACCCTAATTTAACTATGCTCAACATAATCAACCAATTTCTTTTTTAAGTTCTTTTGTTTGTTTCTATTTCCTGCAATCAATAGGGCTATGATTGAGATTGAACTCCTTTTCATTTTTATTTTGAAGAGCAACTAGGATATAATTGGGGAATGACAGTATCTGATTTTATCTTGGTAGCTACTACCAAGCTTTAAAAAAAGAAGAAAAAAAGAAGACAATACCTGATTTTATTCAATATGATCTGTATAATTCCGACTAAGACTTCCATATATATATAGCTTAGTTTCACTACAAAGGACCTTGATTTCTTGTGAGTTGCATCATTTTTTTTTTTGGTTTTCCAAAATTTCTAGTATATTATTGCTACTTATTATTATTTTTTTTTTATATCTTTCTACTTTAGATTGCCGAGTTCAATAGTTATTCAACAAGACAAAGGAAAATGATAGATTGGGAATCAAAACTGCCTCGTAATGTTGATGGTAATTGTTGTTATGCTTATTTCAAAAATCTTGACTTGGAGGAAGACAGTAAAGAATTCAAAAAGTTGTTGAGTAAGAACGTACCTCTAAAAGCCAAGTTCGTAACTAGGACTTGCGTAGTCCAGCTCGATGAACTCATTTTCTTTACTCTTACTTTGCTTGTATTGATTATTAGTTTTGTGGTAGCTAATTAAATATCCTAGCCGTGTGTCATTTATTTTTAGAAGGTTGAAGGACTAAGTCCTAGCATTTTCATTAATAAGAAAAAAATGTTATAATTACAAGATCCTACTCTGTGTCTTGTCAAGCCTTATGTACAACCTGCTTATATTTATACTCTATTTACAAACTGTAAACCAGTGTTGTAAAATACGGCCGCATGGACCGCATATGCGTATGCAGTCCAATTCCGCATAAAAATTTCCATGCGGTCTCAAATATGCAGTTTTGCATATGTGGCCACATATTGGGCCGCATGTTTCTGCATATTTCCGCATATTGGTCTGCATATGTGCGATTGAGCCGCATATGTCCGCATATTGGTCCGCATATGTGCCAATTTATTGTTTGAATGATTTTAATGGGAATATATTGCATGTTTTGAGTGGAAATAAATAAATATATAGTTTAAAATCCGCATATATGAGTCCGCATGAAGTTCCGCATATGCGGCCGCATACTGCATATGCGGTATGCAGTGGCCTTCCGCATGCATGAACAAAACCGCATTTTACAACATTGCTGTAAACATATGCTGCCTACACTGGCACAGTACTATGACAAACCCCATATTTGCTAAATCCTAGAAATTTTAAAAAATGGCCCAATTATGTATATCGATTGCTGACTCATTAATTAGTATGCCTGGAAAAGTTCGTTTGTTGCGCTCTCTCCAAAATGCCCATGTCGCTTCTGCCCAAGCTGTATCCCACCGCGCTCTGATAAGAACTCCCATGGATGCTCTACCCTCCCACCAGACCTCAAAGATGATAGTTTCCGTTTTAGGAGTGATGTTTAGGTGTGCAAAATTTTAAAAATTCCCTCGAGAACCAAGCCATGTGTCATGTTGACATGGTTTTAATTATGTCTGCATGTTGTGAAAAGTACTACTAATGCATGTATTTGGGGCTCACTGTTATGTAAAGTTGGACTCAATTTGGGGCATGCATATATGCAGGTTGATATGTACTATGTTTATCTTAATTATTGTTATGCTGGTTTCTTGGTGATATTTATTTTTTTTAGATAAAATTATAAATCAACTGAGATACATTCTGGCTAATTTTTCACTTTTAACAATTTAACAAGTAATACCAAAATGAAAGAGAGAGAACGAGAAAAAGAAAAAAGAATGAATTTTTTTTTCCATAAAAATTATGTGCGTATCCGTTCCGTCGAATTTGATGCTAAAATTTCAAATTATCAATTTAATAAAAAAAAAAAAATCAAGAATCACTGCGCTTATCAAAGTTTAGCAAACGATAATTATCATCAGTCGCAAGTAGATTTAATAAAATAAAAATCAAGAATCAATGCACCTTTTAAAGTTTAACAAAAGATAATTAATGTCTTTCGAAAGTTTAACTAACTCGTTTAACCGAATTATGAATTTGATTGGTTCTATGATGTTATTATTTGAGAAGGACATATTGCATTTAAAGGATTAATTTTGTGTGAAGTGCATATTTTTTTTAAATATCTTTGAATATTAACATGTCGACTTACTTCAACACTAACTACTAATCTACCCTGATAGGGCCATGTCAGGCCCCGAATTTTTTTTTTTTTGACATCCTGCAAATTCGTTATTAATTAAAACCACTCGAGTCATTATTAATTAAAACCACTCAAGTTAGTTTATATCAAAAAATACCACTCCCGTAAAACTATTTCGCGCGCCAGCAAAACCGGGTCCGCACAAGCCTTTTGCGCATCTCTTGGTCCACACCATGATTTTACGCACCAAGGGATTCGCACAAGGCTTTGGCGCACTAATAGGTGAGCACAGAAATTGACATACTTGCATGGATTTTAATGTACTTAGCACAGATCTTGATGCAATCGGATAGTACAAAATTGGATTTTGAATAAAAAAATTGATGTGACAGCTTTTGTCAAATGGTCAGCGTCCCAAGGAAAGGTCAAAACGTGTCTTTGACCGACACCCCAATTTTATAACAACCATCTGATTACATCAAGATCCGTACTAAGTACATTAAAATCCGTGCAAGTATGTCAATTTTCGTGCACACCTATTGGTGCGCCAAACTCTTGTGCGAACTCCTTGGTGCGTAAAATCATTGCGCGGACCCGGTGCGCAAAAGGCTTGTGCGGACCCGATTTGGCTGGTGCGCGAAATGGTTTTGCGAGAGTGGTATTTTTTGATATAACTTGCTCCGGATAGTTTTTAATTAATAACGAATTTGCAGGGTGTCAAAAAAATTTTTTGGTGTCAGTTCTCATAAAAACCACCATGAGCTGATTACTAAGCTCATATAACAAGCCCAAAAAACATGTCCGTTCGAGTTATCCGTACGCCTTTCTACTTGACCTATTGGCTAGGAAAGTCCGTTCGGATCATCCGTACGAGATCTGAACCGACTTATGAGCCTACGAAAAATGCCCAGTCGAGTGTCCGTACGAGACCCAAACTGGCCTACAGGCCTATCAATACTCCGAAGTTTACTGAGCTCGGGGCCCAGGCACTCAACAACACAAGGTATCAAAGATGATAGAGTTACGTACCTACCGGATCGACAATCAGTTCGACCCAGACAGGCAATAAGTACACATTAACAAGCTCGAGCTAATCTCCTTTGAGTTAGGACGTGCCTTGGATCATCGCGACTTAATCTCATCAGAGGTGAGTTGTATCATACCCACAATGGTAATGGTTGCTCATATTTATTAAGAGAATGGAGTAGATTCACTTGAGATTTCGGTTAGGGTTTCGACGGCAAGGCCTCTGATGAAGAGGTGGGAGAGAATAGGGCAACCATGAGAGAGAGCTTTGGATTTTGGTAAAGGGAGGTGAGATCGAGAATTAAAAGAGAGAAAGATCGGGAATGAAAGTTGGGTAAATTTATAGTAGTTAAGAAGTGAGTAGTTAAACGGTGGACCGTTTTGGATAAAAACTAGGAAAAAGGCTTGGGTAAAGAAACCTTTTTTTCCTTAATTTTTCTATTTATAATTTTGCTCTTCTAACTATTTATATTATCAACATTTAGCCTCTCCCATCAAATTCCAGTGGCCACATGTTTTGTATTATTTGTTCTTACGTTTCAGCTCCACATCAAAATTTTCTAGTTCCGCCGCTGTAACCTTGCTTTTAGAGAAGCCTTGTCTTTGTAATGGTTATTTTGTCGGAATCTCGAAACGAAAATTCTCGAGGAGTGTCTGTGGAATACTTGTTGTATCAACCTGGATAACAAAAGTGATGGTGTTCATCATCATTTTAATGGTTTGAGCTGAAGGTAAAAAAGACTTTAGACGGCAAAATCATTCCCTATTGTTCAAGATTGAACCTTATCATCATTTTTAAGGGTTAATTTTCTATTTACACTCAAAGACTTCGTTAGTTTTCTATTTATCTTTATACTCTTTATTATATATAATGTATCCGTTATTTTTTTATTTTACCATAGAGTTAATTACTCACATTTAAATTTTATTAAGATATATCTTTTCTTATTATACCCGGCCTTGCTCTTACTTATAAAATGTTGTATGCTTTTATCAACAACAAGGTAATGAAAATGTGATATCAGACATATGACATTTAGAGACCCGGGACAATGCAGCTACGTACCACTAGTACAACAAATGCGACTATACACGGTCCGGAAGACTAATGATACACAGTTCCACGACCATATCAGCGAGCGTTGTGTATGAATAGAATAGTACATTGTACATGGTTAATGGACTATGTTTTTATAGTACTAACATACACGGTTAATAGACTTGAACTGTGTCTAATATGCAGTGTATGTTTTGTGTTTCTGTACTAGTGACAGAGGGGTAATTGTAATTGAACAATAATGTTTTGAGTGGAAGTTATTTTTTTTATATATTGTTTATGATTTAAGGAAGGAGTTGTTGCGGAAAAGTTTTGCTCATATTTATTATTTGTAAAGAAAGGAGGATCCATTTGCATACAGTTGGAAACAGTTCCGAGAATTGTTGGGAAAAAATGGGTTTTGGACGGTTGTGATTTGTTTGGAATAAAAAATTGTATAACCAAGTTGTATAAGATCCCAAATAAATTAAAGATGCATTCTTTTGTTTTGCATCTCCCATTCTCACTATAGAAGAACATTGTTTTGTATGCATCTCCAAAAGATGCATTTAAAAAATCTCCAAAACAGTGAATACAAATAAATACGTTTTGTTTTAACAATTCGTATTTAGATTGATCGAATTTACAAACAAAATTTTGTAAATTAAATCTACAAAATTAATCATGATACAGAAAAAATAATTTTCGAAAAAAAAAAAATAATTTTATTATTTCAAAGTTATGCGTTTTTTCTGAAACATGAAATTAATTATCAGAACAATTCGTGTTCTTTATTAAAACTAGAATACATGCTATAAAAGCTCTGATACCAATGTTAATTAACGGATAGAACTTACAAATTACTCCGTTAATCTTCGTGTGGAAGCGGATCTTGCGAGCGTAGCAGTATCACTGGTTCTGCAAGGAATCACAAGCCGTAGCCGAAAGCCCTGCGTTTTCCACAGCCTAAAACCTTCTTTTCTTAACAGAGTACTTCTTGGTGCTCTCTATCTTTTCTCTCTAATTTTGGCTGTCACTATTCATTCGTTTTTCAGACAGATCATGAAGAGAGATAAGGATAGGGCTTATATAATATTATTGCACCTTTTCATAAAGGGTCTGCACCCTTTCATAATGGGTCACTTATTGGATTCGGGTTTCCCATAATGGGTGTACCAATTAATAAATCCAACATGATCGAGCATCTAACCTGACATGACAAAATTCTATGCAGAGGGCTGTCAGTGACCTTTCTTTTCGAAATGTGTCATTGTTGATTTCTAATTTTATCAATGAACTATGGATAATACAGTATCTAGCATGAGTGAGTTTTCATGAACTAAGTACTTGGCAGTTTGTTAATCAATGGATCAAACCAAATTTGGCAACCCTAGCAGAAACTGATTGCGGTTCAGTCAGAACTTTGTAAATGAAAAAAAAAAATGACCATATTTACCAAGTCTATCAGTTAAATCACTTCTGTTAATGCAAACCTTTTGAATAATCAAACAATTGACTTTACCAGATAACGACGTAAAGTTCTTCCTACACGCCTATGAAATAAATTTTTTCAGTACATACTAAAAAGAGGTCAATTTAACTAAAAACTAAATTGGATAGAAGTATTGCAATAACTGGTACTGTACCAGACCACAAAAAAGCCCCAATACAGTGACCAGAGTTAATTATCTATCAACACCTTGATATTGCAATTATGCCCCATTGTCAAATTAACCCTGAATTTTTCCCAGCTTAACCTCAACAGTGCCTTAGAAACGAAAAAAACAACAAGATCACTTATTCACTTTTACCCTCACTCAAGTATGATTATGCCAAGTTATGCAACTGAAAAAAGGAGGGCAATGTTGGTACAAAGTACCAAATTTGTTAATGCAAATTAGGAGCAGGGGTAAACTGGTAAATGAGATACTTTCCTCTTTGGAGGTATTCCATGTTTTAAGCCAGCATATTTGAATGCACAATGATGGTTTTGCCCTTAGTACTAAGCCATTTTCCCTATAAAACCAAACTATTTTTTGCTAATTGGGATTGATAAACTTATTACTGTAACCCATTTTCTCACCTGATTATTAAAATGATCCATTACAATAATATAGAGTAGTTGCCAAAAGAAGTAATACCAAATCAAAGCAATATTATTGACCATGAGCTAAATTCAAGTAAAATTGTATAATCAGCTCACTACTATATCCTATTTCAATTATATAAAACAAAATGGGGAAATCTGACATAGCATTTTTTTTAAATCTTTTTCAACAAATCAAACTATATCGACTTTCAATTGTTTTTCAGACAGGAGCTTCCTCCTTTGGCTCATTTTATTTTATGGAAAAAATAAGTGGTAGAGTATACCACCTGTTTCATTCAAATGAAACAACCGAAGTTTATTAAAACCTTTGTTTCATTCTATCAGATATGTTGTGAATTTCTACAAGCATTTATGTGCAATAAAATTAACAAAGATAATTGTAATCCAACATAATGTTTTTAGTGGCAGTTATTGTTTTTGTTATATATTGTTTATTATTGGTAAATAAGCTAACAAGGGAACGAAGGGATTAAATGGGTCTCTAATGGGCCTTTAAAAGATATGTAGCAAGTCCATTAAATCTTAAAGCCCCTCTATGCAGTGGGCCGCTCAAACGGATTCAAATAAACTCATGTACTTCATTTTTTGAGATTCAATCAGGTTTGTTTATTATAGGCAGACACGAATCTTGAAGGGACAGGCTTGGGCCTGATTGGTTCGCTTTCTAATCGGACGATCTGGATTGAAACACAAACGGCGAGGTAAAGCAGAGGTTCCGGAATTTTTAAAAAAAATCATAATTATTAAAAATAAATTTAGGGAACCAACATGATTGATTTTTTTTAAGCTATTCGGTACATCTCATTTACATTTAAGCGGTACCGAATAGCCTATTCGGGACCTCCCAATTTTACAATTTTTTCATAGTTTCTGTCAAGTAAAAGGATAAAATTGGGTGGTACCGAATAGGCCATTCAGTATTGCTTAAATGAGAAAGAAGTATCGAATAAGTCTATTCGGTACTTATGGTTTTTGTAAAAAGAAAATTAATCAAGTTAGTTCTCTCAACCGTATTTTTCTAATGATGGTTTTTAAAAAAAAATTCGAGGATCTGGACTCTGCTCCAACCCTAGTCCAACTAGTGTATTTTTTGCAAAAATCATTTAGCACTTAGATGAAGATAAGGTGAAATCATTAATGCCCCAAAATATCTAAGTAACGGTCAGTTCAGTTGCCGCCTTTATTGAAATTTGTTTCATCTCTCTCCATATTTTCTTTCAGTTGCTTTGGTATGTAGTCCAAACACACCCGTTTTTCTCCATATTTTCTTGCAGTTGCTTTCGTAGTCCAAACACATGCACCCGTTTTTCTCCATATTTTCTTGCAATTGCTTTGGTAGTCCAAACACATGATGCAGCGAGAGGAAGGGAATTTGGGAGCGACTGGGTCTTGCAGTTAAAAGAAATTAGTAGCCGTTGAAGGTTCAACCAAAGGGGAGATGGTCCCAAGTTGTCAGAAATGGAGGTGTACTGGAGAGGAATTGAATGGAGAATAATTAGAAGAATTAGTTAGTCATTTTAAGTGATTCCTGTTGGATCTGTATCGCCTATATAAATGGGTTGTAACTGTGAAACCAATTTCATGAAAAGTATCAATAAAGTATCAATTTCGTTTTTGCTCTCACCTGCACTTGAGATTCAGTCTCGCTGCACATGCACCCGTTTTTCTCTTATCTTTCTTCTTCCTCATTTTTTTTCTTTCATTTGAGTTTGCTATATTTCTTCCTTGACTGAGAAGAGCAGAAATGGAACTACTTGCACTCCCTTCTCTTCTCTACTTTCTAACTTCTCTTCTTCTACTAGTGTTCTCCCTTCGATTCCTTCAGAAGCAAATTACACATTCTAAATCTAATCTTCCTCCAGGCCCCAAGACCTTGCCATTTATTGGAAATCTACACCACCTAGCAACGTCAAGTTTGCCACATCATGCCATGCATGATCTTGCCCAATTGCATGGACCCGTTATGCTCCTTTGCGCCGGCGAGAAGGACATCGTTGTCCTCACTTCTCGCGAAGCTGCAAAAGAGGTGAGTGTGACTACTTGTTGTAGCTGATCATTGTAATTATTTTATGGGTGAGGCTATATATATACCTATGAATAGCGCACAATGGTCTGTACTTGGAATCAATATCTCCGTTTACAAAGTTCAAATAGTCGATCTGTTTAATTAACATGCATGATTATCATATGAAATGTACTTGTCGATCAAATTTTACATTTTTTTTAGAATTTCGTTTTTCTATTTTTTAAAGATAAGTAGCAAAAAAATTTCTAAAAATTTCTAAATTTGGTCTCCAAGTACATTTTATATGGAGATCACGTTCAACGGTTCACATTAACTATTTGAACTTGAAAAACAAAGATATTGATCCATAGTACAATAACCTCACTCTTATTTTATTCTAATAACTCACCAACAGTTGATCAGTCAATTGGTATCGCTCTTGGAAAATTTGTGGTTCTAAATTAAAGGTACCATGTGAATAGGGGTTTGAATATGCAGGACATATATTCAAACGTGTTATTATTAATTATATCTAATACTATTTTTCTTGAAAAATCGAACATGTGCTTTTCTTTTTGCATAATTCCAAGTAAATCTGCAGGGTATAATTAGGGACGGTATGAAGCTTAATATTAATTAACAAACACAATTACAACTAATTACAAAAATTTGATGTCTTTATATTTGTGTCTTATATTGGAGGAAAATTATATGATTTAACATTGATGCATACAAACTGCATAGGCGATGCAAACACAGGATGCAAACCTTGCGAACCGCCCTGCGCTATATGCAGCAAATTGTCTCTTCTATGGTAGCACGGATATTGGTTTCTCAAATGGCCCCTACTGGCGCCAGATGCGTCGAATTTGTGCCAATGAGCTCTTTAGTTCAAAACAGGTGAAATCTTTATCCTCAATTTGGCAAAAAGAGATCGATTCCCTGTTGAAGAGCTTCAGTTTAGTTTCTGGTAAATCACAAGTCAATTTGAGTGCATGGACATGTGAGCTTTCAAACAATATTGTCATTCGCGCAGCATTTGGAGGAAAATTTAAAATGAGAGAAGTGTTATTGGAAATATTAAAAGAGGTAGTGGAGCTCTTTGCTGGGTTCCAACTATCTGATCTCTTCCCATCATTGAGTTGGTTAGATGTGAAGATGAGAAGAAGAGTTGCGAGACTCCACCAGTAAGTACATTTGATGAACTTAATTTTCTTCTTATTCTTTAAAGTTTGGCTGAGACTCATTTGTTAATTATAATTAATACATGTAGAAAAATTGATTTGGTACTAGAGAAGATTGTACAGGAGCATTTGAAGAAAAGAGAAGATAAGGAAGAGATTGAATATGATTTTGTTGATGCCCTTATTAATATAAAGGAACGCGGTGACTTGGAGATGCCTATCACTAAGGACAACATAAAGGCTATTATCTTGGTATGTGCCTGATTAACATTTACTTCATATAAACTATTATTATAATTAATAAACAAGGAAAGAAAATACACATTAATTATCTGCAGAATATGAATATAACCACCTTAAGAAAAAGAATATGAATATAACCTCCATGGGGCAACCGTATCAATATTCAATACTCTTTGTTGACCTGTGATATGTTGCATTTCTAGGGGCATATATGTAAAAGTATGTTGGATCCTTATTAAATTTGGGAAAACAGTGCAGAAAATTAAGGATTTGTTATTCATGGTTGAATTCAATGAGTATCACTATTCTCTCATCAAATATGCCAAACAAACCCTAATAAAATATATTTTAATATACTTGTGTGTATGTAGTAAATGATAAAAAAGTACTGATTGAATGTTCACTTTATTCAGGATGTATTTAATGCCGGAACCGAAACATCGGCCACAACAATTACATGGGCCATGGCAGAACTAATTAAGCACCCTGATGTAATGGCAAAGGCACAAACAGAGATAAGGCAAGCTGCAAATGATAATACTAATTTTGATGATAATACCCTCAGTTATTTGCAATTAGTCATCAAAGAAACCCTGAGAATTCACACTCCGGCGCCACTTTTATTGCCACGACTATGCAAGGAGAGTTGTCAGGTACTTGGCTACACAATTCCCACCGGGGCCCTCATAGTAATCAATGCATGGGCTCTAGGAAGAAACCCCGAGTACTGGAACGATCCAGATGAATTCAAACCAGAGAGGTTTGAAACATCTGGTATTGACTTTAAAGGGCACAATTTTGAGTTTGTGCCATTTGGTGCCGGGAGGAGGATTTGTCCCGGACTTAAGTTTGGTATGACTGTGGTGGAGCTTGCTTTGGCAAGTCTATTACTGCACTTTGATTGGAAACTACCTGACGGGATGGCGCCAGAGGATGTGGACATGACGGAGGCCCTTGGAGTTATTGTTGCCAAAAAGGAGCCTCTGTATTTGGTACCAACATTGCGAGTTCCTTTGCCTGATGTTTAGATATAGATGTCCAAGAAATTCTGCTCAATGTAATATCTGTAAATGTGTGTATTTAGAAAAAAAAAAAAGACTGTATTAAAATATATTGAAGTATTGCACTGGTAATTAATCGAGTTTGATCCAATAAAAATGTGTGATTTCCTACAATAGCAGTAACTAGCGAAATGCCTCGCTTTGCTTTGGTAGGGATATATATAATTGAGACTTTTTTTTTTTTGATAAAAGGCATTGTGCCCTTTTCATTAAAGAAACTTGTTCTCATTACAAACCAAAATAAATCTGCGTAACACTATCACAGCTCAAACACAAATGTTCAGAATTTGCTACAATTGAAAAGGAGCAAACAGTATACATAAAAAAGAGAGTATAATACAATGATATTTTGGTACGTGATCAGCAACATAAAAAAATAGTAAAAAAATTTCAAAAAAAATTAAAATTTGGTCTCCAAGCCTATTCAATATGGAGATTATGTTGAGCAGTTGGGATCGATTGTTCAGACTTTGAAATTACAAAAACTGACTCATGATCACTTAAGCTGAAATTAATTATAACGTTTGACATTAGCCAGACTCCATATATTTAATAATTTATTGTATTCAGAATATTTTAATGCCGAAACCAGCATATCAGTTAGGAGTGGGAAGTTTATTTTTTGAGTTATCCGGATATTTACTACTCCCCACTCCCCATCATAATTTTTTTTGTCAAGTTGGAAAAATGTCCATCCTTCCTTTTTATTTAAACTCAATAAAGGAAGTGTCAATTTAATATTTACCACAGTGAGTGAGTGAGTGCTAACATTAAACTCAATAAAATGTTGCCAAACTATCTATCTGAGCATCTAACCTGACACATGCAAATTTTATGCAGAGGGCAGTCAGTGACATCAGAAAATACAATCACCTTTCTTTTCGAATTGTATCATGTTGATTTCAAATTTTATCAGTAAACTATGGATAACACACGATCTGGCATTTGTGAGGTTTCATAAACTAGGTACTCGGCAGTTTTTTAATTAATGGTTCAAACAAAATTTGGCAACCCTAGCAGAAACTGGTTGCAGTTCAGTCAGAATTTAAAAAAAAAAAACAATATTACTATATTTGTTCATCACATTTCTCGCCTTTTGAATAGTGGAACAATTGAATTTACCGGATAATGACGTAAAGTTCTTCCTCAGAATCTATGAAAAATTAAAATTTCAGTACTCACATAAAAGGGTCAATTTAACTAAATACTAAATTGGATAGCAGTATTTCAATAACTGGTACTGTACCAGACCAGCAAAAGACCAAATACAGTGACCCAAGTTACTTCTCTATCAACACGTACCTTGTTATTGCAATTATGCCCCATTGTGAAATCAACTATGAATTTTTACCATCATACCCTCAATAGTGTAATAGAAGCCCCCCCCCCCCCCCCCCCCCCCCAAAAAAAAAAAAAAAATAAAAAAAATAAAGAGGCGACTTATGCCCTATAGAGATATCAAAATATCACAGACACCCTCTTAATTTAACAATGTTTATATTTGTTTAAACATAGAAAAGATCAATTTTACCTTCACTCAAGTATGATTATATATTTAGCCTTTTCTTTTCACTTACTGAATGATGCCAAGCTATGCAACTGAAAGAGGGTAATGTCGGTACTATGTACTTCACTGGCTCATGCAAATTAGGAGCAGGGATATATGTAACTGTGTTCCACGTTCTAAACTGGTAAATTAGATAATTTACTCTTCGGAGCGGTATAGAATCGAAATCATTGATATTCCATGTTTTAAGCCAGCATATTTGAATGCACAATGACAGTTTTGCCCTTACTACTAAGCCATTTTCCCTATAAAACCAAACTAAAATCTGGTAATTGGGAGTAATAAGCTTATTACTGTAACCCTTGTTCTCACCTGATTCTTAAAATGATACATTACAATAAAATAGGCAGTTGCCTCAAGGAGTAAAACCAAATTAAACCAGTGTTATTGACCGTGAGGTAAATTCAAGTCGAACAGTGTAATTCAACTCACAACGGAATGTAAAATAATGGAACATATATTTTGCCAAGCCAATTAAAGCTGTGGCCCAACTTATTTATACAGAAATATGACAGTATTTTTTTAAAAAAATATGAAACAACCACAGTTTATTAAAAGTTTAAAACCATTGGTTCATTCTAATGTATCTCAATTGGAAACACCCTTTTCTCAGTCTCAATGGGCCTCGAACCAAGTACAGAAGGGCCTCTAATGGGCCTTTAAAAGAGGTGTACTACGTTCCACGTCCATAAAATCTTTAAGGCCCTCTATGAAATGGGCTGCTCCAATGAATTCAAATAAACTAATGTACCTCATTTTTAGTTTAAATCCAGTCCGTTCATTATATTTTGCCACAAATCTTAAGGCTGTGCTCCAGACGGGGGTAGGGGAGGGGAAGAGACAGGAGACACAGATCTGAAGTATAATCTAAATCGGACGGTACAAAATTGTATAATTTAGCTCACAACTATATCCTCTTTCAATTAAATAAAACAAAATGGGGAAATCTGACTAGCATTTTTTTGTTAATTTTTTTCAACAAATCATACTATATCAATTTTCAATTGTTTTTCCCACAGGAGCTTCCTCCTTTGGCTCATTTTATTTTATGGAAAAAAGAAAGTGGTAGAGTATACCACCTGTTTCATTCATATGAAACAACCAAAGTTTATTAAAACCTTTGTTTGATTCTATCAGATATGTTGTGAATTTCTACACGCATTTATGTACAATAAAATTAACAAAGATAATTGTAATCCAACATAATGTTTTTAGTGGCAGTTATTAAAGCTAGGGTGTGATGTGCTCACCAATTAAAGTTTGGTGAGCACCTCCAAAAATATATCGAATCGGCTTCAAACGAATAATTCAAACCGTTGAAATTCATGTACTTCATGAGTGATGCATGTAGATGTAATATTTTGAAAGTTTCAAATTCATTTGCTACAAGGTCAAGCGGTTAAAAAAATAATGAAAAATAAATATATAAAACAACTTATAAAATAATTGATAAAATATTCATTCTTTTGACCGCTTGACCTCATTGCAAATGAATGCAAAACTTTCAAAATTTTGAATGTACATGCATCACTCATGAAGTACACGGATTTCAACGGTTTGAATTCTTCGTTTGAAACGGATCCGATATACTTTTGGAGTTGTGTTCACCAAATCCTCTTAGTGAGCACATCACACCCTTATTTTGCTCATTTTTATTATATATTGTTTATTATTGGTAAATAAGCTGACAAGGGAACGGCGGGATTAAATGGGTCTCTAATGGGCCTTTAAAAAAGGTGTAACAAGTCCATTAAATCTTAAAGCCCCTCTATGCAGTGGGCCGCTCAAACGGATTCAAATAAACTCATGTACCTCATTTTTTAAGATTCAATCCGGTTTGTTTGTTATAGGCAGACACGAATCTTGAAGGGACAGGCTTGGGCTGGATTGGTCGACATTCTAATCGGACGATCTGGATTGAAACACAAACGATGAGGTAATGCAGAGGATCCAGATTTTTTTTTTAAATTATAATTATTAAAAGTAAATTTAGGAACCAACTTAATTGATTTTTGAAAGGCTATTCAGTACATCTCATTTACATTTAAGCAGTACCGAATAGCCTATTCAGCAACTCCCAGTTTTACAATTTTTTCATAGTTTCTGTCAAGTAAAAGGATAAAATTGGATGGTATTGAATAGGCCATTCATTATTGCTTAAATGGAAAAGAGGTACCGAATAAGCCTATTCGGTACTTATGGTTTTTGTAAAATGGAAATCAATCAAGTTAGTTCCCTAAATTGCATCTTTCTAATTATGGTTTTTAAAAAAAAAATTTTAGGATCCGGACTCTGCTCCAACCCTAGTCCAACTATTGTATTTTTTTGCAAAAATCATTTAGCACTTAGATGAAGATAAGGTGAAATCATTAATGCCCCAAAATATCTAAGTAACGGTCAGTTCAGTTGCTGTCGCCTTTATTGAAATTTGTTTCATCTCTCTCCATATCTAAGTAACGGTCAGTTCAGTCCAAACACATGCACCCGTTTTTCTCCATATTTTCTTGCAGTTGCTTTGGTAGTCAAAACACATGCACCCGTTTTACTCCATATATATTTTCTTGCACCTGTTTTTCTCCATATTTTCTTGCAGTTGCTTTGGTAGTCCAAACACAGGCTGCAGTGAGAGGAAGAAAATTTGGGAGCGACTGGGTCTTGCAGTTAAAAGAAATTAGTAGCCGTTGAAGGTTCAACCAAAGGGGAGATGGTCCCAAGTTGTCAGAAATGGAGGTGTACTGGAGAGGAATTGAATGGAGAATAATTAGAAGAATTAGTTAGTCATTTTAAGTGATTCCTGTTGGATTTGTATCGCCTATATAAATGGGTTGTAACTGTGAAACCAATTTCATGAAAAATATCAATACAATATCAATTTCGTTTCTGCTCTATCCCAAGTACCTTTCTTCCGTTATCTTAATTTCCACCAAATTAGCTTTTGTCTTTGAGAGATTCGATTCAATTCGATCCTCACTTGCATTTGAGATTCAGTCTCGCTGCACATGCACCCGTTTTTCTCTTATCTTTCTTCTTCCTCATTTTTTTTTTCTTTCATTTGAGTTTGCTATATTTCTTCCTTGACTGAGAAGGGCTGAAATGGAACTACTTGCATTCCCTTCTCTTCTCTACTTTCTAACGTCTTTTCTTCTACTAGTGTTCTCCCTTCGATTCCTTCAGAAGCAAATTACACATTCCAAATCTAATCTCCCTCCAGGCCCCAAGACCTTGCCATTTATTGGAAATCTACACCACCTAGCAACTTCAAGTTTGCCACATCATGCCATGCATGATCTTGCCCAGTTGCATGGACCCATTATGCTCCTTCGCGCCGGCGAGAAGGACATCGTTGTCCTCACTTCTCGCGAAGCTGCAAAAGAGGTGAGTGACTACTTGTTGTAGCTGATCATTGTAATTATTTTATGGGTGAGGCTATATATATACCTATGAATAGCGCACAATGGTATGTGCTTTGAATCAATATCTCTGTTTACAAAGTTCAAATAGTCGATCTGTTTAATTAACATGCATGATTATCATATGAAATGTATTTTTCGATCAAATTTTACATTTTTTTTAGAATTTCGTTTTTCTATTTTTAAAGGTAAGTAGCAAAATTTTTTCTAAAAATTTCTAAATTTGGTCTCCAAGTACATTTTATATGGAGATCATGTTGAACGGTTCAGATTGACTATTTGGATTTGGAAAATGAAGACATTGATCCATAGTACCATAACCTCACTCTTATTTTATTCTAATAACTCACCAACAGTTGATCAGTCAATTGGTATCGCTCTTGGAAAATGTATGGTTCTAAATTAAAGGTACCATGTGATGAATAGGGCAACAGCTTGGGTCTGATGGGCATTGGACCCAAAGTGGTTCCAACGGGTTCTATCACAATTGGACCAATGGTGATAGAACCCGTTAGAACCACTTTGGGTCCGATGCCCATCGGACCCAAGCTGCTCCCGATGAATAGAGGTTTGAATATGCTGGACATATTCAAACGTGTTATTATTAATTATATCTAATACTATTTTTCTTGAAAAATCGAACATGTGCTTTTCTTTTTGCATAATTCCAAGTAATCTGCAGGGTATAATTAGGGACGGTATGAAGATTAATATTAATTAACAAACACAATTATTGCAACTAATTACAAAAATTTGATGTCTTTATATTTGTGTCTTATATTGGAGGAAAATTATATGCTTTAACATTGATGCATACAAACTGCATAGGCGTTGAAAACACAGGATGCAAACTTTGCGAACCGCCCGGCGCTATATGCAGAAAATGGTGTCCTCTATGGTAGCACGGATATTGCTTTCTCAAATGGCCCCTACTGGCGCCAGCTGCGTCGAATTGGTGCCAATGAGCTCTTTAGTTCAAAACAGGTGAAATCTTTCTCCTCAATTTGGCAAGAAGAGACCGTTTCCCTGTTGAAGAACTTAAGTTTAGTTTCTGGTAAATCACAAGTCAATTTGAGTGCATGGATATCTGAGCTTTCAAACAATATTGTCATTCGCGCAGCATTTGGAGGAAAATTTAAAATGAAAGAAGTGTTATTGGAAATATTAAAAGAGGTAGTGGAACTCTTTGCTGGGTTCCATCTATGTGATCTCTTCCCATCATTGAGTTGGTTAGATGTGAAAATGAGAAGAAGAGTTGCGAGACTCCACCAGTAAGTACATTTGATGAACTTAATTTTCTTCTTATTCTTTAAAGTTTGGCTGAGACTCATTTGTTAATTATAATTAATACATGCAGAAAAATTGATTTGGTACTAGAGAAGATTGTACAGGAGCATTTGAAGAAAAGAGAAGATAAGGAAGAGATTGAATATGATTTCGTCGATGCCCTTATTAATATAAAGGAACGCAGTGACTTGGAGATGCCTATCACTAAGGACAACATAAAGGCTATTATCTTGGTATGTGCCTGATTAACATTTACTTCATATAAACTATTATTATAATTAATAAACAAGGAAAGAAAATACACACTAATTATCTGCAGAATATGAATATAACCTCCATGGGGCAACTGTATCAATATTCAATACTCTTTGTTGACCTGTGATATGTTGCATTTCTAGGGGCATATATGTAAAAGTACGTTGGATCCTTATTAAATTTGCAAAAGCAGTACAGAAAATTAAGGATTTGTTACTCATGGTTAAATTTAATGAGTATCACTATTCTCTCATCAATTACGCCTAAGAGCATCTGTATCCCTGAAACTCTCAGAGTTTCTAAATAACTGTTAACAGAATTTTAGAAATTCTAGACTCTCTGAATTTCTAAACCTCTACATCCCTGAAATTATAATTAGAGTTTCTTAATTGCCACATTAGCATTTAATTAAAAACAATATTAAAAATTGAGCCAATAGAAATTGATTATTTTGCCATGTCAGAGTTTTGAAACAGTTTCATATTTAGAAACTCTTGAACAAAATTGTTAAATATGAAATCCATCTACATCCCTGAAACTGCTTTAGAAACTGCCACGTCAGCTTGAAACTCCCAGAGTTTCAGGGATGTAGATGCTCTAACAAACCCTAATAAAATATATTTTAATATACTTTTGTGTATGTAGTAATTGATAAAAAGTACTGATTGAATGTTCACTTTATTCAGGATGTATTTAATGCAGGAACTGATACATCGGCAACAACGATTACATGGGCCATGGCAGAACTAATTAAGCGCCCTGATATAATGGCAAAGGCACAAACAGAGATAAGGCAAGCTGCAAGTGATAATACTAATTTTGATGAGAATACCCTCAGTTATTTGCAATTAGTCATTAAAGAAACCCTGAGACTTCACCCTCCGGCACCACTTTTATTGCCACGACAATGCAAGGAGAGTTGTCAGGTACTTGGCTACACAATTCCCACCGGGGCCCTCATGGTAATCAACGCCTGGGCTCTAGGAAGAAACCCTGAGTACTGGAACAATCCAGATGAATTCAAACCGGAGAGGTTTGAAACATCTGGTATTGACTTTATGGGGCAGAATTTTGAGTTTGTGCCATTTGGTGCCGGGAGGAGGATTTGTCCCGGACTTAAGTTTGGTTTGACTGTGGTAGAGCTTGCTCTGACAAGTCTATTGTTGCATTTTGATTGGAAACTACCTGACGGGATGGCGCCAGAGGATGTCGACATGACGGAGACCCTTGGAATTATTGTTTCCAAAAAGGTGCCTCTGTATTTGGTACCAACATTGCGAGTTCCTTTGCCTGATGTTTAGATATAGATGTCCAAGAAATTTTGCTCAATGTAATATCTATAAATGTGTGTATTTTAAAATAAAAGACTGTATTAAAATAAATTGAAGTATTGCACTGGTAATCGAGTTTTATCCAATAAAAATGTGTGATTGTCCTACAATAGCAGTAACTAGTGAAATGCCTCGCTTTGATTCGGGAGGGATAATTGAGACAATTATATGAGTTGTCAGTAATATAACAAAAAAAAAAAGTAAATATCGTGCAAGTATTAGTTTACATAAATATAGTACCAAAAACTTGCAATATGATAATTTATAGGTTTTGAAGAATTAATTTGCTACAATTTTTTCTTTTTTTTATAAAAGGCATTGTGTCCGTTTCATTAAAGAAACTTGTTCCCATTACAAACCAAAATAAATCTGTGTAATACGATCACAGCTCAAACGCAAATGTTCAGAATTTGCTACAATTGAATAGGAGCAAACAATATACATAAAAAAGAGAGTATAATACAATGATATTTTGGTACGTGATCAGCAATATGAAAGACTTCATAAATTTTCTACCAAGAAACGACCAAATTCCATACATATACATAGAAATCATATGCCGTAAAACCATTATATATAAAGAAAGATAGATAAATGGGCTAACTTGCTTTGGAAAGTAAAGATGGTGTTTTACTTCCTGCTCATATCTCTATTTTCAAAATTCAAATAGTTGATCTGAATCGCTCAACATGATCTCCATATTAAAATGTGCTCGGAGACCAAATTTTACATTTTTTGGAATTTTTTTACTATTTATTTGCAATTATCCCCTTCAAATTACCAGATGTTCTTAGTGGCTTCCTACCCTGTAAAAATATCATCACAAAGCAAATAAGTTGGCCCTGACTAATGTTCATTCCTTCACAAAATTACAAAAGGGAAAAACCAACAGCAGTGTCATATTGTCTTTTGACATTCTTCACTCCAAACAAAGGCATAAAATTTTTTGCATAATTTTTTTTTTTTTTCAATTCTTCACTTCATAGTACAAAAATAACCTTAATTAGTAAAAGGCTAGATAAGGGAAAATGCTAGTCTTTTTTTGAGGTAGAGAAAATGCTAGTCTTTGAATTGTAGGATAAGTACTCTTTCTGGGGTAATTTATGCTGTCCTAATTGGTGGTCCATGTAGCATGAGAAGATTTTGAATTCACTGAAAAATCTGTGTAAAATTTGTTGACTCTAGTTGGTGGAATTATCTGGTTGGAGTCAAGACTGCATATCATGATGTTTCATGCTATGAATTTTCAATTGTATATTCTCCTAAAACCCTCAACCTTCTATTATTTAATGAGTGGATCTTTGTAAAAGTAGGAAAATATCAGGTCACTTTGGCCCTATAGGAAATGAATAAAAAAAAGTGTATGTTCTTTTTTCATTATTTGCAGACCTAATGGCAAGAAAAGGAAGGACTGATCTATCAAAAGCTGTTAGATTTGAAATTAAATTCATGAGGTAATAGCACCTTTTTTTTAAAGCATTTGAAAACCAATTCATAGAAATTATAACGTTATATATAATTTCAGCTTAAGTTATAACGAGTCAGTTTTTGCGATTTCAAAGTCTGAACAGTAGATCCGAACTGCTCAACATGATCTCTATGTTAAAATATGCTTGGACACCAAATTTTATATTTTTTGGAATTTTTTTACTATTTTTTGAGATAGGTACAAATCATTGTTTTCAGATCATTTGAAAACTCAATAAAAGTTGGAAAAATGTTAATCCTTCCTTTTTTTTAAACTCAATAAAGGAAGTGTACATTTTATGCAGAGGGCAGTCAGTGACCTCAGAAAATACAATCACCTTTCTTTTCGAATTGTATCATGTTGATTTCAAATTTTATCAGTGAACTATGGATAACACATGATCTGGCATTTGTGAGGTTTCATAAACTGGGTACTCAGCAGTCTTTTAATTAATGGATCAAACAAAATTTGGCAACCCTAGCAGAAACTGGTTGCAGTTTAGTCAGAACTTAAAAAAAAAAACAATATTACTATTTTTGTTAATCACATTTCTCGCCCTTTGAATAGTGGAACAATTGAATTTACCGGATAATGACATAAAGTTCTTTCTCAGCATCTATGAAAAATAATTTTTTTTTTTAAAAGACTTGGTAGCAGCTACCAAACGTACAAGAAATTAGATGTAATTACAACTACTATCCTATTACAACAGCTATTTAATTTTCTTGAAAATCATCTCTGCAACCAACCCCTATACCTCCAGTCTTTACCTTCCTACAACAGCTCAGCCACAGTGTCGTTTCCTCTTTGATTCATTGTGCCAGAATAAATGGTGCCAAAATTTCAGTACTCACATAAAAGGGTCAATTTAACTAAATACTAAATTGTATAGCAGTATTGCAATAACTGGTACTGTATCAGACCAGCAAAAGCCCAAACACAGTGACCCAAGTTACTTCTCTATCAACACGTACCTTGTTATTGCAATTATGCCCCATTGTGAAATGATCTATGAATTTTTACCATCATGCCCTCAATAGTGTAATAGAAGGCCAAAAAGAAAAAGAAAGAAGGGCAACTTATGCCATAGAGAGATCAAAATATCACAGACACCCTCTTAATTTAACAAAATTTATGTTTGTTTAAACATAGTAAAGATTACTTTTACCTCAAGTATGATTATATATTTAGCTTTCTCTTTTCACTTATGGAAAGATGCCAAGTTATGCAATTGATAAAAGGAGGGCAATGTTGGTACCAAGTACTACATTGGTTAATGCAAATTAGGAGCAGGGGTAAACTAGTAAATGAGATACTTTCCTCTTTGGAGGTATTCCATGTTTTTAAGGGGTATAGAATCAAATAATATATAGGTATTTCATGTTAATTTTAAGCCAGCATATTTGAATGCACAATGAATTTTGAAACATTACCCTCACTCAAGTATGATTATATATTTAGCTTCTCTTTCACTTACTGAATGATGCCAAGCTATGCAACTGAAAGAGGGTAATGTCGGTACTAAAAGTACTTCATTGGCTCATGCAAATTAGGAGCAAGGATATATGTAATTGTGTTCCACGTTGTAAACTGGTAAATGAGATACTTTCTTCTTTGGATGGGTATAGAATCGAAATCATTGGTATTCCATGTTTTATGCCAGCATATTTCAATGCACAATGACGGTTTCGCCCTTTGTTAAACCATTTTCCCTGTTGAACCAAACTAACTTTTGATAATTGGGACTTGGGAGTGATAATAAGCTTATTACTATAACCCTTGTTCTCACATGATTCTTAAATGATCCATTACAATAAAATAGCGCAGTTGCCTCAAGCAGTAAAACCAAATCAATGCAGTATTATTGACCGTGAGGTAAATTCAAGTAAAATAATATAATTCAACTCACAACGGAATGTAAAATAATGGAACATATATTTTGCCAAGTCAATTAAAGCTGTGGCCCAACTTATTTATACAGAAACATCATTGCCCCGAAAATAAATAAAACAAAATGGAGTAATCTGACATAGCATTTTTTTTTAAAATATGAAACAACCACAGTATATTAAAACCTTTGCTTCATTCTAATGTACCCTCACTCAAGTATGACTTGGGCCTCTAATGGGCCTTAAAAGAGGTGTACCACGTCCATAAAATCTTTAAGGCCCCCTCTATGAAATGGGCTGCTCCAATGAATTCAAATAAACTAATGTACCTCATTTTTTAGTTTGAATCTAGTCCGTTCATTATATTTTGCCCCAAATCTTAAAGGGACTCATGCATTAAAGGCTTTACCAGATTCTAGTCCCATTGACTGGACGTCAACGTCAACGTCAATTCCGGCAGCTTTGTTTACTTTTTGGATTATTTTTTTCACTCTCGACTCGTCTTCGCAAGTCGCAATTACTCTGTACTTGCTACACGCCAAAAGACGAGAGAGAGAGAGAGAGGAGAGGAGAGGAGAGATGGGTGCGGAGTTCATTTTTTCTGTGTTTTCAACCTTGAGCGGCCTGTTAAGCTCCCTCCAGAGCTCGGGAGTCACCTCGAATGAGGTAGAAGAGAAGGATGGTGTTGAAAGGAGCTTCACTTATTCTTAATTTGTAACTTTTTTTTTTTTTTTTGAGGGAAAAGCTCGTAGGCGTTGATCTTTTTCACAGAAGAATTGTAAAAAGTACCATTACAAAATTTCCTATTAATAAAACTCAGTACCTATTGTACCGGTTTCCATCTGATTTTCTGGAATATAAAAGCTTCTAAAGTTAAATGAACACAAAACTGCAAAATGCCAGAAAGGCCATTCTCTAATTATCCTAACTAAATTTTCCATAAAAGATAATTATTACTAAATTATCCTAGCAGACAGGCATCTTGCCATGTCGTGTTGTGAAACCGGTTTCTTCAACTCGCAAATTTGCATTCCTGTGTACCTTGTACCATTCTGCAGAGTGCTAAGCTGATGAGTTAAGAGGTTGATTCAGTTGTTATCCCAGCCATGTTTACCAAGTTAAAGTGCTCTTTGTTGAGTAGTGTTTGGATTTGCATAAATTCTGTCACCCCGTAATTTGTAACTGATATGTCTTGCTTACGGGAAGCAGGCTGTATGGTCTCAAGACGGGCTCAAGACAGAACGAGAGAAGTGTGTGTGAGACTGTGAGGTATTCAGATTCTGACTTTTTGAATACATAGTGTGTGGTCTCAAATTATGAACCCCTTCTTTGTTGGTTTTGGGTCTTTATAGATTGATTTTTTTGCTGTCGTCTAGTGCTGACTGAGTCTACCAAACTGCACGGAGTCGATTGTAGGAATCACTCCATAAGAGTGTCCCCGAATTCCTGGGCTGGGCTTCCCCCATCGGCTTTCTTGGGCCCGTATTGGGAGGTCCTGCGAAAAGGCCTCGCCAGGCCATGGTTCATGACTTCCTTGGACCCGTTTTACGTGTTCTTGTTGCGGGCCTTGAAAAAGCTAATTTTCGGTCTTGTTTATGGCCCTATCAGTAACTTTGGTGCATTTATTATTTTTGCTAAATTTTTCTATTTTGATGATTATTCCATTAAAGAAAAAAGACGAATTGTTCTCCATTAGATATATACAAATATTTTCTTTAAAGTGCAATGCATTTAACCATAATTTAATTTAAAATAAAAAAAAGAAAGTATTCATATTTGCTCTGAAAATTGAAAAATTAATGCTCAAAATAGCAACGCCCAACATACCACTTTCAAATCTGGTGGGTACTGGGGTAAATAAATCTGCTGTACGTTATTCCGATTCTAATTGTTTAATTAAATTTTTTCATGCGCCAATTTTAACGAAGAATGTTTTTCATGAGCGAATCTCAACAAGATCAGAATAACATGTTCCTTTTATTTCCGTACTGGGGAACTTTGGACTATATGTAAATATATAATGCTATTTTAATTATGTTATTCTATTTTTAATTTAATTTCTAATCAAGGCTGTATATAAAATTAGATTACAGCCAAATAAAAAATAAATTAAATCATAACTAATATATATATATATATATATATATATATATATATATAGAGATGGGCTAACTTGCTTTGAGCAGTAAAGAGGGTTCTTTACTTTCCGCTCAAATCTCCATTTTCAAAATTCAAATAGTCGATCCGAACCGTTAGTTTTGATCTCCATATTGAAATGTGCTTGGAGACCAAATTTTATATTTTTTGAAATTTTTTTACTATTTATTAAGCCACTTTGAAAATCGCTGATCCAACGGTTTCACTGTTCAATATGAGCCACCGTTGGATCAGCGATTTTCAAAGTGGTTTAATAAATAGTAAAAAAATTCTCAAAAAATATAAAATTTGGTTTCCAAGCACATTTCAATATGGAGATCACATCTAATGATTCGGATCGACTATTTGAATTTTGAAAATGGAGATTTGGGTGGGAAGTAAAGAACCCTCTTTACTTCCCAAAGCAAGTTAGCCCATCTCTCTCTCTCTCTCTCTCTCTCTCTCTCTCTATATATATAGAGGAGGGATCCACTTACACCATATTTTGGTGACACCAAATTACACCATCAATTTTTAAAGTGTTTAAAGTTCAAACAGTCGATCCAAACAGTTCAACATGACCTCCATATTGAAATGTGCTTAGACACCAAAATTTACATTTTTTGAAATTTTTTACTATTTATTAAGTATTTTACAAAATTGTTATTTTCAGATCATTGAAATATTGTACCCATCTTAATAAATAGTAAAAAAATTCAAAAAAATATAAAATTTAATCCACAAGCACATTTTAATATATCCTACATGTTAAACGGTTTGGACCGACTGTTTGAACTTTAAAAATGTAGGGTGTAACTCGGTGTCACCAAAAAATGGTGTAATTGGATCCCTCCTTATATATATAATGCTATTTAATTTCCAGTTTTAATGAAGAAAGTTGGCATCAAAGTAACATGTTCCTTTTATATATTCCCGTACCGGGGAACTTTGGACTATATGTAAATATATAATACTATTTTAATCATGTTATTCTATTTTTAATTTAATTTCTAATCAAGGCTGTATATAAAATTAGATTACAACCAAATAAAAAATAAATTAAATCATAACTAAAAAAAATCTATATATGTCGGCCGGCCTAAGCTGAAATAATCGATTTAAATTTCCTTTTAACTTTACAATTGATTAGAAGCCAGACCTGTATTCCTTCATCAAAAAGAAAATTCCTTTGAAGTACATCATACCTCAAATCAATCTAACATAAACAAACAAACGCGTTTCTTTTTTGGTTAGGCGGCAGTCATGGCAAAAGACTAACCAAATCGATCATCTCTCCAATCTCCATGATGATTTGTGTAACATCCTGAAATTTTTTAGTTATTATTTTTTTATGTTTAAAATAATTTTATAATATTAAATATATTATATAAGTCTCTGTTAAAAAAAAATATTATTGTAAATGAAATCAAGGATTTTGATATCAACTAATATAACGATTAATTTAATTTTTTTATATATGTATTATTTAGTATGATAAAAAAATGAATTATCAATTTGTTTGTTCAACTAATAATGTAAAAGTGAAGAATATGATAAAGTTTGATACGTGTTATTATTTGGTTGATTGACACAATTAGATACCATATCAGCGTGACAATAGTAACCACTAAGAATTTATATAGTGAGTTTATTTCTATTTTTATTCATTAAAAGAAATTTATATTAAAAAAAAAAAACATGGCATCACTTCCAGGCGGCTCTTCGGAACAGTTGTATATATATAAATGGTAAAACCACCTTTCTTTTTAAATATTAATTCTCCCTTAATTGATTTGATTCGGTTACGGAGGAAAATTAATAAATTCTCGCACTCTTTGATTAGACCCTCTATAAATATATCAAACTGCACCCTTTAATTTTATTTCTGTGCCAATTCTTGTTTTGTCTTAACCGAACCCTTTCAATTTCTCTTTGATCATATCCATTCACCGCTGCATCCACATAAGAAAAGAAAAGGAAAATAGAAATAAATAAAGAAATCTTCTCATGACTATTTCGATAAGCAATATCAATTCTCTGATTCGAATTCCGACTACGCCGCCGTGATTCTATGATATTGTTGCAATCCATTTTGAAATTCCGAACATCTCTCTATCAGGTAACCGGACTTCTCTATAATATATGTTTTCATTTTGTATGGTTTATTTGGATATTGGTATTGCATATTGGATTATGATGGCATATTTAACGGAATAACGGGTCTGAGGTTGGAATTTGATTTGTCCGATATACGGGGGCTGCTAGTCGTGGTCGGGACCGATATGCGGGCAATGCTAGTCGCAGTCGGGTTCATGATGTGATTTGTTTTACGAATAACCTAGACCGACGTGCTATCGCCGGTTAAATATGCGTGCATAATTTTATGTGTATTTGTGTGGATTAATCCGGCCTGTTTGAATGGTTGTTAAATTAAGCCAATTATAGAGAAGCGCGTCGTTAAATAACTGGTTACTGAGTTTTGAAGCTGACTCCGTTTGTTATTTTTGTTTTCTTTCTGTTGGCAACGTAGGTTGACGGGCCAAGGAAAAGTGTGAAGATACTTATATAATCACGCTCCGGATGGTAAAAATCTGGAGTGTGACAATTTGCTTGTTAAAATCTTCTCTTTTCTCCCCACTCACATCGTCACATGCATTTCCATCCTGTCCTGCCACTTCTACTATATTTTGAAGGCCTTTCCTCCCCATGTGATCATAAGTCGAGACCTTCCTCGCCCCCAACGTGAGAACTTTGCTGCCATGGCAAAAGATTTGATCCTCCATCGCAATCCCTCCAACCCCCTCTTCAGTTTGCACTTGGAGGTCTCTCAGTGTCACCAAAATGCTTCATTTCTTTCTTCATTGCTTGTCAAGGTCCGTTCCTTCGAGTGCCGCCATCTTACTATCAAAGGTTGCTGTTTTCCAAATTTCTTACTTCTCATCCCCATAATCTTCACCATTAACTCTCTCAGGTACCTCTCGCTTGATTGCTTTCTTGATCCTGCAATTTGTTTTCCTTCTGGAATCACTTTAATCTGCCTGAGAAGCCTTTCTCTTGGATTAACTAGGACTGACTCGGCCAAACTGAACCAACTTCTCTCTGAATTGTGTAGATTTAAATCTTCATATAATTGAAACACCTGTGCTTAGCATTTCCTCTCGGAAAATAAAAAAAACTCAAATTGATTATTGTCTCCAAAAAGCCACCAGTAGATAATTTGAGATTATCTCTTCCTTCATTGGAGTCCCTTCATTTGGAAATTCGGAACGGCCTTCAAGTTTCATCTAACTTTCATGTAAATGTTCCTTTTTTGAGAAAATCTGTAATTAACCTTTACAAACTTCATGAGAGAAATGTTAGAGCTGTGGTTGGACTGTTGAATTGTATCTCACATATGGAAGAACTAAGTCTGCATTTAAAGGAGAGCGAGGTAATGAACTTTACACTTGCTAATTATTACTTTTTTTGCACGTGTCAGTTTGGTTTCTTTTAGGACCTCCGGTGTGTATTGATCTTCGAATTGTTTAGATTTGTGTGTCTTAACTTATCAGTTAGCAGCCTGCTTTCAAATTTAAAGTGGTGTTGATATGTCAGATTCAGATATGCATCTGATACTAATATAACAGTTTTATATGCTTTATATTGTAGATTAACGAATTAATTACATGTATAAAATTGAGATTTTTTTTATTTTATTTCTACAGGATGAGAAGTACCCAATTCCTATCTTGTTAAATTCAGGAATAGATGTGCCAAATTTTCTCAAGTTGAAACAATTGGACATGACCCTTTGTTTTCACGAGCACAATTTTGAAGCTGTCACCACGCTGCTCCATAATTGTCCTATACTGAAATCACTGAAGTTGGTTCATGAGGTGCATAACCTATTTTATTTTTGTATTTTAATCATATGTGCTATCATATGAATCAAGATTCTTTGATGAAAATAAACTTTTGGTTGCTGGGTCTACCCTAATTTAAATATGCTCAACAGAATCAACCCATTTCTTTGTAAGTTCTTTTGTTTGTTTCTATTTCCTGCAATCAATAGGGCTATGATTGAGATTGAACTCCTTTTTCATTTTTATTTTTAAGAGCAACTAGGATATAATTGGGGGGATGACAGAATCTGCTTTTATCTTGGTAGCTACTACCAAGCTTTAAAAAAAGAAGAAAAAAAGAAGACAATACCTGATTTTATTCAATATGATCTGTATAATTCCGACTAAAACTTCCATATATAGCTTAGTTTCACTACAAAGGGCCTTGATTTCTTGTCAGTTGCATCATTTTTTATTTGGTTTTCCAAAATTTCTAGTATATTAATTGCTACTTATTTTTTTTTATATCTTTCTACTTAATTTAGATTGCCGAGTTCAATAGTTATTCGACAAGAGAAAGGAAAAGGATAGATTGGGAATCAAAACTGCCTCGTAATGTTGATGGTAATCGCTGTTATGCTTATTTCAAAAATCTTGATTTGGAGGAAGACAGTAAAGAATTCAAAAAGTTGTTGAGTAAGAACAAACTTCTAAAAGCCAAGTTCGTAACTAGGACTTGCGTAGTCCAGCTCGATGAACTCATTTTCTTTACTCTTACTTTGCTTGTATTGATTATTAGTTTTGTGGTAGCTAATTAAATATCCTATCCGTGTGTCATTTCTTTTTAGAAGGTTGAAGGACTAAGTCCTAGCATTTTCATTAATAAGAAAAAATGTTATAATTACAAGATCCTACTCTCTGTCTTGTCAAGCCTTATGTACAACCTACTTAATTATATTTATACTCTATTTACAAACTATAAACCAGTGTTGTAAAATGCGGCCGCATGGACCGCATATGCGTATGCAGTCCAATTCCGCATAAAAATTTTCATGCAGTCTCAAATATGCGGTTTTGCATATGCGGCCGCATATTGGGCCGCATGTTTCTGCATATTTCCGCATATTAGTCTGCATATGTGCGATTGAGCCGCATATGTCTGCATATTGGTCCGCATATGTGCCAATTTATTGTTTGAATAATTTTAATGGGAATATATTGCATGTTTTGAGTGGAAATAAATAAATATATAGTTTAAAATCTGCATATATGAGTCCGCATGAAATTTCGCATATGCGGCCGCATACCGCATATGTGGTATGTAGTGGCCTTCCACATGCATGAACAAAACTGTATTTTACAACATTGCTGTAAACATATGCTGCCTACACTGGCACAATACTGTGACAAACCCCATATTTGCTAAATCCTAGAAATTTTAAAAAATGGCCCAATTATGTACATCGATTGCTGACTCATTAATTAGTATGCCTGGGAAAGTTCGTCTGTTGCGTTTGCTCCAAAATGCCCATGTCGCTTCTGCCCAAGCCGTATCCCACCGCGCTCTAATAAGAAGTCCCATGGATGCTCTACCCTCCCACCAGACCTCAAAGATGATATAGTTTCCGTTTTAGGAGTGATGTTTAGGTGTGCACAAAATCATCTCGAGAATTGAGCCATGTGTCATGTTGACATGGTGTTAATTATCTGCATGTTATGAAAAATGAAAAGTACTAATGCTTGTATTTGGGGCTCACTGTATTTATGTAAAGTTAGACTCAATTTGAGGCATGCATGCAGGTTGATATGTACTGCGTTTATCCAAACTTTAAACTCTAAATTCTAAATCCTAAATCATAAAAACTACCATGAGCTGAGTACTAAGCTCAGATAACAAGCCCAAAAAATGCCGAAATTTTTATTAATATACAAAAAATAATAAATTTAACAATATATTCAAAAATTACAAAGAATTTGAGATCTACCCATACTGATGACATTGTCGTCGGTTTCGGAGAGTAAAACCGATAGCAAAGTTATCGGTTCCATATAGGCTGCTCCAACCCAAGTCCATTTTCTACAATTAAATTGAAGTCAACGTCAACTCCAACCCAAGTCTGTATTAAAATAAAGAAAGAAGACAAGTCTTTAATAAAAAAATAACAATAAAGAAGGAAAAAAAAAAAAAAAACCCTCCTCCACAAAAATGACTGGGTGGAGAGAGAGAGCTTGAGTCCACTAGTGCATACAGAAAAGCTTATCTGCTTACTACACGCAGCAAACCAGAGAACGAGAAAAAGAGAACCTTGGCAAGATTTTTCAAAAGAGAGAGAGAGAGAGCAGAGATGGGTACGGAGTTCATTTTTTCAGTGATTTCAACCTTAACCGGTCTCCTGACCTCCCTCCGGATCTCGGAAGCCACTTCGTCTGAGGGAGAAAATGATATTCAAAGGGATCTGAATTGGTTGGAAAGGATGCTCAAGAGGATTCAGGCCACACTTTATGATGCCGGGGAGAGGGAAATCCGGGACGAATCTGTGAAACTTTGGCTCAAAGAGATCAAAATGGTTGCCTATGAAGCAGAGGATATCCTTGACGAGTTTCAGTACGAGTTATTGCGCCGCCAGATTGAGGAATCAGAAGAGGTAACTTCTTCATCAGCAGATGGTACAGAGATAAAGTGCTTGGAGGGTATTATTTCAGATGAAATGGCCAAAAAAATTAAGGGTGTTATAGATCGGTTTGATGAAATCTCAAGAGACAGGGAGGTCCTGAGTTTGAGAGAGCATGATGGAGAAAGGTGAGATTGTGTTTGGAGAGGCTTGCTGCCGACAAGCCACATGGTGAATCAGACAGCTGTCTTTGGTCGGGATGAACATAAGAGGCGGATCTTAGATTTGGTATTGTCAGGGAATAGAGAGGAAACAAATCACACCTCAGTTATTTCAATTGTTGGGATGGGGGGTGTCGGCAAGACAACACTTGCTCAATTAGTTTATAATGATCCCCTGATTAGAAGTTACTTTGATATGAACGCATGGGTATATGTCTCGCCTCAGTTTGATGTCATAAGGATAACAAAAGAGGTCCTTGAGTCTATCTCTGATAAGGTGTATGGTGTCTTAACGGGTATAAGTGCGGTTCAGTGTGTTGTTGCAAAAGAAATTAAAGGAAAGAAACTGATTTTAGTGCTTGATGATGTCTGGAATGAGTTACCCAGTAAGTGGGAGCAATTTGTAGAACCACTTCGAGTTGCCAAGGAAGTGAGAATTGTAGTGACCTCAAGAAGCAAAGCTGTGCCTCAGATTGTTCGAACCACATATACATATAATCTTAGTTGCTTGCCAAAAGCTGAATGTAATTTGTTGTTTGAGCACTATGCATTTGGGGGTCAAATCATAGATGGTTCCTCGAGGCTTTGGGAGATTGGTGCACAAATCATCAAAAAATGTGCTGGTCTCCCACTAGCAATCAAGTCTATTGCTAGATCTCTATCTTGCAACATGCACGAATATAGCTGGAGAGATGTCTTGGAGTCAGAATTATGGGAATCTAATGGTAAAGATGAGATATTCCCTGCTCTCAAGGTAAGCTATTACAGTTTACCTTCAGAATTGAAACCTTGCCTTTTGTTCTGCTCTTTATTTCCAAAAGGTTGTCGATTTCGTAAGGATGAAATAATCTATATGTGGATTGCGCATGGTTATATTCAATCTAGAGGTAGAAAAAGTGAAGAAGGTATTGGTGATGAATATATCCGTGAGTTGGATAGGAGGTCTTTCTTAACGCTAGATAAATATAGGGAGGAAGAAACCTTTACCTTGCATGATTTAATTCATGATTTAGCAAGATATATTTCATTGGGTGAATTTTGTACCAACACAGGAGAGAGTATAAATGGTGATATATCCAGTGTAGTGCATCATGTGTATACAGAGAATTGTAGTATGATCAACAGGTCTAGTGGCAGTAGTTTATTCATCAGAACATTTGTTAACTGCTGCAAATGTGATTCACTTAACAATGTGCATATGGATATGGTGAGGCACAATAATCCGAAATTATGTACTAATGCAAACCTCCGGGTGTTGAGATGTGAAAGTGCTTATGCATGTGCCTTGGAGCATATTGCCAATCTAAAGCACCTCCGCTACTTAGAACTCAGACGTAGTAATCTTGAGAGGCTTCCTAAATCAACAACATTACTCTTTAACCTAGTTTCATTAAGAATAAGCCTTCTTAGGCATCTAAAAGAATTGCCTGTCCAAATTGGAAAATTGGTCAACCTAAGGTATCTTAGCCTAGTTGCTGTTGGGATTAAAGAGTTACCCGAATCACTTGGCCAGCTATCTAACCTAAAAATGTTGTACTTGCGCGGGTGCTCTGAAATATATAAATTGCCAACTTGCATTGGAAACCTGTCCAACCTAGAAAAACTGCACATTTCAAATGCAAATTTAATTAGAGAATTACCTGAATCATTTTGCATGCTTCACAAGTTGCAAACATTAGTCTTGAAAAGGTGCTGTAACTTCAGGCGATTACCTGATGGCATTGGGAATCTCATCAATCTTCAATGCATATATGTCCTTGATAGTTGTTTAATAAGTTTGCCAAAATCAATAAACCAGCTTTGCAACTTGGACATCCTTGAGTTGAGTACCATTGCCCCTCTTGTTGGGTTGCTATGGACACTTGAAGGCATTTTAAACAGAAGTTCACTAAATATCTCAATGGAAAATAAGGTAGTAAGAGGTAAGAACATTAATGTGTGGGCCAACCACAACTTGGAATTTGACACAATAATTGAGAACCTCAGTATAGACAAATACATAAAATCTGAAAGTTTACTAGAGTGTCTCAAGCCACTCAATGACCTATTTGAGTTGAAAGTAGATGGATTTGAAGGAATCGGATATCCAAAGTGGATTGGGACTAACTACAATAGTGGAGTAGCCATTTTCATGCATTGCCATCTTAATAATGGCAAATTCTTTAGGGTTCTCGGAGAGTTACCGTCACTCAAGTCACTAGCTCTGATTGGCGAGAATCTAGCTAACAGCTTTTTCCAAACCTTGACCACTCAAGATGTCAAGATGATTTTCCCATCTCTGGAGGAGCTAGAACTAAAAGATATGATGGAGTGGGATATTCTAGTTGGAGAAAAATATTGGGGTTGTCCAATATTGCAGGGTTTTAGAATTTACAATTGTCCAAATCTGAGTTCAATCCCCAAGTTTGATTCTCTTAAAAGGCTAGAAATAATCAACTGTTCATTTTCGAAGCTTGAGTTCAACATGTTGCATTTGCAACTACTTGAGAGTCTCCACATTGAAGAATGCATCCAGCTCACCTCACTCCAGGGATTACAAAGCCTTTATTCTCTCCGAAATTTATATGTCGTGCGATGCCCTCAGCTCAAGGAATTCCCTTATCCAAGGATACTAAATCTTCCTCTCTCCATAGAAATTGTTCAGTGCCATTCACTGAAAAACTGGTGTCGACGTCAGCAATTGAACTATATAGAGGTACTTAATTATTGTACTCAGCATGATTTCAAAAAGTTTAAATCAACAATATTCTCGAAGATTTCATAATTAAAAAGTTCTTATCTTGTTATATGTTCTCTTAACATACCAGGACTTCTCTTGCAAAATGATAGTGACATCTGGGATTCAGAATATAATGCAGAAAAGGGATAAGGAGTTATTGCTTGAAGATCTTCTGATAGAACACTGTATAAAACTATGTCTGGCGTTCCATGATGGCCTTTGTAATCTTGTAAAGCTAGAGATAAAGAGTTGCTGGAAGCTAGAGACCCTCGAGGGGCTAAGTAAACTCAGGTTGCTTAGAAGATTAGAATTATGGGATTGCCCATTGCTCCGACTGGAAGAAGTACCACCATTTCTCATGTCATTAGTTGTTCATGGTTGCCATAACATGCTTTCTCTGGATCTACTACGACTAGAAAATCCGTCATTCTTAACAGAGCTGGAGATTATGAATTGTAAGCATCTAATGCACATTGCAGGCCTCCAGGATCAGAACAAATTAGAGACCTTGGCAATTATTCAATGCCCTCAACTTCTACTCGAGTTGTTGTTCACTGTGCCTGAATGTGTGGTTTTTTCTGGATGCCCTAGGCTAAAGGCTTGGTGTGGAATGCATTCTATTGAACCACTTGGTAATAAATATTGAAGACACTATTTTTTTTCTTTGAACAAATTAACAATTACAATTGCTTGCCATCCTCATGTTTCAAAGATAAATTTATAAATTTGTTACTGTGTTTCTTGTGAAATTACGCAGATGATGAAATAGAGTAAGCTACGCAATGGATGTCATGTCAGGCGATGGTCTGTCACCCTCTTTCAATATAGATGATACACTACTTCTTTGTCATTTTTATTTCTGCCATAGTGGTGGATTAAACACCCTCATGCAAATGTCGCTAGTTGGTTTACCTTTCCTATTTTTTTAAGTAATTTTTGTTTACCTATTCAAGCACCGAAATTTTGTAGATGGTCCTACTGACTGTGTATTAAGTACCTCATGATGGGATACGAAATGCTATTAAAAAACACCTGTCTGGACAACAAAATGAATACTCTAGCCATAACTAGAACTGTTTTGGTAATTTATGTTAAGCAGTTTTATTTTGGTTAGTTTACAAGCCCATAAAATTGGGAACCTTTGTTGTATGATCTTCATCCTGTCTGGTATTTATAATCTTTATTGGGGTCTGTGGCAGCTCTTTGTTTTCTTCTTTTTCTCCTATCGTCCCAATCAAATGTATAAAGCAACTCCTCTGATGACTACTCTTGTACAAAGTGGGATTTCATTTCCAGGGGACTTGAAACGGTATTGTGTTTGTTAATCATGTTTGAGGGTTCATGAAGCAGTCAGAGCTAACAAATAATTAAAGTTCAAATTTTATTCTGAACAGATTTTTTTCTGACAATTGTTTGACTGTGATGCTCTTTCATCTGGAATTTAGGTTGTCACCTTGGATCAATGATTGATTATTCCAGATTCTGCATGGTACTTGTTTTATGTTTCGTGTAATGCTCAATATAGCAATTTCCCCTCTAACAGACTTGGGAAAGCTAGTTCCACTAGACTCCAAATGCTTCATAAAATGTATCTTACCTTTCTACGAAACTGACTCGGCTCTTTTTCTTGAGAAAACAATTCTCTTCTTCTTCCATCTGAATTGTTCAAAATCTATCACACAATCTTAATTACTTTCTATTTCCAAATCAATTTAATATATTAAAATGATTCAGATTTAATTGAAGTAGAATACTTTCATATAGTGTTATTTTTACTCTGCATACTGACACTTAAATAATTGTAATTTAACTTGTTGAAATATCATATGAAAAATGATCAAGACGCAGCAGGTTGTTTTTTTGAAACATGAAATACCAAGTCAAACACATTATCCTCTAGGAGTAATAAAAATAAGCAAGTCTCATGCCATATATGATTAGATTTGTTTTGACTGTTTTACCCCCTACGAGAGCAAAGGAAAATGACGATTTTAGTTGGAAGATACACTGTAAAACAAATCCATTCCTCTCAATCCCACAAAATTGTGTTCAAACTCAACTCATGAGCAGAATAAACCACGCTCAGCCTTGCTCAAACAACGGCCAGAACCACATGAAATGAAGCTCACTATTATGATATGATTAGATCAGTGTGATGTATCTTTCAACTAATACAGAACAAAACTATGTTAATCCATTCATATTCACAATTTTAGCCAAAAAAATCGGCACCATCCTCCACATCGTCAGTTCTGATGCTGCCAGACTGTGCCATGAGAATCCGATAAACCCGCTTGGAACAAACCTCACCAAGCCTCCTCTCTCCATTACCCAAAATCCCTTCCATCAGCAGGTCCTTCAGTAGAAACTCTTTCTCATGAACCTGTTATCATATCAGCTAAATTTAGCAGTCACAATTTATCACACAAACTGAAGCTAGCAAAATGTGACCTGAAATTAATGGATTGTATTTGCAAATAAACCAACCCGCAACCTAAGAATTTCTATCTGTCAAGCAACACATGACGAAAACAACCCAAAATGACACCATACCCTACTGAATTTTTTTGACAGTATCTATCAGAATTGCTAAACTTAAATTTTGACAACTCAAAACAACCTGAACCTTACCTGACCGTAGGATATAGAGAGTGAAACAAGCCGAAACCCGACCTGACCACAACATAATCCCACGGAAAAATAAATGCAAAGTCACAATACCTGAACCTGATTTCAGCTGGAGGTTCAGGTTGCCCTTGTTTGCCTAATCCCAACCTCACAATGTAAATCCACAAAGGTTGTGAACCTAATCCCTTGTTTCAAAACCTGACCCAACCTCACCTGATAAGCCCTTCTTTGCCACAGTATATTACAAATAAGGGGTGATTTCAGCCCAAGGTTCACAGGTCACTTTTAGACAAATCTTAAGGGATACAACATCCGTGAACCTAAAGGGCCTTCTGAATAAGTCAATCATGCTGAGATGCTTGGCCAGCATCTCATTGTTTCTTAACACCATATCTTGCAAAAATAGAAAATAAAATGCTTGGCCTATATATCAGATTCCATTCTAATGGTGCTTGAAGCAAAATAATTACATAATTATATATCAGTTTTGCTGGTTATAATATTGGGTTTAACAGCCCCTACTGTATAACTGTTCCCAGCACATTGCTGAAAGATTATGGTACAGAAAGGTAACAAGATCCTCAAATGATTTGTGCATCTAAGTTCAAAACATAACTCACCGATCTAGATGGGTCCATATACACATTCAGTAAAGATCTCATGGTTGGGTATTTCTTCCAAATAGCTATTGCATTTCTAGGCTGCACCTTCGGGATAGCTATGAGGGCCTTCAACCTGAAATCCAGAGTTCGTTGCATTTGTATATCATGCCAAAACTCAACCTATTAAGATGGATAATTTTCTTATGGAAACAATAAATTATTAAAACTGCATTATACATACAAAAGCTAGAAAACATAGGGTTGAGCTTTCAATTTTATAATGAATTACACGAGGGTGTTTTGTGGTCTTTTCTCTTACAAGGAAATAAATTAATTTATTCCTTTACATTTAATTCCCTTGCTTTGTGTTGTCCTCATTTGGAACATTGTGTAATTATGTCTCAATTTCATAACCAATAAAAATGAAAGCACCAAATAGTGCAATCACTTTGCAACCAGAAGGTACCATATTGCAACTGGAAGCATTTGTTGAAAGAAATAGGCATAACTTACCAAGTATTTTTCTTAATCAGATTTTTTTCAACAGCATTGTTTGGAACAATCGAACCATTCGCATTCACAGATAACCATGTCAATTTCTTCCTATATTATTACAAAAGACATTGTGAGAATTGTATAAAAAAAAGAAAACCAGAAGAACCAAAATCTACCAATTTTCTATTTCTTGTACCCAAAAACTATTATGAAGACCAATTTAGTGCCCTGATCAAGTGTTTATTATCTGCCAATAGTTTATTCAAGCCTCATTATGTAAAAGGATAAATTCATAAACCAAATAACCAAAGAAAACAAGTATCACTTGGAACACTGCAATACATGAAAAATCTATGCATTCCCGTATGCAATAATGGAAATGTCATGAAAAAAGTATCTTCTTCTTTTATACTCACTATATAATGCACTTCAAGAGATGACCAAGCTTGCCTTGCTTTTCAACTTAATCTGAAGTTTTTCATTTATTAGGGCATATAGTTTGAAATTGTGGGAAAAATATGGTTTTATTCCAAAGGAAAGAAGTAATTGCAGATTCAATTCACTACAGATACAAGGTTTTGGATGCTAATCTTTTTCGTCTACTTTTAATTACCTGAATTGGCAATTGGCAAGGCTAGATGTTAATCCAACAATATGGTCAGCAAGCTCAGCTTCGTCTATGCATTGCCTTGAGTGAACTTGAGAATAATGAGTAGCTAATTTTGAAATAGCCTACAAAATGACCACATTTTCAGATACTTGTACACAACACATGTATAGCTGAGATTTAAGTCGTTTTCTCTGCTTTTCTGTGCCAATTATGTTCAGAATTCATGTAGAGTGTTTTGAGAAGTTCAAGGTTCAAATTATTGGTTGAGGTCAGGTTCAGGTTACTCAACTCTGTTACTTTCTCACAGGGATTGGGGTTAGTCTAGGTTCCAGACATGCCTACCTTTGGAGAGAGAGAGAGAGGGCGGGGGGGGGGGGGGGGGGGGGGGGGGGGGGGGGGGTGTTGATTTCCGTTAGGTGGGATTCAGATTGTTTTGGCATTTCAAATTTCAACATTCAAGGCAGGCCAGTATGAAAGTAAGTAAAGGTCAGCTGTTTCCAATATGTAATAGTTAGATCATATAGTTCTCAGGTCGTGTACAATGCATGTGAAAGCACATACCTCATTAACTGGGGGGCTTCTCCAACCATTAGATATTGATGGGTTCTTGTATTGGCTTTGTTCACTAAAAACATCCGCCAAAGTTATTGGAAATGAAATAAATGGCGCCAGAAGTAATTATTATTGATTGTAGTTTAAATTTACTACTGATATTAATTACACAAAAATGACACAAGCTGGTAAATGGAAATGTCTATGTTATTTTTTCCATTTCTTATCAAAACCAAGGCAGAAACTTGATCTTATAACAGTATTGAAAACAAAATTAACAAAATAAGAAAGCAAAAAGAAAATGAGGTAAAACCTGACCATTTTTTAAGGTAGCTCATTAGATTATTGGTGGCATAACAAATTGTAAAAGATGGATATTGGCTTCGCAATTTATGAACATGGTCCATCAGTAAATTGTTTCTGACGAGATCACAAAATTCCTTGGCTTGATACACAATTACAACATAAGGCACTTCAGCCCCCACTGATGAATTCTACATTGCAAAGTAACAGACAATTAAACATAATATTTTGAAAATAAAAAAATCAAACTACCTTGTGTCATATTTATATGGAATTTCCATTATCCTTGGGCCATTATTTTACAGAATAAATTTCTTAATTAAAATTGCATCAACAAAGCATGGCAAATTAAGAATCTGACATGATATGAAAAGTATAAAAAGAAAAATTAGTTAGTAAGTTTAGACACATATACTTGTACCATACCAACTTTCTACATCACTTCTCAGGTATAAACTTTCTACAGCACCACTAGTATTTTACAGAAACCCAGAAAATTGAAGTAAATTTTCACTCCCATATAACTAACAGAAAAAGAAAATAACATACATACTACCTGAGCAACTTCATCAGGTACATCCATCTTCCAATAGATTGATCCCTCGATTGGGTTTCTTGTAATTCGGTACGAGAAACCCTTCTCTGCAAACCTAGTCAGAAGATGTCCTGCATGTGATAAAAGATTAAAAAATGTCAAGTGACATAGTTTCAGGGATCCACAGGATTTTATTTTGCCCAGTTACATAAAACCCCCGCTCAAAAGTAGTAGTCAGGCTCCACAATAGACCTAAGGAACTGTACCTCCATAAAAATGAATATTGTCCCTCAAACAATAACTCCACACAACATTGCACCTTTGTGCAATTCAAGGTCTGAGTCTCTGCGATGCAGCTTGAATGCTTAAGTAACAGTTTTATGGTAGGGGAGGTTAAGGTAAGCTCTGTTTATTGTATTCTTTGCATTGTTGAATGAAACACTGGTTCAAAATGCAAAATACTTTTTATTCACAAAAAGTATTTTGCATTTAAGCCAGTCAGACTAAAATTTCTTTCTTAATATTGAAAATAAAACTAAAATTTACATTAACATTAATGAAAATGTTATATTACTTTGCATGTTGACAGCCGTTTCTCCTTATAGCAAGCCATCTTTTACAGAAATCCAAATTAAGGTAAAACAGTAAAGAGCAAGGTTCAAATGCCTTGTGTTTTTCATGCCTCAGTAGTGCCTCACATCTTATCACTGTTTTCAAAGTTCAAACAGTCAATCTGAATCGCTCAACATGATCTTCATATTAAAATGTGCTTGGAGACCAAATTTTATGTTTTTTTGGAAATATTTTCCTATTTTTTTAGATAGGTACAAAATCACAGTTTTTTTGATGATCCAGAATCTTCTGAAAAACAGTGATTTTGTATCTACCCAAAATAATAGTAAAAGATTTCCAAAAAATACAAATTTGGTCTTCAAGCACGGTGAGCGGTTCGGATCGACTGGTTAGACTTCAAAAACGGAGATAAGGATGAGAGGCATGAATGACACGAGGCATTTGAACCCTACTCAACAGTCAAAATAATATAAAGAAGACTTTGTATTGGTCCATATTCTATGTACATCTTAGAATATTTTGGTTGACTTAACTTCCAACTAACACAAAAAGTTCTCAAAAATTCGGGTGTTATACTATTATATTGAGATAATTGGTACTACCCAAAAAATCAGAAACTTTTGTTTCATCATTATGTCTTTGCAATGGAATACAAAATCAGGTTTAATTTGCAAAAAAGAAATCAGTCTCTTTTTCAAGATGTAACAAACCTCCGAGTTTTCCATCCTGTATGACCTTAGGATCAATTTCTGCAACAATTGATTTTAGGGCTAACTTCCCCTTCTCCCATTTCTTTTTTTCCTTCTCCAATTTCTTCATCTCCTGTGCCTCTGCTTTCTTAGCTTCCCTCTCCAATTTCTCTTCCTGTGCTAAACAAATACTAGCGAGAATGAGTGAAACAATTAGCTTCAATTGAGTACCTCAAAAGTTTGGTCATAGAAATGTTTAATCCAATATTACTTGGAATAAGTCAAATCTGATCCTGTTGCTCTTTTAAGTCAAATCTGATCCTGGTTCTCTACAATATAAATTAACACAAATTGACAGCCTCACAATGAATAGGTCATCCCGCATCTATCCTACTATATGAAAATAATAGTCGGTAGAAGGTTAAACAAGGATAATTCCTCCTAGCCTCGTTAATGAATTTCTTGTACTTATAAATTAAAGTAGCCCAAAGAGTACTGCCTAGCGCAAAAAAAGCACTGCAATAAGTTTCATAGAACCTATCATAGCAAAAAGGTATACAAAAAAAACATTCTGCAAGATGGTGCATCACAACTCTAAAATATTATCAAAAAAGGAATATGAGGATAATGGAACCCCATAAGAAGTGCTTTAACCCACTGATATATGATAGCAAAAATTATTTTATTAAGATAAATAACAATAATAAGCACAGTAGTCTGACCTGTCTTTTTCGTTTCCTTTCTTCGACAAGTTGAGCTTTCTCTTGTTTCAGTTGCTTCTTCCTAGCAGCAGCTTGAGCCTTGGAATCATTTATATTACTAGCACATTTCCTCTTTCGTGTATTTCCTTCTTGTGTTAGGCTTTTTTCTTCATTTGCGTCTTGACTGATCTGATCAAAATGTTTTGATATTACATCACTTGCAAGTCATTACCTTAGTAATGTTATTGAACATACACGATTACAAAACCAGTAAAAGACCAAGCACAACTCATAATCAGTATTGGTGCAACAACTTGACCCCAAAATTATTCAATCAATGTACTTATCACGTACTGATACTTAGCATTATATTGATATTTTGATTACCACCAAAATATGGCATCCTGCATTGCCAGTACTGGCAGTTCTCACACTAGATCAGTCTGATAAACCCGAATAGAAAGGAACAATGTTTTACCTCTGTTGTAAGGTTGTTATCCAAGGGATCATCATCTCGACTTCTATCACCCACCATTGACAAGTCCATTATACCTTAAGTACACTATCAGTGTATCAGTAAACATCCCACAGTTTTTGAAAGATAGATAATAGCCTATCTACCCCTACAGAAATAAAAATTGATCCAAAGCAGACAACCTATACCCTTTTGGTTGGTCCTCTTTCCTTTGGGAATCATTTATGTATAACCCATGTCTTCACAGCATAGCTAGACTGTGAAGATGATTAGTTAGGCATTATAAAAAATATAAGAGAGAGGTACATGTAATATCTTTCCATGCTTCATGGGACTAGAGAAACTTCCTCTTTTGTCAGAGCTGCAAGGTATTTGATTTTCATTCTTTTCATTTTTCTACACAAGGGCATAAAAGAAATTATGCCCAACAAAGCCCAACAATGAAGGAGCACATAAATTTTATTTTTACTACAGATAATTACCATGAGAGTCATCGGACTGACTTAGGCTGACACTTCTACTGGCGCTCTCATATTTAGCATTGCTTTGACCAGATAACTGAGAATCACAGTTTTTATCTAAATCTGATAGACTTTCTATTTCAGGAGAAGATCCCTCAGGCTCTTTGTCAATTCCCCCACAACTTACTCTATCTGATTCATCATCACTTTCTACAAGTATCATTCCAGATATCCCTATATATAAATATATAAAAATGCTGATTCAGTTAACTTCATGCATTTTATTCTTTGGAATATTACACCAAAGTTCTACCCCAATTGTAAATTGCACCAACATTTCTGGCATTTATGGCATTTGCAAAAACTGATAATACTACCTCCCTATTTTTCTATCTATCTCAGTCAGAACTCTTTACCAGTTAATAATACAACAAAACCTAAATACAAAGGAGCACTTTCCACTATTGGACTGTCATTTGAAGTATTCCAAGAAGTAGAAGCGCTACTGTTACTTACCAGCGACCTTACCAGAGGAGGCACGGGGCTTGGGGCGAGCGAAAGAAGAAGGCAAAATGGTGACATCCGGGCTGGATCCAAGGGGAGACAGTGCAACGAGAGACGACGGGATGGTTTTGGTGGGCCCGGACTTGATCGGAGTGGGATCATCGTCGGATAAGAGAAGAATCGGAGAAATCGGCGCAGCGGTTCTTTGATTTGAAGGCGGTGGTGCCGATGGGGGTTTTGGAGGAGGAGAAGAATCGCCGTCGGAGTCGGAGAGGATGTCGACTGCCACTGCTTGCCAAGACATTCTTTTTTACTCCAGATTATTTGATTTGAATTGATTTTAGTTTTCATTTTGATTTCAGATAGGGGATCCGTATCCGTATCCGTATCCTCCCAGGTACTTGAGTCAATCAAATTGAAATGGACGATCCAGATTTACTTTCAGCCATTGCGTACCTAGTCGGAATAGCGCAGGAAGTCAGTTTTATTTGTGCTTTGAGAGTCGTGCTAATATAAAAGAATCATTCTGAACCGTTCCTTTCAATTGTCCTCAGACAGGTAACCTGAGGGCTTGTGAATTCTCGGAATGGCATCCTCTGCGGAGTTTTTCCTGCGGAGCTGTGCGGTTCTTTTAATCTGGACCGTTCGTTTTGATCGGACGGATCATATAAGATCATAGAACGAATCTCAAAGCAAAATTAATACTGCCCCCTCCATCAAATCGCGCACTCACCGGCTGGAGATTAAATCTGGACCGTCCGATAAAAACGAATGGTCCAGATTAAAAGAACCGCACAGCTCCGCAGGTAAAAACTCCGCAGAGGATGCGAGTCCGTGAATTCTCAAATAGGAGGGGCATTTGTTTAATCGAAGTGGTATTTGTTTTTTCTGTTGTCTTCCGCTCTATGTGAGTTTTTTTTTTTTTCCAAATTTATCGAATTAAAAGACAAATTCAAATTGTTAAAATTAATCTACTTTATAAATGTTATATTTACATATTAAATTTATAAATTTATATGTTAATTTAGTATTAAGTCAAACAATAAAAAATAATAAAATAAACATGTTAATATTAATTTATAATTTTTTTTCTTAACCACTTGACTTTATAAATTAAGTCGAAAATTATAAATTTGATATATAAGTGAATAACTCGGGAATTAGATTGGTTGACTGTGTACCAACGGATCGGATTTATTGTTTGAAGTTATTTTAATAAATTTTGAAATTAAGCTCACAAATAACTCATTGAGCTCAATAGCACCCTAGTTCTACTAAAAAATATAGATTTGGTCCAATTCAAAATAGTCTGAGGAAAAAATTTCAAACTAATTTAAAATTAATTAATTTAGAGTAGAGTTAAAATGTATTGTTGGTTTTGTGCTCCAATCATACTCTACATATTTTCCTCTATTTTTAAATTCTGAACAATCGATTCAAACTGCTCAACATGATTTTTATATTAATATGTACTTGGAGACCAAATTTTATATCATTTAGAATTATTTTACTATTTTTTAAATTGGTACAAAATCACTGTTTTGAGTAGTCCTGAATCTTGTGAATACAGTGACTTTGTATCTATCTAAAAAAAATAGTCAAAAAATCTAGAAAATATAAAATTTGTTCTCCAAACACATTTTAATATGAAGATCATGTTGAAAAGTTTAGATCAACTATTCAGATTTTGAAATTAGAGATAATGATGTTAATCATAATTGGAGCACAAAACCAATTATGCATTTTAATGCTACTTATATTGTTTATTCGTTAAGCAATAAGTTTATTTAACGAATAACAAAATAAGCAATAAATAATTTATTTTGGAGTTAGGAATAACAAATAATTATTGAATAAATTCATAAATTATATAGTTCAACTCAATTATATAACAAATATAAAACATCTATATTACAATATATCATATACGTAATTATTGATATTTTTAAATAATAAAATTAATAATTATATTTATATATTTTATGGTATAAGTTTAACTTATTTATTCAATTTTTTTATCTTCTTATTTATTCAATTTGGATTACGACTACAAGTATTTTTCAATAATAAAATTTTTACTTATAAAGTGAGATATTCTTAATTTATTTCGATTTATTATATTTATTTATTTACTTTCTATTAATAAAAAAAAGTCGGCCCAATCAGTGAAGATGCTTTATGGGAGCCACTGCAACGCATGGGTAGCGTTGTGTTTTTGGATCGAGTGCGCTGTGTAGCACTCAATTAATTAGATCACATTCAAACATTTCAGTCCAAGAAGAACCTATTTATATTATTGCATAATTTAGTATTAATCAGTTTTTTTTAATTAATTAAAATACTTTCAAGAATTAATTGTTCATCATCACATTGTCTCCATACAACGTTTCCACTATATATGATATATATATATATACTAGTATCGTGCCCGTGCATTGCAACGGAGTCGCATTATAAGAATGGATAGACAAATAATAAATAACAATAAAAAAAAACAACAAGAAATAAAAAAAAAAAAAAAAAAAAAACGAATCAAATATAACATGAAAAAAAATTGTTTAAGTATCATTGTCATTGTAGATTGGATACGAAATGAGGTAGTTATAGATCGGCCAGTTTTTCTCTTTCTTATGACTACACTCGGTGTAGAAAAGCCATGTGATGTTTGGTGTAGGCAGCATGGTGCACAGCATGTCTGGTGGTCCATAATGTCTGACGTATAGGAGTCCGGCAATGATGATGACAAGGAGCCTCTGACTCTATGTAACAGATAAAAGGTTTGACTGGTAGAAATAGGTGTGTTCGAACGTTTGAGGATATTGTGTTAAACAAACAAGGTAAAGGTAGTGCAGGAATAAAAATGTAGTATGATATTTTTGTTACAAATGGAATTTTAGGTAGTTATCATTAATCAGGGTTTGAGAGTGAGTTAAAGCTTCAGTATTTCTGGAGGAGCTGAAGGCTTTTCACAATAATATAAGAGGTAGGGAAGATTTTGGGGAATGATTTAATCATAGAATAAAGGTAAGATAAAAGAGCAATAAAATTTAATTTTTTTAGTAAAAAACAAAGCAATAGATTCAGTAAAGACAGTAAAATTTGTATATATAAAACTAAGATGGAGGTTTGAGAGATATGAGAGGTGCTCTGTGCAGTATGTGATTTCTCGTTTTGACATTTCCACAAACAGTTGGCAAGCATGCGTGAGATTATCTCAGACTGAGTGAGATGCATTCCTTGCTGGAGCTCACATTTTTCTTAGGTGATTGTTGCCTAAAACTCGCTTGCCGGAGCAGTGTAGACCGAATTCATGGAAAAAATATTTTGCCAGTGAACAAGGTTGTCGCTGACTTTTGTATTGCTAAAATGGAGAAGATACTCTCATATGTTTAAAAATTATATAGTTTTGCAAAGGGTTTTTTTTCCTTCTTGTACCTTTTAAGAATTATAGTCTCTTTTGGCAATTGGTAATATTGTTGTATTTGCATTCATATATATATAAACAATCTAAACAGATGAGAAATAAGGAAATAAATGGAGAAATATTTCTCTGTGGCTGATATGTAAAGAAACGGAAATATATTACTCAATTGAAGGGGTGAGGAAATATATTAATTACTCAATTGAAGGGGTGATCTTCTCAATTAAAGGAGGAGAAAATAAGGAAATAAGTGGAGAAATATATTGCTATATGCGGAGTCTGCTCAATTTTTGTTAAATTTTAATTATAACGTATGGTGTAGCACTATGCGTGGCGGGCATATTATTAACTAAATTTAAACTTCTACATGTAAAACATATGTATTAAGTCAAAAGAAGACAAATTATGTGATTGGAGGGTTGATATTAAATCTGAAAATTCATCTTACAATCTCAGCCGTTGATGGATCAGGACAACTACGTGCATTATATAAGAATGGAGATATAGAGAGAGAGAGAGAGAGAGAGAGAGAGAGTGAGAGTGACTAATATGCTTTCGGTAGCATATGGGCCGAAGTGCTTACGGTCCAAATTTGAAATTTCAAAATTCAAACAATCGATCTGAACCGGTAGATGGTTTCTATATATTAAAATGTGCTTGGAGACCAAATTTTACATTTTTTTGGAATTGTTTTACAATCGATTTGAAAATTTTCTTCTTTTTTGGAATTGTTTTACTTTGAAAATCGCTGATCCAACGGTGGCTTAACCCAATAGTAAAACCGTTGGATCAGCGATTTTCAAAGTGGCTTAATAAATAGTAAAAAAATTCCAAAAAATGTAAAATTTGGTCTCCAAGCATATTTTAATATAGAGAACACATCTAACGGTTTAGATCGATTGTTTGGATTTTGAAATTTCAAATGTGGACCGTAAACACTTCGGTCCATATGCTACGGAAAGCATATTAGTCACTCTCTCTCTCTCTCTCTCTATATATATATATATATATATTTTTTTTTTTTAAAAGATAAAAATATATATAACTGAATCTCTATCAAATGAAATATTTGCTCTTGATTAATAATTAACTTGTTATAACTAGTGTTGGCTAAACTAACAAAAAAGATATGAAAATAGAAATATATATAATTTCAAATGGAATAGACAATCAGTAAGGACGTTTGGTTTGCGCTATAGATCATTTCATGGAATATTAAGATTTCTGAGAATGTATTATCAAGTAATAGCATTTATGGTAATGTGATGTTATATACCATATTTAATTAAGTTTTGAATGACTATCACTTTCAGCATTCCAGAAAATATATGATTACAGTATTTGATTTATATAGATTGCAATGACTATCGGAATTTCAAAATGAGTGATTTCCGTCAAGCGAGAATAGAAAAAAAAATATATGCTTACCATGGGCAACGCAATAGCCATTAAATATGCGATCGTAATTACAAAGTAATCACACGTTACCATATCCGTTTCCTTACAATTTTCATCAAACACTATAATGAAAAAAAAATAACACTAGGATGACAGACAATTGCCTTCCAAAAGAACAAACCAAACACCCCTAAATGAAGTTGGAACATGAATAGCTAGACTTTCTTTTCAGAAAGTGGAAAAGGCTCAATTGTATTGGTTGGATTTTCAAGGTGAAATTGTTCACTATTTCATTTTTCCAAAAAAAAATAAAGAAATAGTACAAAATTGTAACAATTTTTGAGCGATTGTACTTAAAAAATATTTAATTATAAATATACATGATGTAAACTTCAAAGTTTAAAAAAAAATGAAGTTAATTGACCTCATTTGAATGTAGATCCGCCATTGATCACAATTTGAATTAATATTATTGGATTCAACTTTCTAATCCCAATCCCAATGAGGCACACAGAATATCTAAACTTAATTAAAAGCTTTTTTAGACACATAGGTACGTATGTTAAGATTTTAATTAAGTTGAATTTATATATATAAGTGGTAGCTAGCTAACAATTACTCGAAGCGTCACCAAATTGATTTGCAGGTGGGCATAGTTATTTTGACTTCACGCATCATCAGACTACTATAAATAAAATGAAAAAATATATGAGAAGAACGCTCCATTAAGTCAAAATATATAACTGAATCAATATCTTTACCTAATTTGATTTAGAGTTTCCACCTATATATCTACCGCTAGTATTAATTATTGCAATAGGATTTCTGTTGCATATATGTATTGCATAGTGAAAAGATGTTCTGAGATATTTCAAAAAACGCACAGATTTAAATCAATTATATAAAACACTATTATTCCAAAATAATACTTTTCAAAAGAATACGTACATCAATCAATCATTAACCTAATTAAAAAACAGGTTTATCTTGTTTCTTAGCTTGAGTAACCAAACTGAATCAAAATAACTAAAGCAAAACCAGACAACATACACTCAACCAAAAAAAAAAAGGGGAAATTAGATCCATGCCACTTCAAAATGCTTAATTTAGAAAAATGCCATCCCAAAGTTTATGTTTTGCTAAATGCCACCTCAAATCACAATTATTAAGAAAAATGCTCCAATTACAAATTATTATACAGATTTTGAATAGTATTTTCGTATATTCCAAAAATACCCTTAACCTTAACAGGTTAATGGGTCCGATCCGAGTTCTGAAAGTCTCCTCTCTTCGTCTCTTCGTCTCTTCATCTCTTCCTAAGCTGCTGGATCCGCAACCCGTTTGAAATAGACCACAAACTTTACTTATACTCGGATCCAGTACCATCAACCCGTTTGAAGTAGGCCACAAACTTTATACTCGGTGCCACTTTAGCAACATTGATGGTACTGGATCCGAGTATAAGTAAAGTTTGTGGTCTATTTCAAACGGGTTGCGGATCCAGCAGCTTAGGAAGAGATGAAGAGACGAAGAGACGAAGAGAGGAGACTTTCAGAACTCGGATCGGACCCATTAACCTGTTAAGGTTAAGGGTATTTTTGGAATATACGAAAATACTATTCAAAATCTGTATAATAATTTGTAATTGGGGCATTTTTCTTAATAATTGTGATTTGAGGTGGCATTTAGCAAAACATAAACTTTGGGATGGCATTTTTCTAAATTAAGTATTTTGGAGTGGCATGGATGTAATTTCCCCAAAAAAAAAAGCAAAACAAAGAAAATTCCCCTCTAGACCTTCTACTAAAGTCTAATTTTCATCATTTGGACATCTAGCATATGGGAAGATCAGACGGTGGAGGAGGCAACTTCTGATTAGGAAGGTTACCATCTAACACAAGCCATGCCATCTTGAGTCCCCAACTTGTGTGTACCTCCAAGTGACAATGCATGAACCATACTCCTATATATAAACAAAAAAATCATAAAAAAAAAATTAAATGGATTAAATCAAGTGAAATCATGAAATTAGAATTAAAAAAATTATGAGGTTAAGAATTGATCAAAACTTTACCTGGATTATCGGCAAGGAAACGAATTGCTACCCATCCACCAGGTGGAACTCCAATTGTATTCCTCTCAACTGGGTCCACTAGATTGAACATGGCCGGATCTTTAGCGGGGTTGTAGTTGCCAAAACCTCGGCCGACAACAAAAAAGTTGAAACCGTGGAGATGAAATGGGTGGCTTTCGGCACCTAAAATGCTTGTGTCTTGCAACACCAACTCCACACTTGTATTGAAGGGAATCACCAAAACTTTGGTGCCATTGGTTACAAACGTGTTATTCGGAGGAGTGCCAGTGTAGTTGAATGGCATGAGGGGTATAATCGGAAAATCGGATGCGTACACACCATTTGATTTTCCAGAAAAATGTGATTGGAGGAGGGCCTCTTTGGGAAGAACAAAGGATACGTTATTGATAGTAGCAGCAAACTTCGTCCCATTAGGGCCCTGATAACAGTGATATTAGTTAAGAAGCAATTATACATTCAAATAAAAAAAAAAATCCAGATAGAGATCAATCTTTATTATTTCTTGTTGTTTAAAGCATGCATGATTTCTTCTTAGCACAACTAGTTCAACATTCTCAAATGTAGTACTTGAAATAAGATTAATGATGAGATAATTTGAGATTTAAAGATAACAAACCTGACAGGTCTGATTCTTTGCACATGGATTTGCTCCTAGCCCAACAGTAAAGAAGAATTGTCGGTCAACTGTTTGTGGAACATTTGCTGGATACTGAATATTTGCCAAACTCCTTAACTTATTAGTGACATTGGTTGCAAAAGAAGTGTCATTCAAAGTAGGCAATGTCGGCTTAAACAATGGGAAGTTCTTATTAAAGCTAGATGAAGAAAAACTGTTAGGGTTCTCATATTCCAAAATTCCTGCCACAGTTGTGTTGTCAAAGGTTCCTTGGCCCGTGACATATGGTCGTGCCTCCATGAAGAAGTTTGCTCGGGGATATTGTGCATGAGCAGTTAGTAGAACATTTGTGGTTTGGCCGGGAGTTATCAGCAGTGTTTTTGTAGTGAAGGGTTTCACATAAATAGCATCGACTTCTACAATTGCGAGCGAATGATTGGCTATGGAGAAAAATAGTTCATCATTGAGTGCAGCGTTGATAATGCGGAGGAGATATGTCTTGCCAGGTTTCACCTTAAGCTTGAATGTGTCTGCAACAATTTAAGTATGATAGTGCTGATGTAATGGAATAATATAGCAACCTAAAACATACATACTAATGCATCTCTTTCAAAATTAATCAGTTACAATCTGAATTAGTGGAAATACTAGTTCACGATTTTTCACTACTAGGCAGTAATTTTAATTCTATATATAGGTTATTATCATCGTCCCATACCTTTTGCAGAGCAGTTATACAGTACACCGGGAAGGCCGTTAATGGTGTACGCATCGGAAACATTTGGTCCTCCTCCTGTCTGCAAAGCTTGACTGATGATGGCCTCTGTATCGGCCTTCCACCATTCCCCTAGCAAATTCAAAACGAATCAAAAACAATTTTGTCAAAACATTATATGAAAACACAAAATAATATTCTCCTATATAGTGAACTTCAACACAAAATTAGACATAATTATATATACCAAAGATGACTGGAATTTCCTTGTATGGTTTTGCAAATGGATAAAGGACGCCAAGTTTTGGAAGGATTACAATCGGACCGTAAACAGTGGCACGTAGCCATGAAATGTGTGCATGCCACCATAGAGTGCCTCTCTGGCCTACTATTGTGAAGTTGTAAACATAGCTCTGCCCTGATTGGATTGGACATTGGGTTATGTAGGCTGGCCCGTCAGCCCATGCACTAAACAATTGTCTGACACCATGCCTGTTGATATATATATTTCCATGTTAACAATAAATGGATGTACATGTATTGTAAGGTGTTGTTCTTTCATAAAAGTATGTTACATTTGATCATACTTTATGTTAATTTTGTTTTATTTATTAATGAGTTAATTAATTGATTCTACATGTAGCTATTATATAATTTAAAATTAATTTCTGCACAGGAAATCTTTTTTAAAAACACAGTTAACCAACTAATCTACAACAAACAAGAATGCTTCAATTTGCAAAATATTAACTTTATGTAACTAACTAAAGAAACATGCATCTTTAATTACACATCAAAGAGAAAGCTGACCTACCAGTGCAAAGAGATGTTGTACGGAACATGGTTAATAACCCGGACTACCACTCGATCACCTTCTCTTGCTACGATCTTAGGTCCCGGAAACTGGCCGTTTACCGTCACGATGCTCTTTGTTTGACAGAGTCTTGTTACATTTTTCATTTGTATCTGCCGTGTTTGCGTAGGCATGATAGGCATGATAGCAAGTTAATTAGTATATATAATAAGAGAGAAAATTTTTATAAGAAACTAAAACTAATGCTATATATGTACATATATATAACCATATGAATATATTCATGCACGTACGTCAAACTGGTAGTGCCTTGTAATGCTGGTTTGCTGAGAAGCAGTCATGATAGGGAATTGGAGGAGTGCAACTGCAATGCATGAGAGCATGATAAGAGAAGGTAATAGAGCTGAGGCAGCCATGGTTCTTTAAGAGACAAGGGAAGAAGGCTGTGTTAGTTAATTTGATCAATTGCATGGTGACTTGAGAAGTATATATATTATATAATGATAGAGATAATATTATAATATGGAGATTGATGTTTGGTGGAATGAAGATGAACATAATACATCAAGAGGTAGAGTTGGCCTTAGATTACTTTGAGTGTTCCTAAAGTATTTTGACCATTATTTTATCATGTAATCAATGAAAATTTTGGTGGGGTTCAGGCACAATTCAGAACAGAAACATTACTCCTAATTTGGTCAATGTTTTTTCTTTGACTTGATTCATGCTTGGCCTATTATATATGTTATATTATAAACGAAAATAATATATAACATGTTATTCCATGGGTGCTAATTTGCATACAAATAAATATATGTTATTCACTATAGGATAAATCGAATCATGCTAGCAGACACAAAATTTCACCTTTTTAGTTAAGTTCCAGCTATTTCACTTAAATAACAAGAAATGAATATATTTAACGCAGAGGGTTATTTTCTAATGCAAATGAGACATCGACATGCAAAAAGTGAAAAAAAAAAAAATTGGTGACTTGATTTTTGTATGATTAAAATTGAGGGTAGGTGAAATAGTTATCTTATATATATGTGTGTGTTCGTGTAATCTTATTTCTTTTTTTCTTTTATTTGTTATTAATTCTTCCCTATGTCTCCAAGTAAGAAAAGGATGCCTGACCCAACTGACTTTCCTTAAATATTCTTACTTTTTGTTTTTCAAACAAATTGTTTTGCATAGGAATATATATAGCATATTAAAAGACATGGAAACAAATTCGCTACAGCTAATCAGTATACTTACATAAACAATTATATATAAAGTCAAATAATCGATCGATATATAAACAATTATTGGGGTAGAGGCAGACTTACAACCTATTTTACCGGTTTCTTTTAACAAATATGTATTTTCTTTGTGAAATAAATGAGCCCTTATGTTGAGATGAAACATTTTCATACGAGACATAATTTTGTATAGGATATTGTACCATATATGTAACATGATCCTTAAGCCATATAGAGGGTTAAGATATTCTTGAGGACTTTCTTACCTCTAAATTGTCTTCCATCTCATTATCATTATGGTTATTTTCTTCTATGTCTTCTATTTGGTCATTTGTCTCAATTTCATGATGGTCATGATGTGAGTGCTCTTGATCGAATATTAGAGGTCTTACCGAATTGTTTTGGTCATTGGTATAAGATTTTTTTTTAATTCTTCATTCTTTTAAAAATATGGTTTATCCTCACTAAAAATGACATTTGTTGACATAAATAATTGTTTGTTAATAGGATCATAGCATTTGTAACTCTTTTCTGTAAGCAGAATAACCCAAAAAAATAGCTTTTGTTGACATATAATCGAGTTTATCTTTTATTTTAATTTTTACAAAACATACACAACCAAAAACTCTTAAATGATCAAATTTTTTTTTTTTTTGATAAAGGACTTCAAGTGGACTTTTATTTTTTAAAACAACACTTAGTAACCTATTAATTATGTGTCGCACTAAGTATATCATCCAACCAATAAATTTTTGGAATATTTGTTTGAAATAATAGCTGTGAACGTGTCATTTCTAGTAAATATTTATTTTTTCTTTCCGATACTCCATTTTGTTCAGGAGTATTTATGCAAGTAGTTTGATGTATAATTCTTTTTGTTTTAAAAATATTTGTAAAGTTGTTATTTACAAATTCCGTTCCATTATCAAATCTAAATATTTAAGTTTTGCATCAAATTGATTTTCTACTAAGTTTAAAAATTATTGAAAATACCCAAAAACTTCACTTTTTTATTTTAGTAAATACAACCATGTTGCCCGTGAAAAATCATCAATAAATATAACAAAATATTTAAATCCATTGTAAGAATCAATAGGGGCTGGTCCCTATACATCGGAATGAACTAAGTCAAATGGTGCTTCACTTTTGCTATTTGACCAAAAAAAAAAAAAGCAAGCCTAGTTTGTTTTGCTAATTTACATATATCACAAATTATAGATTTTGTAGAAGGAAAATTTAAAATACTATTTATAATTTTGTTCAATGGATGTCCAAGTCTTTGATGCCAAATGTCACAATCTAAAGATTTTGTATTAGCACAAATATATGATTTTTTATTTTAAAAAATAATGTCTATTCTCGAGAAATCCTTCACCAATTATATTTCCGATTTCTCGGTCTTGGAATTTCACTTTTTTTGAAGAGAAAATTGTATCACAATTTAATTCATTTACCAATTTGTTATCGGATATCAAATTTATAGGAAATGATTCTATGTATTGAACATTTTCAATATTTTTTGAAAAAAGTTTTGATAGTTCCTACACCGGTGATTTTGTTTTCATGTCATTTGCAACTAAAACATATTGATTATTTTTAGACAAATCTAAGTTGGTAAAAAAAATGTTTGTTTCCAAATATATGGTCGATTGCACCACTATCTATAATTATTTGGTTATTCAAATTAGATCTAACGGGATTTTCTTTCATAGAGTTATAGACTATACTATATGAATTTAAATTTTGGTTTTTAGAGTACCACATGAGAAGTTGAAGGAATGCTTAAAACATTGAATCCTCTTTTGACTTGCTATTGTTCTCCCCCTTGCTTCGATCGACCCACTTCTTTGGTCAGAGGTGTGGGTGGAGGAACCAACACCAATCGTGCAAATGACCTTCTTTCTTGCAATTTCTACACCTTGGTGTTGGCGCTCCCCTTTCCTTCAATCTAAGGTTAGGATTTTGACCTTTTTCGAGTTCAATAGCAAGGATTTGATTCATGGTGTTTTTTTTTTTTTTTTTTTTGTAGTTTGTCTCAATATAAATTAGATACCAGCTCTTTGTATGGATATAGTTTTTTTATGAGTTTTGAAAGTTTATCGGATCATTGAGTCTTGTTCTGATACCATGTTAAATTTAGCAGAAAGATTGAGAGAGTAAAAGTTTTTTTTCGTATATATTGATATATTACATCTCATATGTTACTATAACTATTTATACTAGTTTAATTACAACGGCTCAATAGCCTTTTAATTATAACGGCTATATTGCCTTTTCAAATTCTAACGGCTCAAATAGCCATTATTTCCAACAATTAATTATAACGCAAACACATAAAGGAACACATGGAAACATAATCTTCTTCCCAGGCCCGGATCTTACAAAGAAAGCTCACAGAGCCAACATGAGCTAATTAATTTTGCACGCAATATTCTCAGATTTATTAGTGATTGCGCTCCAATGATATCCACCCAAGATCGATGACATTACAATTGCTCTGGAGAATACTGGGATACGCATTATAAGTTTATAACCATTCATTACCTTCTCAGTCATACAAAACGAGGTTTCCGTCAAACACTGCATTAATTAACAAGTTGTAGTTGCTATCTAAGTTGGCTGTTTGCACTCATTTGGGCAGCCGTTTTCGTTCAGGACCAGATTGCACCCATTGCAGTCTTACAAATTGTAAGAAAGTAAGAAATGCTAGAATGCCTAAGGCAATCAGAAGGATTAGACGAGTGGTTAGACAGTTAGTAAGAAAGTATGAGATGACAGTAATTGTTGTTACGTACGTACGAGTTGTATTACCTATTATATGCTAGAATTCTCTGTTTATAAGAAGTTAGTGTGCTTGAGAATAGTGGGAAAGATGAACTTCACTTTCGGAATGCCCTTGAGATCTGCGCTTGACATGAAATTAATTTGATTTTAATGTTTTAAGTCCTTTTATAATTCCCTGATGATATGGGAAGTTAATTCTATTATCTCTTGTTAGATCCGGCATGTTGAATTTCACAGCACCAATAAGGCCCAAGGCCCAAATACTACGTACTTCTAGATTGTTCAAGAAATCTATCAATCAAAGTCGGCATGCAGTATAGGAGTCTTAGAAATTTGTAGATTTGTATATCGTGTAAAATCTAGAATATAATTATGAAGGACTAAAACCGACATATGCAAAGTCGGTAGAAATAAAAAAAGTAAAATCTAGAAATATCCATTGCCGCCATATGAGTAGTATAAATAGTTGGTGGCACATGTATACGTCTGTGTGAAAAATATATCAAGACTTTGTACTTAAAACCTTGTCCTCCTCTAGAGTAATAAAAGAAATTATTATATAAACCCCTCTGCTATACCATCCACAATCCAATATCAATTTTCAACACGACACTTATGATCTCTTTGTAAACAACTGATCATATGGGAAGTTTAAGCTTGTAGACAACAAAAAAATTATTCCAAAAATAAGCTTCTATTCTTCTCTATTCCAGATCTAAATCCTTTCTATTCCCTTCTATTCTTCTCTATACCTCCCTATACCCAAAATAAAACTGTTTAGTACACTATTTCTAAAGATCTACTCCTTATTCTCTCTATTCCCGTATTCTATTCTTCTCCTCCAGCAGAACCGATCAAGAATTCCAAAAAAAAAAAAAGGGGGCAATCCCTTAACAAATTTTGGATATTACTGGGCCTTCCCTGTGGATCTGATATGTTTCAGATTTGAGGTGCAAAATTCCGGATTTTTGGATCATATCACATTTTTTTTTCCCACAACTTCCTACAAATCAAAATTTAAATCCCTTCAATTTCTCAAATCAAATCACCAAATCAAACTAATGCCGGGCTCCTTTTATCTTTTCTCCTTCTCTATCTCCAAAATACTTCTCAAAATTGTGACAAGAGAGCCAAGAGCCTCTTGAAACCATGTACTTGTCACAAAGCCATGAGCTATTGATTTTTTTTTCTTTATTTTTCTTTTTATTTTTCAAAGAGGACTCAAATGAGCCTCTCGAGTACATGGAAGCATTCTCGAGCCAAAAGAGCTCATTCTTCTCTCTCTACCTTCTTCTATCTTTAAGGGGACCTGATTGACGATTCAAATCGCAAGAACAATAGCATTGAGATATTGGCATCGACCTTCTTATTTTCAAAGCAAGCTCAACATTGCTTCCGCACCATGTTTCGCTTGAGGGGGCGTAATAGATGATCAAATATATTGTATTGGAGAAAATAATGTGTGTGAATTGTAGGAGTTGATTAGTATTGTAATTGTGGTAGGTAGGAGATGCTTAGTAGAGTTGCTTAGCATTAATCATTGCCAACCCTATAAATAGACATTATGTCAATGTAATCAAACACATTAGTTTAATACAAATTTTCTCTTTCTTAAATCTATTAGCTGGTAATGCATCTATGTTAGTATTGCATGTTATCAGTCAGGTCTAGTGTAAACTGATCAAAAATTGACCCGGACCAACAAAACTGACCTGCAATTCTGCTTCAAAAACAATATCAGTACCGCCAAGTTAAAACCCAACCAAAATACCACATGATACATCTTGCGGAATTTATCGAACATCTTATGTGCACAAGCAATACAGTGAACAAAATGTTAAGGATAATACGATGTTCTTCAACACATAATCACCCGAAAAAAGGCATGGTAAACCTTAAGATTCGGCGAATGAAATAAAGAAAACAAACCCACCAAAGCAAACAAAATATCACTGATTGAGTCTCGGATTAGAACATAGAGACAATAAATACCTAACCAGCAAAATGAACACCAACATAAAAAATACTTGGGGAAGACATTGAACGCTCTAAAATGACACAGCAGTCGAGCTCGAGGGATCCAGGGCTTGAAGTTCAATGTTGGGATAAAGGGTAAAAGGTAAAACTTGATTTATGCATACAAGTATACAAGGTTCAACAAGAAATCATATAAGGATTCTGGTTCAACCATGCAATGATACTGTCAGGATAGAAATATTTGTAATGATATTATAAAAATTGTAGTATATTTAAATAATATTCAACTTAATAGTTCAACAAGATATCCTCTTAAAAAAGATTATTCAACAACAGATATTTTAATAAGTATCTTTATTACCGTATATAACACATCTGAATTTTTCCATGAAATTTATAATTTAACCTCTTCCAAAAATAAATTTTGAATCATGTAACATAAAAGAAAGATATATACAGAGGCGAACCCACCTTGTGCCGGGGGGGCAATTGCCCCCCCCCCCCTAAATTTTAAAATTAAGTGAAAAAATACGTATTAGGTACCACTTTGCTCCTCTCTAGAAATTATTTTGCCCCTTCCTGAAACTGAAAAGCAAGTTAGGTCAATTTAAAAGCACTATTAATAAAAGAATTTGTTTTTATAGAAATTTAAGAGTCCGGACCAACTTTGTCTTTTTAATATGTAAAATGATATTACTCTGTTGTTTTTATTATATAAGAGTATATTATTTTTATTATTTTTTATTTAGTACCCAATTAGTTAATGGGTTTGAACTCGATAAGCTATTTGAACAAATTTTCTGCCCCACCCTAAGATGATCTTCAGCCCATATATATATTGTCATTCTATCAAAAATAATTATGTTAGCTACGTTTCGATTTTACCTTATTATTTGGTCATGGTGTAATTTTGACAATTTACTGGCGTGTCTAATTAAGTTTTTGCATATTGATGCACTTTGAGCGAGTTGTGTTTAACTAAATTTGTGCTTTATGTCTCAATTCACTTGTATAATAACTATATATATTAATAAGTTCATCTAATACATATTTCTTAAAAGCTGTAACCCTTCAAGTCCATGAAAGAACCACTTGTTTTATTATTAGCATTATTATTTTCTGTAAAAAATAGTAACGTGTCAATTATCCAACTTTAAGTCACACAAGTTTTGTCATTCATTAATTATTACATATATATGGATCACTCATTAGAAGCAAGTGTTTTCTATCATGCATAATGTATTATCTGTCACAAATACATCGTGAATTAACTTTTATAATATAACTATATATAGTTTGCAATTCAGTAATATAGAGTAACAACATTTTTTGCAGTGTATTTAATAACATTTATAGAATTTTCAATAAACCTATAACATAATATTGTATAAGTATGCTATTTATTGCGTGCTTTCATTTCAACTATTATCTAATATATAGATTGGGTTTTAGCAAGAATTTAGTTTTTTTTTAAATAATAATTTATTAAGATAATGGAGAAAATCATCATTATTTAACAAGGATCATATTATATTTCTAATTAAGATATCGGCAATTAGACTAGGATAATACAAAACTTCAATTTTCTTTTAAAATTTCAATTTCAATAGTTTATCAAATCAAATTTACTGAAATAAAATGAAATTAAATGAAACAACACTTTAAACCGTATATCTATTCCTATTGTAAAAAAATTAACTATATTCTAAAAAAGAAATTTAACTTTTATATTTAGTAAAAAATAAAGTTTTTCTAATTCAAATATAATAATATGTTGTAATTAAGCAGCTTGCCACTTCAAATAAAATACTAGAAATTTAAGTTTGTTATTTCAAAAATAATGTTTAATGCAATTATATAAATTGCATTTTTACAATTCTTTTTTCCATCAAAAAAATATGCAGCACTCTATCTACTATTAACATGATTGATTAAGAGAATAACAAAGAAATAACACTTGAATAAGTAACAGAACATTAGAATATATCAAATAGACTATACATTATTATATTTTTATATCAGAAACATGAAATTGGTGTTTCTTAACAGGGTTTACATATGTGGGTATAGATTAAATAAAGAAATATATAGTTTAATCCAATTTGTAATTTTATTTTTGTAATTAATGATTTAATTAATTTTAATTTTTTCAAATAAATTTATTATTAATTGATCACTTATTTTGATCAACATTGTTTGAAAAAATGTTTTAGCATCTTACGCGCCAATAGTTTTTTAATTAAATAAATATACAACAAAATTATTATAACAAATCATGAAATTATGGTTTAGTAGATAAAATATGATAAGAAATTTATATATCTTCTTATCATTAAAATTATTAAATTATTTCTTTATTGGGCAAAGCAAATATATTGTTGAAAAATATAATTTCTAAAATTTTAAGTTATCCGATTCAATCAGATCAGAACCTTCTCAAAGTATTTCCAGCCTTACGTCTACAAACATAGATCCGACTCTGCTGCTTTTATTAATAAAAGCAGGTTCCTGCTTTTACCATCCAAACCATTCAAAAAATTTTCATTCACGTATCTCGATAAAAAAACTTTTTCATGCACACATCTCAACAAATTTAAATTGTTGAGATGGTAAAAGCAGGGTTCTGCTTTTATTTCCATAAAAGCAGCAGAGTCGGATTCACAAAGGGATGCATTCATTCCATCTAACATTGTCCAATTTACCACCGACACGTGTCATACTCCCTAATTAAAGGTTTTATTTTCTAATATTAGAAAATGACGCATTGCAAATCTGCACGGGATGATCAGTTTTAATTGGTGGAAATTTAAACTTGAGGGAAAAAATAATTTCCGTTGTTTAAAATATATATTTTTCACAAATAACTTATTACGAGATGAAAATAAAATGTCTATATTTTTAATGTGTAGATTTATAGTTGATCAAATATTTAAAAATAAAAATTTGAAACAATTAATGAGATTATCATATATACAAATTTTATTGAATAAAATACACTTAATTTAATTGATACTATTGATTTTACTCTTCAAAAATCAACGACTATATATTAGAATGCATGGCAAATCAGAATTTATCATAGAATCTAAATATACATTAGAATTACTCATTTTAAAAAACAAAAGTCTAAGAAAACTTTATTACTTTATAAAAAATTAGGCATAGCTTTATTAATTAACTAAGAATTTAAGATATTAAGCTCGTATGTTCGAAACTGTTTAGTTAAACCTTTTCTTTTTCTCATAAACATTTTTAATATAAAAATGAAGACACAATTTTCTCAATTAAATTTCGTACTTGAGATATATGACACAAAACATTTTCTTATTAAAAAGTTATTCTTGTTACATTTGCATAGTTAGCACCAATACTCTTTGCATAGTTGTGCACACTTGATCCACATCAAGGGTAAAATGGTTTTTTTTTTTTTTAATATAAACCTAAGATGAGTTTTTATTAGAAAAATCAATAAATTGAGTAAATTTGTGAGTTTTTCAATTTTAGAGGAAAAATATGATATTATGATTTTTACAGGGAGAAATACATAATTTTAAGATTTTTGAGGGATATACAAGAAATTTCCACTTAAAAAAGGAAAATAACAAATGACAAGTACACCAACTAATGGGCACCGCAATGTCAGCTCTTGTAATTTTATTTTTCTTAAGCCGAGAATTACTTTTTAATTTAGTTCTAAAATATAATGTTCTTTTTTGCATGTAATGTTATAGGTTTGAAATTCAAATTAAATATTTTTTGTGAATATTAAATAATTGGATGATTAGACCTCGAATTTTTTCTTAAAAATATTTAAAAATAATAAAAAAAAGTTTTCCATGACATAATGCATCACATATTATGTTTATTTATATCAAGAAATGTAGGGCTGTAAACGGATGTGGATAATGCGGATGGATATCCGCTCCAAATTGGAAATAATCCGGATCCAAATTAAACGGATTCGGATAAGTTTTAAAAGTCTGCAACAGTGTTCATTTATATCAAGAAATGTAGGGCTGTAAATGGATGTGGATAATACGGACGGATATCCGCTCCGAATCGGAAATAATCCGGATCCGAATTAAACGGATTCAGATAAGTTTTAAAAGCCTGCAACAGTGTCCGGATCCAGATAGAAATGTACAAACTGATCGTATATCCGCATGTATCCAGATCGCGTCTTCTGACCCATCTTTCTCCGCTATCCTACTAGGGTGCTCCTAAGTTCACCAATCTCTTGTGAACTTGACTCTAAAATATATCTAATCGACTTTAAACAATGAATCCAAACTGTTGAAACTCTTCTACCTAATGAGTGATGCGTCTACATGTGAAAATTTTAAAGTTTCGAATTAATTTAATATAGAGTTAAGTGATCAAAAGTTTAAGGTTTATAAATTAATTTTAATGCATTCATTTTTTGGACTCCTTTGACGACTTGACTCTATATTAAATTAATTTGAAACTTTAAAATTTTCACATGTAGACGCATCAATCATTAGGTAGAAGGATTTCAACAGTTTGGATTCATTGTTTAAAGTCGTTTCAATATATTTTAGAGTCAATTTCACAAGAGGTTGAATAAACTTAGGAGCACCCTAGTTCTACTCCATATACTATGCTAATTTATTTTTCTTTTTAGTGGTGGGACCAGTGTTTTGAAATTCGGTTCTCATTCGGTATTCGGAAGGCCACCGAATACCGCATATACAGTATGCGCCCGCATATACGGATTTTAAATGATAATTCGTACATATAAACAAGCATACGGTAATATGTGGTATGAATCACTGTTAATATACTATAAATTGGTATTTTTATCACTGTTAATATACTCTAAACCGGTAATATGCGGTATAAATCACTTTTAATATACTTTAAACCGGTATTTTATTACTATTAATATATTCTAAATCAATAATATGCTTTAAACTTCATATTTGGACCGAATATAGATTTTATATTCGGATTGCAACTAAATAGAAATATTCGACCGAATAGAACGAATTTTAAAACACTGGGTGGGACTAACACCTTATTCAAACCATCCGGAAAAGCGCTCCTTTTCTCTGCTTTACGAGGCTCATACTTCGAGCAAGTCCTTTCCAGTAACAGAAGATTCTCTCTCCTAGTTGGCAGATAGACCTAATTTTTTATATTGAAACGAAAAGACAGTTTCTTTGTATTTGCTTTGAAACTTTGTTTTACGAGGCTGCAACATTAGGCTGTTACCCAATTAGGCTTGTACTTCGCTTTGGACCTTTTTTTTTTTCACAAATATTTTTCATTTCAAAATCCAATCGGTATTCAATTATGTGTTTTGTTTTAATTTGATTTTTTCATAGATTTAAATTATAAACTAACATAAATTATTCATTTTCATATTTGAATTTTGTTAGTCAGTATTTGTATTAAAGTTCAATTATCTGATAATTATTTATTTTGCATCTGTATTTGAATCTGTATTCATAAATTATCTACTCCGTATTTGTATCCGTTTAAAATGGATTTAGTTTTACATTTTGACATTTATTTACTATTCGTATCTGTATCAGTATTCCTTTATTAAAATATGAATATGGATATGATTTTATCACTATCCGCTCCACTCCGTTTTGACCCCTAAATAAATGTCATCTTAGTTTGGGAATTGGGAACTAATACACCAAAAATGAATTTCTTAAGTTAGATACTGTAACTAAAAGACACAGATTTAAATTCTGGGCTTGAACAGGCCCAGTTTCAGCCCAGTGGCCTACTATTCAGTCTCAGATAAAATCCTACAAGGGAAAGAGATAACGAGAGAGCAAAAAATGGCCTCCATGTGGTGTCTCTCAGCGGCGACTACCGTCTTCTCTCCTTCTCCGGTCGTCAAAAACCCTAACGCAGCTGTTACTGTTAGTCCAAGGAATGGTTGCATTTCTCTCCGAAGTCAGCCGTGCGCGCTTCAACGGCGCCGGAGAGACTTGACAGTGTGCATGGTGTGGGATCAGGAGGAAGATCAGCACAGCTATCGCCACCCTCTAGATTTTCCATATGTATGCTTTCTTTACCTTGTTCCCTTCTACTTGATTAGTTGAAGTGATAGTGATTTTGATGCGAGATGGTGATTTTTAGGGTTTACCAGAATGTAGTTGAGAAATGTGGGAATATGTATGGGAGAAACAAAGAGAGGAAACTGAGTACAACTGACAATTGGATGTTTACCAGAATGTAAAATTGAACTCTTGCATTGGATTTGATTGGTTCCATTTGTCAATTCAATTTGTGAGCTGGCCGTATTGTTTTCTTTGGTCTTAATTTATACTAAATTTTGAAGTTTGGTTTTTGTGTTGTTACTTATGGGCTTTTATCCTTGAATGTGAACTGTGATACCAGAACTAGAATTGAAAAAAAAAATGTGAGGGTCTTTAGTGTCAGATTTTAGTGACTTGTTTTCAGTTTACATCTAATTGAAAAAATGCGTGATAGTGATTTTTAGGGTTAACTAATGAGGAATGGAATTGAAAGTATTTGTCTGGTAATTTCTCTAATTAGTCGATTCTAGTGCAAATGTAGTTGAGAAATGTGGGAATAAATTAGTATTGAATTGACATTGTCAATTATCTATGGGAGAAACAAAGAGAGGAAACTTGAGTACAATTGACAATAGGATGTTTACCAGAATGTAAAACTGAACTTTGAATTGGATTTGATTGGTTCCATTTGTCAATTCAATTTGTAAGGTGGCAGTAATAATTTATACTAAATTTTGAACTTTTATACCAGAACTAGAATTGAAAAATAATGGAAGGATCTTCACTGTCAGATTTTAGTAACTTGTCTTTCAGTTTACATCTAATTTAATTACTTTTTGTTCTTGCTCATTTTTTCTAAATTATTCTCTGAAATTTCAGGAGGTGGAAAGGCCGAAACCTCCTGGAAGAACAAATGTATTTCCGCAATTTCCTGCAATTTCAACACCACTGACAACTTGGCTGCCCCATGACGTAGCGCCTGACGATGAAATCGATGAAGATGAAGAGGAGTATGAAGAGGAGCAAGAGCAGGAATATCAGGAGGAAGCAGATTTCTGAGTAGTATAACATTTCCTGCTTTGTTGAATATGCTTTTTTACCAGCTATAAGTATGTTTATAGTGTGTTAGATATTGCTCCTTTTGTATGGTCTCTTAGACTTCTATTTAAGTGCCAATTTATATTTTTTGCATGGTTTTATTTGTGTACCATTTTTTTGTGCATTGAATATTTTAATAAAGTTTCTACTGCCCCTTTTCATATTCCTATTAGACTTCGGTTTTTAATTATAATTGATTTATTAGAAAGATCAGGAAAAAATGTGATTTCTACTGATATTATTTGTTAACGTGTACTATTCTATGGGCTTTTCTCCAATAACTGATATTTTCATATTATTATTTGTTATTTTCATTTCAAAGAATTCTGTGATGCAGTTTGTTTGGTCATCCATATACAAGACCTGTTATCGTTTTCCAAATTATGATGCCCTTTTAAGGGAATCAGCGAGCATTACTTTTGTTTTCTTAAAATTGCTTTATATGGAAGCATGAGAGGCAAGGAAGGTGTTGTCACGTGACAAGCTTTGCCGGAACAATTTCCTTTGAATAAAGGTCTTGGCAGAGGAATGACACGTGCATTCGAAAGGTAATATGGGAAGGTAAACATTGACAGATGGCACTTGTTATTTCCATGCGTAGCTGGTATTGTTTGTAATTACTTTGAAGTAACCTTCGCCTTTATTTTGTCCTTTTGCTTGCGTGCCTAAAGATTTAGGCCGTCAAAACGATACCTATTATTTAGGTATTCACTCTAATTTTGGTAGGATCATCACTCATAGAAACCTCTTTGGACTATTAATTTGATTACTCATGGTAAGAAGTGAAACCTTGCTTTATTTTTGTCCACTTGATCAATATATATATATTTTTTCCTAATTTGTGTCTCATACAGCCTCTAGCACCGCTATTTGCAAGGAATTTGGTGGGATTCATGGGTTTATTCATAAATCGACCAGCTGAGACACTGACGACCATCTTGCATCTCAGCCGTAGGATCCCAAGGGATGGTAGATTGGAAAGGCTAGTTCAAGAAGATATAATCCTAGATAGTGAGAACTGTCTCTTATGCTTCCCAATTGAATTGATAAGATGCTTTTTCTAGTGCTGTAGTGTTGCATCAATTTAGTGAAATGGAATTTTGTTGAAATGTAGCATCTCTCCTGAGTTTGCTCTTTTATCATTCTGAATGAATCTATATGTTTAAGATAATGTAGATTATAAATAATGGGAAGAAATGGAAATCCATTTCTCGCTATTTACTGCAAAAAAAAGGAATAGTTGCATCGAATTTGGATGGAAGTGAATTGGTTTAATGTAAATTAAATTTTTATTATGAATATGGGTCTTGGTCTTGGACTAAACATACGTATGTAAAAAAATTCTTATAATTTTTTTTGTTCCTTCAAGAACTTTATTTTTCTCATTTTGTCCCTAATATTTGTTATTTTGTAATTTTGATTCTAGCACAAATATTTCAGAAGTGTAATATTCCCATTTTTTTTTCCTTGCATCATGTTATTGATTTGTTGAGAGTTTGTAGTGATTTTCAAAGTTCTTTCCTTCCATTGAAGGCCTCATGTAAACTATAGCTAATTGATTTTTCTTCACTAGTCTTCATGTCTTATATTGCTTGCTCCCGTTATCAAAAACTTGATTCTGACAAGATCAATCAATTTGGAAAATTTGTCTGAAGACGGTTCCCACATAAACAGCCTTCAAATCAGTTCATACTACCTTGGATGCATTCTCTTCTTTATTGTTTTGTACTTCATATATATATGGCATAGTATAATTTCTAGTTTAGGAAATTTCATAAACAACCTTGATTTCATTACTGGACAAGTTCACCAGTTATCTTCTCAACTCGCGATGTTTTGTTGCTCAATGAAGGACGAAATTGGTGCCGGAAAGAGCTCTGCTGCAACTTCTGAGCCTATATAGGATTCCAGAGCCAAGAAGAGACAAATGTGGCCATGTTAGAATATGCATAATTTGATAAAAAGTCAATTCAAATTTCAAATCAATTTTGATTGAGTTTAATTATATATGTGTGCTTTTGCTTGAAAGACCTAACACTATATATACCTGCTATATTTCCTCTTATGTCAATTCTTGCTCCAGTTTTTTTTTCCTACAGTAACCAAGTAAAAATGTGAATATACAACCCGATTGAAGGAGGACGAATAGTGCATCTTCAAAGACAAATACAGGAAGAAAAAAAACAATAGTAGAATATGAAGGATAACCAGAGAAAATTAAAAAAACTAGTAGAAAAAATAACAACTAGATTAAGATTAAAGACAATTAGAAAAAAATTATAGACAACCAGTAAAATATGAAATACAACCAGTACAAGATAAAGACAACTAGAATAAGATGAAATACAATTAGAAGATGATGAAATACAACAAATAAGAACATGAAAGACAACCAGTAGAAGATAAAAAATAACCAGAAGATGATAAAAAATAACTAGAAGATAATTAAATACAACTAAAAGAAGATGAAATACAACCAGTACTAGATGAAAAAATAGCCAGCAGAATATGAAAGACGACTAATGGAAATAAAATACAACTAGAAGAAGAAGAAATACAACCATTAGTAGATGAAAAATAATAAGTAGAACATAAAGAACAACAAGTAAAGTATGAAATGCAACCAATACAATATGTAAGGCCACCAGTAGAACATGAAAGACAACCAGTACAAGATGAAAAATAATTAGAAAAAAATAAATATTAGAAGAACATAAAAGACAACCTGTAAAAGAAGAAAAACAACTAATATAAGATGAAAGACAATAAGAAAAACATGAATACAACCAAAACAAGATGGAAAATGACTAGTAAATGATAAAAGAAAACTAGTAGAACATGAAATATAACCAGTACAAGATGAAAAATAATAAGAAAAAGATGAAAAACAACTAGGGGATGATGAAATACAACTAGAAAAACATGAAATACAATTATCTATCTTCCATTATTGTCTTTCATCTTCTACTATAGTAGAAGATGAAAGACACTCAATAGAACTTGAAAGATGTATTTCATCCCAAAAGAGGATGAAATACATCTAGAAGCAGATGAAATATATCTAGAAGCAAATGAAATACAACTTGTAGAACTAGAAGATGATGAAATACATCTAGAAGAGTATGGAATACAACTAGAAGAAGATGAAATACAACACATCCACTTGTAGATGAAAGACAATAGTAGAAGATGAAAGACATTCAGTAGAACTTGAAAGATAATAAGTACAAGATGAAATAAAATCAGAAGAAGATGAAAAACAATTGGTAGAATATCAAATACAACTAGAAGAAGATGAAAAACAACCAGTAGTAGATGAAAGACAACTAGTAGGTAATGAAGACAACAAGTAGAACATGAAAGATAATGGTACAATATGAAAGACAATTAGAAGAAAATGAAATACAACTAGAAGAAAATGAAAGACAACTAGAAGAAAATGAAAGACAACTACAAGCAGATGAAAAACAACATGAAGGCGATGAAATACAATAAGTACAAGATGAAAGATAACAAGAAGAAGATGAAAGACAACCAATAGTAGATAAAAAAAAAGTACAACATGAAAGACCACATGTAGAATATGAAAGACAACCAGTAGAACATAAAATACAATAAAAAAAAGATGAAATACAACAAGAAGATGATGAAATAGAACTAGAAGATGATGAAACACAACTAGAAGAAGATGAAATACAGCTAGTTGTAGATGAAAGACAACCAATATAACTTAAAAGATAGCCAGTATAAGATGAATGAAAACCATAAGAAGATTAAGAACAACTGGTAGAAGATAAAATACAACTAGAAAAAAATAAAATACAACTAAAAGAAGATGAAATACCACAAGTAGTAGATGAAAAATAACTAGTAGAAAATGAAAGACAACTAGTAGAAAATGAAAGATAATAAGTAGAACAAGAAATACAACTACAAGAAGATGAAAAACAGCTACCAGAAGATGAAATCAAAAAGTAGAAGATGAAGAACAATTAGAAGAACCTGAAATACAACCAGTAGAATATGAAAGACATCCAGTACAAAGTGCAAGACAACTAGAGAAGCTAAAATACAACTAGAATAAGATGAAAGACAATTAGTAGAAAATGAAAGACAATCAGTAGAACATGAAAGACAACTAGTAGTAGATGAAAAAGAACCAGTAGAACTAAAAGAACAATCAATAGAACTTGAAAGACAACTAGTAGAACGTGAAAGACAACAAGAAGATTATGAAAAATCTGCTAATGTAATTAACTACAGGGGCTTGTGCCCATCGGAAGTTAAATATCTGACAATCAAATAATAAAACCCCCGATGAACTGATCATGAACTGTAGGTCCGTCGAGGGTGAACTCAAAGGAATGCAGATAAAAAAAAGAAATGCTCCAAATTCAATGCCCTTCCCTCTTATAACCATAAGAGCATTGAACCTTGGGAACATTCATCAAAACCCCCGCACTCTTATAGCAATACAGTTTTCTGCGCCCTACAACTTTCATATTGTATTGGTTATCTTTCATGTTTTACTAGTTGTCCTTATTGTTCTACAGGTTGTCTTTCATCTACAACTTGTTATTTTTCATCATTTTATGATTGTCTTTCATGTTCTACTAGTTGTCTTTCAAGTTCTATTGTTTGCATTTTGTGTTCTTCAAGTTGTTTTTCATCTTCAACTAGTTGTTTTTCATCTTCTTCTAGTTATTTGTCATCTTTTACTAGTTGTCTTACGTCTGTTTCTGGTTGTCTTTCATCTTATATTTGTTGTACTTCTTATTCAACTGGTTGTATTTTTTCTTCTTCTAGTAGTATTTCATCTTCTACTAATTGTTTTTCATCTTCTATAAGTTTTTTTTAATGTTTTGCTCGTTGTCTTTCATGTTCTACTAGTTGTCTTTAATGTTCTGCTGGTTGTCTTTCATGTACTACTAGTTGTATTTCATGTTCTTCTAGTTGTATTTTATCATCTTCTAATTGTTTTTCATCTTCTTCTAATTGTTTTTCATCTTCTTCTTATTGTCTTCCATCTTGTACTGGTTGTCTTCCATCTTGTACTAGTTGTCTTTCTTATTCTACTTATTGTTTATGATGTTCTACTTGTTATCTTTCATCTACTACTGGTTGTCTTTCATCTTCTACAAACTATTTTGCATTTTTTTCTAGTTGTCTTTCATCTTGTACTAGTTATTTTTTATGTTTTACTGGTTATCTTTCATGTTCTACAAGTCATCTTTAATGGTATTATTGGTTATCATTCATCTTTTTCTAGATGCATTTTATTTTCTACTTGTTGTTTTTCATTTTGTACTGGTTGTTTTTCCTATTCTACTGGTTGTATTTCATTTTCTTTTAATAGTCTTTCATCTTGTACTTGTTGTGTTTTATCTTCTGCTAATTATTTTTCATCTTCTTGTAGTTGTTTTTCATGTTCTACCAGTTGTCTTTCATCTACTATTGGTGGTATTTCATCTTTTACCAGTTATTTTTTCATCTTCTTCTGGTTGTTTTTCATCTTGTATTGTTTATCTTTCATCTACAACTGACTGTATTTCATCTTCTTTTAGTTGTATTTCATCCTCTTCTAGTTGCATTTCATCATCTTTTAGTTATTTTTTATCCTCTTCAATTTGTCTTTCATCTTGTAATGGTTGTCTTTAATATTTTACTAGTTGTCTTTCATCTACTACTTGTAGTTTTTTTATCTTCTTCTAATTTTCTTTTGTCTTATACTGGTTATCTATCATGTTATATATGTTGTCTTTTATGTTCTACTAGTTGTCTATATCTATAACTGACAGTATTTCATCTACTCTAGTTGTATTTTATCATCTTCTAGTTATATGTTCTAGTTGTATTTTCATCATCTTCTAGTAGTTTTTCACGCTCTTCTAATTGTCTTTCATGTTCTACTAGTTGTCCTTCTAGTTCTACTAATTGTTTCCCATCTTCTATTAGTTATTTTTCATCTTCATCTAATTATTTTTTAAATTCTACTAGTTGTATTTAATATGGTTGTATTTTAAGTTCTTCTAGTTGGATTTCGTCATCTTCTAGTTGTTTTTCATCTTCTTCAAGTTGTTTTTTCATCTTATATTGGTTTTCATGTTGTACTGGTTATTCCATGATGTTCTACTAATTGTTTTTTCATCTACTACTAGTTGTCTTTCATATTTTAGTCTTTTTTTGTCTTCTTCTAGTTGTCTTCCATCTTGTACTAGTTGTCTTTCATGTTCTACTTAGTGTCTTTCATGTTCTACTGATTGTCTTTCATCTTTTTTCTAGTTGTATTTCATATTTTTTTAGTTGTCTTTCGTCTTGTACTGGTTGTCTTTCATATTCTAGTGGTTGTATTTCATGTTCTTCTAGTTGTCTTTAATCTTGTAATATTTGTTTTTCATTTTCTTATAGATGTCTTTCTTGTTCTACTAATTGTTTTTCATCTACTACTTGTGGTATTTCACCTTTTTCTAGTTGTATTACATCTTCTACTAGTTGTGTTTCATGTTCTACTGGTTGTCTTTCTTCTACAACTGATTGTATTTCATCTTTTCTAGTTGTATTTCATCCTTTCCTTGTTGTATTTCGTCTTGTTCTATTTGTTTTCATCATCTTTCAATTGTTTTTCATCTTGTAATGGTTATCATTCTAGTTTTACTAGTTGTCTTTTATCTACTACTAGTTTTACTGCATCTTCTACTAGTTATTTTTCAACTTCTTCTAGTTTTCTTTCGTCTTGTATTGGTTTTCTATCTTGTTCTATTGGTTTTCTTTCATGTTCTATTGGTTGTCTTTCATCTACAAATGAAAGCATTTTATCTTCTTCTAGTTGTATTTTGTCATCTTCTAGTTGTATTTCATCATCTTCAAGTTATTTTTCATCATCTTCTAGCTGTCTTTTGATTAGTGTTTTTGTGATCAGATTAATAAAATTTATAACCCATTTTCCTATCGAGTCAGATTACAAGCGTATAATCCTATCGAGTAGTATATCGAGTGTCGATCCGTAGGGAATAAGATTTAAGGTCTTGAACAATTAAAACATAATCTTTCACAAGTGTAGACAAAATCTGAAAATTGAGAGTTGTTAGTTGTGATCTTGGTATTTGCAAAAATTAAAAGTAAGTATAACAAATAAGATAATTGTGTGAATTCCTAGGATTTTGGCTTACCATTGTTATTCAATCTGTTTTGGTTTCAATTATATTTGATGTTAGTTTTCAGATATTGTATGAGGGTTTCTAATCCAATTTAGTGATTGTCGCTTTCGCATCGACACAACCGCCTTACCTATCAAGAAATCCGGCCAAGGCTTGTCTTAATTGGTGTAAAAAGTTTTGTGATTAGCCCAAAAGATTTCAGACTTCACTTGCTATATAGTTTTGTTGCCCATCTTGGTTCTATTGGGTGTCCCCATAGTAATACAAGACAATGCGATATTCGTCTGCGGATGACAAGACTCCTATATACTTTTTTTGGTCCAGCTAATGGTAGCTATGGCTAAGGTCTCCTCTACTAGTCTAGTATTTTTATTCTCCTTATCCTAACTCAGTTAGCCTAATGGGACAATCTCTTTGTGTGTGGCCATCACATGGCGGTCTAGAATAACAAGACAGAGTCAAGTAAGAATGAAATATAAATCGAACAAGCTAAACAATGATTAAATAAAATATAAATCAAAACATCTTGAGTAACGAGGTTTACTGCCAACCCTTAGAATCTAAACTTAGCTACAAAACGGCATGTTTACAATAGAGAGATAAGAGAAAGATACAACCATACACGAAGTACCCTCGTACTTGGTCTCTCCACACTCCACTCTTCTCACTTAATAAAATAAACTAAATGATACCAAAATTACATTAGATATGTTCCTATTATATTCAGGAGTCTATTATAGGAGTGTAGGGACGTCTGAAGATGATTTGAGGCCAAACAATCTGATCTGAATACAGCTGTCACGAAATCCAATGAAATTTTGCCTCCAATAGGAAGGTACTTGACTTGACTTTGCCCCTACACTCCTATATGTTCATTCTTACTTGACTTTATTCCTTAATTAATCCTCCATTAATTATCCAGCAGTAAAAGTCATAGAGTGCCACTGGCATTGCCAGCGGTAGAAGGCAAAGGCTACCGCTAACGATGCCAACGATAGGGACATTTTTTGAAATTTGAAAATATCGAGGGCAGAGTTGGTAAATTAAGATGTTTTTTGTTTCTAATTCAGATAAATCTAATTTATGAAATATTTGTCAACATGTAGTAAGTATCCTTTTCTAGATGATCACTCCTAATTTTGGTCATTTTCTGAATCGATATATAGCATAGTCAATCTATGTTGGGAATTGAATAAATTTAGCATATCCATATAAACAACCATTAATGCTTCTTAATTTCATGTGATTTTTATATATAGTTTTTGCATTCACTTTTTATTAACATCTACCAAAAAAAAAACTGTAAAAAATACTTTCTCACGACCTAATTTGCAAAACTCTGAATGCCTTTATTTAAAATTACCAAAGACTGCAATAGATCACATACAACCGATGTCCCTAAATTTGTACGTAGCTTTCATTTTTCACATATATAATGTAGCTAATTTTAGTTTAATTTCTTTCACAAAATAATAAGCGTCTTCAATTATAATAGCTACTTAAAAATAGGTAATAATATTTCATCATATTGCCATCAAATTAGTAATTAATATCCATATTTTTGGTATGATATAAATGAATGCATCATTTTGTCTCTAAATTGAGCATATTAATATTTTCATGAAACATAATTTGATCGCATTGCATCTACACCCCATCCCTAACAATCAAACGCAGTCCCCATTTTTTATTCTTTTGTACTATTTTTTTCTTATAATATTTTCTTTCTTTCAAACTGCCTCTGTGGTTTTTGAATCCTTTGCCTCTCCGTGCACATATAGCCAAAATATGAGCATGTCAAATATCATTTCTTGGTTTCAAAAGCAAACAACAAACAGGTACCATCTTTGTTCTCTTCCTTTTCTATCATTTGTTAAAAAAAAAAACAGAAAGCTGATAGCTCAAAATTTACAATATATATATATGAGGAGGGATTCACTTACACCATTTTTTGGTATCGCAAAATTACACTATCTATTTTTAAAGTTTTTAAAATTCAAACAGTCGATTCAAACCGTTCAACATGTTGGATATATTAAAATGTACTTAGAGACCAAAATTTTATATTTTAGTGATTTTTTTTACTATTTATTAAATATTTTACAAAATCTTTGTTTTCAGAACATTGAATTTTTGTACCCATCTTAATAAATAGTAAAAAAATTCAAAAAATATAAAATTTGATCTGCAAGCACATTTTAATATATCCAACATGTTGAACGGTTTGGATCGACTGTTTAAACTTTAAAAATAGATGGTGTAATTTAGTGTCACAAAAAATAGTGTAAGTGGAGGAGAGTTCCAATACCTCATCATACCTCATCTTTTATATCTTTGTTTTTAAAGTTCAAACTATCGATCCGAAATACTCAACATAATATAAATACTATAATATGCTTGGGGATGAAATTTTATAATTTTTGGAATTTTTTACTGTTTTTGAGATAGGTTGAAAATCATTGTTATCGAACGGTCCAAAATCAGTGATTTTTTACCTATGTTAAAAAATATTAAAAAAATTCCAAAAATTATAAAATTTCATCCCCGAACACATTTTAGTATGAATATCACGTTGAGTAGTTTAGATCGATATATAGTTTGAACTTTGAAAATAAAAATATAAAAATGAAGTATTATGAGGTATATATGAAAGACATGAGGTATTGTAACCCTCCTCATATAGAATTACTAGTAATAGAATTGGTATTAACTGCTTGCTTAAAATTATTAAGTTAAATCAAACACTAAACAATTTGATTTCCTGCCGAACACAAAACAGTCAACTACCTATATATCGTTCAGTTGGCTTTGTGCTCATCACCTGGGGCGCATTTTACGTTCAATGCATTTTTTCTCTTAATTTTAAACCAGTCCGGCTACATATATATATGTATTATATATGGTGCATGCTCCAAAGAGTACCTATACCAAAATATATCTCCAAATAATGCATCATAGTGCTTGGATGATGGGTCTATTAGGAAATCGGCTATCCTTAATTAAGAACCGATTTGATGCAAATAAATTTATTGGTTTTTTATCAAGAAAGGAAATTTAATTGCATTGTATTTCTCAATTTTGTCTCTCTTCATGTATTGCACAATATGACTAATTTTTTATTTAGTGCCCTATTTTGTAATACATATCAGTATTAAATATTAATATCACAATAGAAATATATTACATTTTGACACTACACATTATATATCTCTCTCTACTATTTGTAACAGCACCACTCCACATTTGAGGTCAGTAAGCTGTGTTGGCACAACTACTAGAACACACCACTTTGAGATACACAACTACTCACTTACCAAGGGGCGTGGGGTTGACAAACCAATAGAGTCTACAACGTTCACAGTAGGCGAACATGACTGGAGAATCAAGTGCTACCTAGATGGGGACAAACAGGAGAGCTCAGATTGCATATCAGTCTTCCTCCTATACTGTCCAAAATCAGGTGATGAAAAAGCAAGAGTAAAGTTTACTCTCTCTCTTCTAAATCACACCACAGGGGCAGCGCAAAACAGGCCGTGTTTTACATCAATATAATTATTCAGCTCCACAACCCAATGTTGGGGTTAGTCGAATTTCATCAGGAGGAATGTATTGGAAGCATCATCATGTCTAGGAAACGATAGTCTTACCATAATTTGTAATGTTACCATCATTGGAGAACCCCAAACATACGATTCTCGAGTTCCCCCGATAGTTAAGCCCTCCATCTTATATAATCAACTCGGCACTCTCTTATCTGTCGAAAAGGGTGCTGACATAAAATTTGAGGTTGATGGTCGAAGTTTTCCTGCTCATAGAAGTGTGGTGGCTGCCAGCTCACCTGTATTCCGCGCACATATTTCAGGTCTGATGAAAGAGCCGAAAGAGCAATCGATCAAGATTATTGATATTGAGGCTCCGGTTTTTGAGGCCCTACTTCTGTACATTTATACTGACAATCTGCCAGAGATTGAAACTCTTACTGATACAGGAATGGCTCAGCATCTTTTGGTGGCAGCTGATCGGTTTGCACTGGATAAGTTGAGGAGAAGCTGTGAAATGAAGCTGTGTGAGGGACTTGACGTGACGAATGTGTGCACCGCACTTGCTCTAGCCGATCAGCATAGTTTATGTATCTTGAAAAGTGCTTGTCTCGAGATTCTTTCCTCTCCTAAAGCCTTGCTATATTCCATGGCTACCGACGGATTTATCCATATGGTAAAAGGCTGCCCAAGTATTACAAAGGAGATATTCAATAAGATTAAATTTACTGAATTAAAATAAACAGTGCATTTTCTTATTGCCATGATCTTGATCTATGTATCTTGTATGTCAATTATAAAGGTTCAATGACCCGTTTGCAAATCTATGTTTTATGGCTTCTTCCTTAGTTTTGTAATATTTTAGTTCACTTTTTGTGCTCATCCGATCTATTTATTTGTTTATTTATTTTCCAAAACTAAAACAGAGAACATTTTTAGCATCTTTCTCAGACATGACGAAGCTCTTTTCTTTGTGCACGATAGATTGATAGAATGAATCAATGAAAGCTCTTAGTTTTCTTTCTCAAGTTTATCATTCTTTGTATTCAGTTTCTTTTTCTATGAAGCAATTTTATTTAATTTTAGTTAAATTTGATAAATCAGGTGTAGGTTTAATCTAATTAGAAGTCAAGAAATAAGACGCTCATATAAGTATATAATTACACTTAATAAATGGAGCATGTAGGACTTCTATATGTTTCGCTTTATGTAGGACTTCTATATGTTTCGCTTTATGCTCATAAAAATGTATGGTGGTCCTAGAAGAGTGTCTTCTTGGAAGCAAAGGTGGAACCAGGATTTGAATATAGGAGGGCAAACATTATTTAAAAATAAAATTTATATAACTCAAGAAAATTTATATAATACATGCTCTAACAAAGGAATTTTTTTGAACCAATGATATTCAAACCTATGGCATTGATTTCCTTGCTCAAGAGATGGATATTCATCCATATGAAATTGGCAAGGCCACTTAAGTATGAATTTTTTTTCTAATGTACGTCATCTCTTTCATGATAGTTGGAGACGTTTATCAATATCTTTCTCATATTTATATGATCTAGAAGAACTCTGTGAAGGTTTCTCTTATTTGATTATCAAGACTTTAATTTTTAGCTAGAGTTTGAGAGTTAGAGTTACATTCATTCACCTTGAAATAAGATCCAACGTCTTTCTCTTAGACATAAATTTATCTATGTACAAATTATAAAAAATAAAAAAAATCATTACAGAACATTAAAGTAAAATCAACTTTAATGTCAAAGTTATAATGAATAGTAATTTAAAATTAACAAAAAAACACACCTCAATTTTAAAAATTGAATCATATATCTTGCCGATTTCAAAGCTCATGAAGTAAACTTGCACCGAAGATGTAAATTACTGTTCTTTTGAAGATGGTGAATTTTGATCAAACAAATTGTATTGTGCCTTCTTATTTTATATTAATTTTACGCAACTATTCAAAGATGGCTAATTTGCTCTTTTATTTCTTTAAGTGAACCGGAGAATGGATATGTTGCTGGGATTTGAGGCAGTATTCACTATATGGTGATAACACCAAGTCCTTGCCCCCATAGGTGAAATTTTTTGTGGTGATCGATGTTATCAGGGCGATTGCAGAATGTCGTCTCATGTGTTTTGATGATTATTCGGGCTCCCTCACTGGATGAAATAATGACCGCCGGCTGTTCGCCTATTTGAAGAAACATGATATGACCATACCGCTGTGACAGGTTCCTGAGTGTGCGCGATGAGGGTGGCCAGAGCGAATAAAATGGTGGAGGCTTCGTATTATGGGCAGGGGCGGAGCTAGAATTTTTTTATAAAAGGAGCTAAAAAATAAAATACAAAATGTGGTGAGTGAAATTTGAACTTAAGACCTCTTAACTACAAAATAGAGCACTAACCACTAGACTACAAACAAATATTTGACTAATATTGAGGGGGGCTGGACTATATAGAAAGTTCTAAAAAAATAAAATTTCATTAAATTTCAATATATATAACCTAAATTTTAAAATCATAGGGGTGGCTTAGCCACCTTTCCAATACACTGAGATCCGCCCCTGATTATGGGAAGGGTCCATGGGCCTGGGGGAAGACTACGATGGTATTTTGCATTAATGGTGGATTTGGCTTTGATTAAGAGAAGCAGTAAGATAGAGAGCAAGAGGTAAATGGAAGTCATTTCGTTTCATTGGTCAAACTACCCTACATTATATATATATATTGTTAGATATTTGTTAGATATTTGTTGATTTTATAAAACTCAAAATTTGTACCTTTGTCAAATTACCCTACATTGGTCAAATATTGCGGCATGTACTCAACTGACATCAATTGGAAAAAAATTGATTTAGCTGAAATTACAGATAGAAAAGTCGGTGGTTTTAAAATTTTACTAGCTACTCATATCTCTCTTAAAACTCTTCCTCCACACTTTATATTTCCAAACCATATACTACAAAATATCATTATTCAATAAATTGCTGGGTATTGCAGAGTAATCGTCGGCCATTTTCATAGTCGTGCTCTAAAGAGTGACAATTCCGGATTATCTTGGTGGCAATTTCAAGTCTTGCACGATAGAGATGGAATACGCTTAAGCACGGTGCTTCACATAATCCGAGTATTGTTGTTTTAACTCTATTTCAATTTCATTTATTTTAATTAAATTTTTAACTATCCGAATATCTGAAAATTTTACCCCGGTCAACATATATTAATTAAGGGTCATTCTTTAATGGCAGTGATAAAGATTCCTTTGACTTTGCTAATTAATTCCTAACTTTAATTGTCTTTTTTTTTTCTTTTTTTTTGGAAACTCCTAACTTTAATTGTCAAAAGAAAGATTAAAGATAAACAAATTGTAGTTATTTTTTTCCCTGAAAGTGTCAATGAAAGAGAAAGACAAACAATTTAATTATGGGATCGATCTCTCTAGCTTTTTTCTGCTGAAAGTACAACAATGTCTCTACATCTATAATTTTTAATAAGAGTACGTCGCCTATGATATATTAGGATTACATTAGTTGCATCAATAATTAAAGACAAATTAACAAATTATGGAATCTTAATTAATTGAATTAGTTAGAGGTGCAGTTCTATGGTCATTTCGGTTAGAAATTAAGACAGTGTTTCAAAAGGTCATTTTGGTTAGAAAAAAATAGTTTGTTCAAAAGTCACTAGCCGTGCTTTAGCTAAGACTACTGGTACAAGAATACTATCCATGGCCTTCTTTGGGTGTCAGTTTAGGGTTGATAATTCTTTTTTGAAATTAAGTCTCATACTGCCCTCTGATGTTAAGGACCTTCTAGATTAGTATATATTCTGATGCTTATTTGCTATCTTTTGTATATAATATGCTGTAGGTATTTTATATAAACAAATTTCTAATAGAAATCAGGTGGATAATTGTACTAAATTAAAAAAAAAAAAAAGATAATTAAAACTCTAATTTTTTAAGTTTCTATTAATTGAATTAAAAAAAACTCCAATTAAGCACAACAGAAGAAACGTTGAGTTTGATAACTAATATATTTGAAATATGTAGGCAGAGAAAAATATTTCATTTATATAATTAATCTTAATTAGTGTGTGATAAATATAATTTAATTAGTATTAATTAAATTTCAAACTAAATTCAATAAAATGCTATGAAATGGGTCGGATCAGATCCGACTCAACCTGTAAAAAATTATAATCCCTACTCAAATCGGGTCAGGCGACCTTTCAGGTCGGATCGAAAATTGACATCCTAAATTGAGATGATAATGACCTTAAAAAACAAAGAAAAAACTAAATTCAATTAAAAGCTAGCGAGCTAACTGTTTTCCGCATGTTTCTCACATTGGAAGATACCTAGCTCTAGTAAGATTTGTTTTTAAAACCATAATTACAAAAAGGGAAATTTAGAGAATCAAATTGTTTCTTTTTTCAAAAATCATAAATACCGAATAACATGTTCGGTACCTCTCATTTACTTTCAAGAGTGACCGAATATCCCAGTTTTACAAATTTTTCATTTTTTTCTGTCAAGTTCCCAAGGATTAAAGAAATAAAAGAAAAATATGGTCTCAACATGCCAATAGCTCCGTGATTTTTATTAATATCCAACGTTAAATAGAAAATTCCAAAGAGGGGCTGGAAAGTTATAAAACTGTCCAAACTCAGAGGCATAAATATATTCATAAAAAAAATATTAATGGAAAGAATAATTATTTAACAATATCCATGAATAACATTAAAATAGATTAGAAAGAAATGAAGACATAACCAATCAATTATCAATCAATCCAAAATTTCTTTAAATGTTGTTTAAGAAATAGAAATAAATCAGTACCAATCAGAGACGCATCAACGAGTATGTGTCTAAATAAGTTTAGGCTTCCACACATAAATAAACATAAAAAATGCATATAATAAAAAAAAAACATAGACTATGTAATTAGAGGGCTGATATTCAATTCAAAATTCAGATTTTAATCACAGCCGTTAGCGGATCAGAATATCTAAATATTTAATAAGAAAAGATATACAAACTTCATTTAATTAGTGTGTAGTAAATATAACTAGTGGAGAATTTAATCTATAAGCAATTTACAAAACACGAGTAAATCCATCTGGTCAAAAATTCTAAACCTGTACATAAAAAACTAGATTTGTCAATTTGTCAATTAGATTTGTCAATTTAATCTATAAGCAATTGACATCCTATAAATAAAACACAGAGACTACAGACTTTATCAATAGAGATATGTACTGAATTTTATTCCTTTGAAGCTATTTGAACATGTGCTAATAATATTAACTATACGAATTAATAAAGTTTGCATCTAAAAAATTAAATAAATGAATGGCAATGAGAACAGGTGAACAGCCGAGAAGGTCTATCCAAGCTATAAAGATACCATACCCAAACAGCTAGCCGGTAGATATTTTAGTATAACTAAGCTTAATTACGTATATACATAGCAAGCATTAAGTTATTAGTTATTTTAGTTCAAACTTCTGAATTCACAAATTTTATGGCTCATTGCTTAAATCACTTTTGCTAATAAAAAACAAAGCTAATGGTGACTTTCTGTACTGCCGTACGTAGCAGTGTAAAATATTAAAGCTTGACGTTGTTTAATGCATGCATATATACTAGCTATTGTCTCGTGACGACAAATTAATATGATAAAGGAGCACATGGAGGTGACCGAGTGAGCCTCTTTAGGTAATCTATATAGCGGACTAAATCTAACACATAAATTAATTAAAAATGCATATAACATCGAAGAGGAGATTAAAGCATATAAAAGTAATTTCTGCAAGTACGAAATAAACTTAAATTAAATTTCATGAGTAACAAGATTTACTGTCAAGTTCTAAAAATTAGCAACTTAATCTCTCATAGGCATGATTACAATAAAGGAAGAGATCGAATAAAAATATAACTATTGCCGAAAACCTCTCTCGATCTCTAGTGCTTCCAATGGCACTCTAAAAACTATTCTAAATCTATCTCTTTTGATTTGAGTAGAAGTGATCAAATATGATCCAAGATGTGTTCTCTTATGTTTGTTGGTCTTTTATAATCTTCTGGAAAGTCCGAAGGACGTCTGATGGAGAGTGGAGTGCAAAAAATCAGATTTGGAATCAGTTTGTAACTGCTCACTCAAAGAGGCGCCTCCGATACAGACAGCAATAGGATCTAATACGGGTCGCATTAATAACTCAATCTTCTGACTTAGGTGGTTTGCATATCTGACTCCTAATATGATCCGCATTAACCACTACTGATCTAATACGGACCATAACAGAGACTTTAAAATTCACGTCGTTTCAAGTTTTTTCCCGATTCTTGCTCCATGAGGTGCAAAAATTCAATTCCTGCAATATGACATAAAATTTGCAGCAGTCACCTGTTTCTACAAGAAACTGGATTTAAAAATGAGATTTTCAAGTACAACTAAAACCTATGAATTAATTTCATATATGTTTGATCGTTATCAAGAGGGAGAAGAAAGAATAGATAAATAAATCGGAAGGAAAGAGAGGAGCGAAATTTATTTGATTCCTTGATCCAACTTGTTGGACAATTGTTTGCAAGTTTAGAATTTAGGAAGATATTTTGAATCAATCCCTTAACTTGTATAGTCCTGTATTTTTCTCAGTATGCCGAAGATATTTTACTCTATAATACTTCATTGCCTCAACATGTGTTTTTAGCACTATAATTTTTCTCTATATGCAGAAAATATTGTACCATAAATACTTGATTGTCTGAACATGTGTTTTTAACACTAAATTATTAACTTTGAACAAAACAAATTGCAGTACTTATGCAGTTTTTTATTTAAATTTAGTAGGTTAGCTTTATTTTGCAGTTGTATAATTATAATTCCCTATAAGTTAGTGTTATTCTTATGTATCCAAACATACCCCTTATGTATTTGGTAATTACATGAAAATTACATGGATGATCACTTTCCGACCATCCATATATATGCTTTGAAAATTATAAAATGTATGAGAACCAGCCTTTGCTCTTTGTGTGGGAGGTTTCTAATTTGAGACTCGGAAATAAAATTTCCTTGTGAATATTAATTAGTTCGGTATAACTTGACCTCCAACCTTTACTAAAAAAATTATAAAGGCATATATATATAGGAGTTGGCTACGGTGCTACATGTAGCATAGAGGGCCTCCGTACAACAGCTCAATATTTGAGTTTTCAAAATCCTAACGGTCGATCCGAACCGTTCAACATGATCTCCATATGAATATGTACTTGCAAATCAAATTTTACATTTTTTAGAATTTTTTTACTATTTTTTTATATAGGTAAAAAATCACTTGATCTGAATGGTACAGAATTTTCAGATCAAGTGATATTTACCTATCTAAAAATATATAAAATTTGGTTTGCAAGTACATATTCATATGGAGATCATGTTGAACGGTTCGGATCGACCGTTAGAATTTTGAAAACTCAAATATTGAGCCGTTGCACGGAGGCCCTCTATGGTACGTGTAGCATATTAGCAATTTCCTATATATATGTGTGTGTGTGTACATATACATATATACATATATATATATATATATATATGTGTGTGTGTGTACATATACATATATACATATATATATATATATATATATATATATATAGAGTGTGGCTAAGTTGCTACCGGTAGCACTTCGACCGAAGTGCTACCGGGGTCATATCTTAGTACTCGATGTTCAAACAACAAATCCAAACCGTTAGATGTTCAATCTATATTAAAATGTGCTTGGAGACCAAATTTTACATTTTTTGGAATTTGTTTGCTATTTATTAAGCTGGTTTGAAAACCGCTGTTTTCAATGTTCCATAAATTTAATAAAAATAGTGGTTTTCAAACCAGCTTAATAAATAGCAAAAAAATTTCAAAAAATGTAAAATTTTGTCTCCAAGCACATTTTAATATAGATTGAACATCTAACGGTTTGGATTTGCTGTTTGAACATCGAGTACTAAGATATGACCCTGGTAGCACTTCGATCGAAGTGCTACCGGTAGCAACTTAGCCACACTCTATATATATATAGAGAGAGATGGGCTAACTTGCTTTGGGAAGTAAAGAGGGTTCTTTACTTTCCGCTCAAATCTCCATTTTCAAAATTCAAATAGTCGATCCGAACCGTTAGATGTGATCTCCATATTGAAATGTACTTGGTGACCAAATTTTACATTTTTTGGAATTTTTTTACTATTTATTAAGCCACTTTGAAAGTCGCTGATCCAACGGTTTCACTGTTCAATATGAGCTACCGTTGGATCAGCAATTTTCAAAGTGGCTTAATAAATAGTAAAAAAAATTCCAAAAAATGTAAAATTTGGTCTCCAAGCACATTTCAATATGGAGATCACATCTAACGGGTTGGATCGACTATTTGAATTTTGAAAATGGAGATTTGAGCGGGAAGTAAAGAACCATCTTTACTTCCCAAAGCAAGTTAGCCCATCTATATATATATATATATAGAGAGAGAGAGGGAGAGAGAGGTTGGCTAAGCTCAAAACATTTGTTCCTAGCTTCAGGAACAAACGATTTGGTTCTCCGATTTTCAAAGTCCAAATGGTCGATCCAAACCGACAGATGTTTAATCTATATTAAAATGTGCTTGGACACCAAATTTTACATTTTTTGAAATTTTTTTACTATTTATTAAGATGGTTTGAAAATCACTGTTTTTATTAAAATTCTGCACCATTGAAAAACAACAATTTTCAAACCATCTTAATAAATAGTAAAAAAATTCCAAAAAATGTTAAATTTGGTCTCCAAGCACATTTTAATATAGATTAAACACCTGTCAGTTTGGATTGACCGTTTGGACTTTGAAAATCGGAGAACTAAATCGTTTGTTCCTGAGGCTAGGAACAAACGTTTTGAGCTTAGCCAACCTTTATATATATATATATATATATATATATATATATATATATATGAGTAGAACTAGGGTGCTCCTAAGTTCACCCAACCTCTTGTGAACTTGACTCTAAAATATATCGAATCGACTTTAAACGATGAATTCAAACCGTTGAAATCCTTCTACCTAATGATTGATGCGTCTACATGTGAAAATTTTAAAGTTTCGAATTAATTTAATATAGAGTCAAGTGGTCAAAGGAGTCCAAAAAATGAATGCATTAAAATTAATTTATAAACCTTAAACTTTTGATCACTTGACTCTATATTAAATTAATTTGAAACTTTACAATTTTCACATGTAGACGCATCACTCATTAGGTAGAATGGTTTCAACGGTTTGGATTCATCGCTTAAAGTCGATTCGATATATTTTAGAATCAAGTTCACAAGAGATTGGGTGAACTTAGGAGCACCCTAGTTCTACTCTATACACACACACACACACACACACACACACACACACACATATGCGGAGGGATCCACTTACACCTTTTTTTTTGTGACACAAAAGTACACCATTCATTTTTAATATTTTTAAACTCCAAACAATCCATCCAAACCATTCAACATGATCTCCATATTAAAATGTGCTTAGAGATCAATTTTTTTATTTTTTTATTTTTGTACTATTTATTAAGTATTTTACAAACCGTTGTTTTCATACCATTAAAATTTTGTACCCATCTTGAAAAATAGTAAAAATATTCAAAAAAAATATAAAATTTGATCTGCAAGCACATTTTAATATATCCAACATGTTGAACGGTTTGGATCGACTATTTGAACTTTAAAAATATAGGGTGTAATTTTGTTACACTAAAAAAATGGTGTAAGTGGATCCCTCCTTTATATATATATATATATGCACACACACATATACATATATATAGAGTTGGGCTATGGTATTTCGCAAAGTAAAGCGAGTGTTTTACTTCATATCTACATCTTCAATTTTAATGTTCAAAACGTCAATTCAAACCGTTCAAGTTGATATCCATGTTAAATTTTACTAATCAAGGACCAAATTTTACAATTTTACAATTTTTAGATTTTTTTTTTTACTATTTTGTTAGAATTTTTTAAAACCACTGTTTTTCAGAAAACTATGGACCATAAAAAATCAGTGCTTTTAAAAAATTGCAAAAAAATAATAAAATATTTGCTTTACTTCGTGAAGTACCGTAACTCAACTCTCTCTCTATCTTTGTATATATTTAATTATATAAACAAACATATCATTTGCTTTGGACTACCGTTTGTTTCTATCTCAATAGTGCATATGAACAGCATAGGGAGTGGACACTGGAGCCATACTTTCGCCGTCGTCTCAGATCTAGGAACTAATGAATATTTTATAAAAAAAATTCAATGAACTTAATTGTATATATAATTTTGTGAATCGAAACGGATGGTTCGGTTGCTGCGACGTGCCAGTGAAGATCGATTCACCACAATTTATTAGACGCTTTCAAAGTAAACAATTCAAGTCTTTAATTGGAAGTTGTACCCAAATATAAAACGGACGAGATAATATCAATATAATTTATTTAAATCTGACAAGTTAGATCTAAACCGAACGAGATAAGATTAATATTATTTTAAAATAACGAAAGATTGAATTAATTAATAATATCTTTGTAGTGGAAGTACAGTATTTTAAGTTATGGTATATATTGATAATATAAACTTGTCTTTCCTAGGCAAAGTTGTAAATGCATGTTTTTTGTCAACTTCTTGTGTATCATTCACTCTCCACTTTAATTTGATTGGGAGTACACTGCTCAACAATATACACACACATATAGAGATTGGCTCATATCAAATTAGTTGTTTCTGAGGTCTTGTGCAACTAAGTCGTTTTTCAATTTTCGAAGTTCAAAACGTCAATCCAAACCGTTAGATGTGATTTCTATATTAAAATGTGCTTGAAGACCAAATTTTACATTTTTTGGAATTTTTTTACTATTTATTAAGTCACTTTGAAAAACGCTGATCCATCGGTGGCTTAACCAAATAGTAAAACTAGAAGGCAACTGACAGAGGCTGCCGAGGTCTCTCTCTCTATATATATATATATATATATATATATAGAGAGAGAGAGAGAGAGAGAGAGAGTATGGCTAATGTCATAACATTATAATTTCAGTCTAAGTTATAACGAGTGAGTTTTGTGATTTCAAAGTCCGAATAGTCGATCCGAACCGCTCAACATGATCTCCATATTAAAATGTTCTTGAAAACCAAATTTTATATTTTTTTGGAATTTTCTTACTATTATTTAGATTGGTATAAAATCACTATTATCAAATAATTCTAGACCATCCAAAATAGTGATTTTGTACCTATCTAAAAAAATAGTAAAAAAATTTCAAAAAATATAAAATTTGATCTTCAAACACATTTTAATATGGAAATCATGTTGAAGTGGTATATATATTCATTATAACATTATTTCCGTACTTGTAACACTTTTAATTAATTGAAGTATACAAGAAATATGCTTGCTTGTTTTCTATTTAATCCATTTATCCATCACACAATATCTTGTATTGTAAAAGTTCCAGCCCCTGTGAAATGGGATTTTTGGCTTTATATAGGACCTCTCCTAACCGTCATTCCGGGTTGTTAGAACAGTTAGGGAAGTTCACATAAAGGCTGTAACGCTTGCGGTCCCATGGTGACTATATCCCGCCTATTATGTTTGGCTAAGGGATTGGACCGTGGACCGAGTTTAAACCGGCCTTCATTATTCTGAGTTGTATTCGGCCGAGGTTGGGCATTTGTTCATCGGGCCCCGGCCTTGTTGAGTGATCTCGGAGCCGACATTCATTTGGGCCCGAGATCACTGACTTTGTTGATAGTGGGCTTCATTCTTTTCCCGGGTTAGCCCTCTCAGAGAGGTTCTGTCCTTGGGCTATTCATTGCCCCTAAGAAGTATTAAGAGGGCCTTCGTACATGGCCCTATCAGATTATAACTATTTTCTAACTACAAAAGTAAATATACTTAAAAAAAAACTAAAAGCTAGTGAATTCAACAAATTTGACGAATGCATAACAAATTTGAGAGCAAATAAGTAAACAAAGACACATCGCTAGTCCTCTACCAATCTATAAAGGAAATAGTGATAGAATCAACATTTAAAGATAATTTTTTATAATTCATTACTACTCGCACAATCGTGTTTAGTTACATCAACTTATGACAAGCCCAAAATGTTGTTAAGAATGTCGAGCCTTAGGATGACAGGCTTGTGATGCCCTGGATATTGTATCTGAGCACCTATCTGTGGCACTTGGTGCCTCCTTTGGTTCCCCTCCGACAACATCAATATTGATTTTTCATTGGAGCTAGAGTTGTTATTTGATTTGAATGGAGGTAGGAAATATAGATAGAGATCTGGGGCAGATTATATTAGAAATATTCCTTCGGATTGAAAATAAACGGGTGATTTCGATAGTGGAGTGGATTGATGATGTGAAAAGCTATTTGAAGAATTTGTATTTGTTTACTTAATAAGGAGTACCGGAACTGTGAGGGGTGGGGGGGAGCTAGGAAATGCTTAGATGTAGGAGAAAAGCTCGAGAAATTAAGATAAAGGATTCTGTCTCAGCACGATTTCTTAAGCATATCCGACGGCTCACATAGAAACAACACTAGGCTGAAATTTTGTAAGAAACATATTAGTCAAATATTTTATTTGAGTTAATGTATTTTGGGTTTTATAGATAAATTAAATATTTATATTTTCCAGAGTCATGTTGGAATGTGCAAGTAATTTGCTTGCTTGTTATGTAGAAATAGTCGGCTACTCGCAGCTATGTAGTTGACAACTTTGTTCATGCACTTGATACTTGTCTCATAGTTAATACCATTTATGTTTTAGAGTATCTAAAAGGCATCATGTGGTCTATAAATAGATAAGTAGTAATTTGTAATATTTAAGAGAGTTGAAAAGTATTAATATAGTATAACATACGGATCATGTGCCAGTGGTCTAGGTTGGAAAATTTCATCAAAATAGATGAATTGGAAAGTCATAACATGTGTTTGACTGTGGCAAAGCTGCTTTAACCAGCTTTGACCTTATATTATGCATAACATTCATTAAAATAAATTTGTGATACATGCATTACATACATCAGAATTAAAAACACATTATTTTAGAACAATTATACAAGTTAAAATAAGGTTTCTACATGAATCCAGAACTTCATCGCATAACCTAGATTCTTATAAATGAGAATAAATAGCCAATATATATTTCAAAATGAAGCAACCAGAGAAAGCACAACTGTGGTGATTTAACCACTATTATGAGGCACTGCACATAACCAAAGAGGAGACTTCCTTCTTACGCTTATTCCAAAAGTCTCGGTCATGTCCAGTTCATCAGGCTTCAACCCACAAGGAAGCTCCCAATTGAAATGATAAATAAGGTTTGCCAGTATGAGTTCAACAATCACCGAACCGTAGGATTTACCGGGACAATTCCTACGTCCAGCACCGAACGGGAAGAACTCAAAATCCACTTCAGTTGAATCAGCACTGTCACTGTTTCCCTCAGAAAACCGCTCTGGCTTAAACTCGTCTGCATCTTTCCAGTACTTTGAGTCCCTCCCTGTAAATGTATGAACATAATAAACTGATGAGCAGTCTATTATATTAATCTTACATGTTTAAATTGTATTAGTATAAAGAAGATATAAATATATATACCAATAGCCCACATATTTACAACCACAGTAGTCCCCTTGGAAATTTCTTGGCCTAATAAATTAAATGTCTCTTGACACACCCGTGGGATGAGTGGAGCCACCGGATGTAATCTTAACGTCTCTTTGATAACAAGATGTAAGAATTCAAGCTCCGCAAGGTCAAATTCAGTTATGATTTTACGGCCTTGGAGTCGTCTGACCTCAGCCTGGGCCTTCTTCATAACTCTAGGATTTCTCACTAATTCACTCATGACCCACTCAAAAACTGCAGCTGTTGTATGGGTTCCTCCTCCAACAGCATTCTACAAATCAGGTAAATAAAAGATATGAAATATATCATCAGAAAGAGATGCATAATAATGAAAAAAAAAATTATGCTCAAAAGTCTTACAAAGAGAATGGCTTTTGCAGTGTCCATGCTAATTGAGTTCTCTGCATGAAGTCTTAGAAGAACACTAAGCAAACCCTCCGTCTCTTCATCTATCGCACTTTCTTGATGTTCTTGTATCAGGCTGTCAAGTAGTTGATCAATAGACCGATGGCACTCCTCAGCCTTGCGCACTTGTCCGCTGATCAGCCTCGCAACTCGGGATGATGGGAAGAGGTTGGCTATACCGAACCCTGCGGCTAGCTCAGCGGACCGTTGCAATTCATTCACCATCAAAATTTCGTTTTCTGTGTTGCTTTTGCTTCCTGTAATGGCTCTTACCGACACTTTATTTGCCATTACAGACATTACTTCACTAAGATTAATAGTTTGTCTGCGGGATGATAACGATGAAATTACTTGGATCAGGTCCAATACCTCCTCTTCACGTATTGACCGGAAGGATTGGACCCGCCTTGGGCTTAGAAATTCTAAAGTGATGATCCTGCGGATCTCTCTCCAGTATTCACTATACGGTGATAACACCAAGTCCTTGCCCCATAGGTGAAAATTTTTGTGGTGATGTTATCAGGGCGATTACAGAATGTTGTCTCATGTGTTTTGATGATTATTCGGGCTCCCTCACTGGATGAAATAATGACTGCCGGCTGTTCGCCTATTTGAAGAAACATTATATGGCCATACCGCTGTGACAGGTTCCTAAGTGCGCGATGAGGGTGGCCGGAGCGAATAAAATGGTGGAGGCTTCCTATTATGGGAAGGGTTCATGGGCCTGGGGGAAGTCTATGATGGTATTTTGCATTAATGGTGGATTTGGCTTTGATTAAGAGAAGCAGTAAGATAGAGAGCAAGAGGTAAATGGAAGTCATTTCGTTTCATTGGCTAGCCAGAATTAGGAGATGCATTATATATATATTGTTAGATATTTGTTGATTTTATAAAACTCAAAATTTGTAGCTTAGTCAAACTACCCTACATTGGTCAAATATTGCGGCATGTACTCAACTGACATCAATTGGAAAAAAATTGATTTAGCTGAAATTAGAAATAGCAAAGTCGGTGGTTTTAAAATTTCTAGCTACTCATATCTCTCTTAAAACTTCCTCCACAATTTATATTTCCAAACATATACTACAAAATATCATTATTCAATAAATTGCTGGATATTGCAGAGTTATCATCGGTCATTCTCATATTCGTGCTCTAAAGAGTGACAATTCCGGATTATCTTGGTGGCGATTCCAAATCTTGCACAATAGAGATAGAATACGCTTAAGCACGGTGCTTCGCATGATCCGAGTATTATTGTTTTAACTCTATGTCAATTTCATTTATTTTAATTAAGTTTTTAACTATCCGAATATCTGAAAATTTTACTCCGGCCAACATATATTAATTAGGGAAAATTTCCAGTGTACCCATTCAAACTTTTGAAATAACCAATTTAACCATCAAAACACTATAATATCTAATATCCCCATAAAAGAAAATATTAAGGGGTCATTCTTTAATGGCAGGGATAAAGATTCGTTTGACTTTGCTAATTAATTAATTTCTAACTTTAATTGTCAAAAGAAAGATTAAATATATACAAATTGTAGTTATCTTCTTTTTCCCCTGAAAGTGTCAACAATGTCTCTATATCTATAAAGTTTTAATAAGCTAGAGTCGCCCATGATATGTATTAGGACTAACTTAGACGCATCAATAATTTAAAATCAATGAAAGATAAAGACAAACAAATTATGGGATCGATCTCTCTAGCTTTTTTCCGCTGAAAGTACAACAATGTCTCTACATCTACAATTAAACATAAGAGTCGCCTATGATATATTAGGATTACATTAGTTGCATCAACAATTAAAGATAAACAAATTATGGAATCTTAATTAATTGAATTAGTTAGAGGTGCAGTTCTATGGTCATTTGATTGGTTAGAAAGAAATAGAGTATGTTTTAAAGGTCATTTTGGTTAGAAAAAAAATAGAGTTTGTTCAAAAGGCACTAGTCGTGCTTCAGCTAAGTCTATTGGTACAAGAATACTATCCATTGCCTTCTTTTGGTGTCAGTTTAGGGTTGATAATTCTTTTTTGAAACTAAGTCTCATACTGCCCTATGATGTTAAGGACCTTTAATTTCAGATTATAGTATTCTGGTGTTTATTTGCTATCTTTTGTATATAATAAATGTGCTGTAGGTCTTTTCTATAAACAAATTTTTAATAGAAATCAGTGGATAATTGTACTAATTTAAAAAAAGTAATTAAAACTCTAATTTCTTAAATTTCTATTAATTGAATTAAAACAATTAAGCACAAAAGAAGAAACGTCGGGTTTGATAACTAATATATTTGAAATATGTAGATTGAGAAAAATATTTCATTTATATAATTAATCTAAATTAGTGTGTGATAAATTTAATTGAACTAGTATTAATTAAATTTCAAACTAAATTCAATAAAATGCTATGAAATGGGTCGGATCAGATCCTACTCAACCTGTAAAAAATTATAATCCCTACTCAAATCGGGTCAGGCGACCTTTCAGGTCGGATCGAACATTATATTGACATCCTAAATTGAGATGATAATGACCTTAAAAAACAGAGAAAAAAAATTAACAGAAAAAACTAAATTCAATTAAAAGCTAGCGAGCTAAATCTTTTCCGCATGTTTCTCACATTGGAAGATACCTAGGCCCTAGCTCTAGTAAGATTTTTTTTTTTTTAATCATAATTAGAAAAAGAAAATTTAGAGAACCAACTTAATTATTTTTTTTTCAAAAATCATAAATACCGAATAACATATTCAGTACCTCTCATTTACTTTCGAGAGATACCGAATAGCCCAGTTTTACAAATTTTTCATTTTTTTTCTGCCAATTTCCAAAGGATTAAACAAAGAAAAGAAAAATATGATCTCTACAATAGCTCCGTGATTTTTATTAATATCCAACATTAAATAGAAAATTCCAAAGAGGACCTGGAAAGCAGGGGTGGAGCCAGACTTTCAGGTTATGGAGATCAAACATGAATGGGGGTCAAATATATAAAAAATTTCTACTACGAACGGGGTCAATTTCACCTTATTCATAATATTTTAGTTTAAATTATATTAAAAATAGGGTATAAAAAAAATTGCAAATGAATAGGGGTCAATTGACCCCCCTTCATTAGCTCCGCCTCTGCTGGAAAGTTATAAAAGTGTCCAAACTGGCCAATTATTGGCTAGTTCCTATTTTTATTGACCAGTAAATAATTGGTCGGTTTTAATTTTTTTTTAAAGTTATAATTTATTTATTTTTTGTATTAAAATATTAGAAATAGTGTTTATATTTATTTGAAATTAGATAGAATACTATATAATTTGATTTATTAGAAAGACTGCAACAAATTAATCCAGATCAGTATTTTTCTGGCTGTATTTTTCGTGATTGTAAGAAAAAGAAAAATATTTCTTAATTTGTGTTATTAGAAAAAAAAATAAAAATGATTTGAATCTGAGTTATTGATCCCAGTTCAAAAGTCACTTCTAGATAAATATAGAAAATATTTGAATTCTTCTATTTTTCAAAAAATAATTCAAATTTTCTCTCACTTTTCAAATCACTATTATATTAATATTTTATTTTGAGATTTCTCTGACACCGTGTTAATCTCAAATTTGAATTATTTTTTCAAAAATGGAAGAACTATAATACTTTGTTTATTTATCTAGAAGTGATTTTTGAACCGAGATCAATAACTCAGATTCAAAGCATTTTTATTTTTTTTCAATAACACACAAATAAATATTTCAATTTTTATTACAGCCGCGAAAAATTCAGCCTGAAAAATATTGATCTGAGTTATTTGTTGTAGTCTTTCTAATAAATCAAATTATATAGTATTTTATCTAATTTCAAATAAATATAAAAAAAAATTCTAATATTTTAATAAAAATAAAAAATTATAACATTTTCTTAAAAAGAAAAAAATTAAGAACCGGCCAATTATTGACCGGTTTCTAATAAAAATAAGAACCGATTAATAATTGGCCGGTTTGAACACTTTTATAACTTTTCAATTCCTCTAAACATAGTTGGATTTTTTTATTTAACGTTGGATATTAATAAAAATCGCGGCCAATAGCTCATTTATTCATATTTAAATGGTTGAGATCAGTAGATCACCATTCTTTTTTTAATATTTCGTATTTTTTTTTATTCTTCTTTGTGTGTCTAGCGTCACACACCAGACAAAATGGTAGCTAATTAATTATTTACTCCAAATAAGTTAATAGCAAGAGGCATAAAAGCATGTCAGAAAATATGTGGTCTCATGTCTCACTCAGGAAAATTCATATATTTTGAGGTAATTCAAAATTTGAGTTTGATAGTAAAGAATTCAGACCGTTTGTTTTAATTAGGTACTAACTTAAGAGATGTCCGCTTTTTATTAATCTGTCTCGTAAATTTCAAAAATATTCAAATTTTCAATTGATCCGAATTTTTGTCGAACAAATTCAAAAGTTTGAATTAGCTAATAAAATACTTTAATTCCACTGAACGAACGTGCAAAAGTATATATCTGGCCCAAAAGAGACCCGTCACTAATTTCAAGTTCCACAAAAAGGAGCCCATGAAGTGCTGAGGCCCATAAAAGCCCATTTATAACAATGATCAAGTTAAAATTTAATGAATGCCCACTATAGTACCACAAATCAGAGGCAATCCAATTCCAATTTCACTAAAAATCCAATTCCAATAACATCAATTTTGTTACAAGGCATGCAAAACAAGAAAAATTAAGATTGTATTTTCCTCCTTGTTCTGGAAATTAATATTGAAAAATTATTCATTGACTGTACATATTTTAAGGTTTGCTTAACAAATGAATCACTGATATTCAGATGAAACTCCAAAAAAGATGATAAATTCAACCAATAAACAATTAGTCAACCTCCCATGTCAGTATTTGTATTGTAAATAATAGTATGCACTTGTCCGACAAACAGAGTACTATCAAGGTATTAATCAGAAATAATCAGGAGTAATCGACCAGAATCAAGCCAATTAGTCGGAAAAATCCATACCTGTTTGATTGTCAATGAATAATCGGCCGATTAATCAACTTAAATGATCGTTTTTTACAACACTAGTTACATTTAGTATAAAAAAAGAATATAACTAAAAAAATTAGATTGGAAGGGTTGAAACTTTGAAATTTAAACTCAAGTCTCTGCAGTTACAAAATAAAATTCTAATTTCTAAGCTATGGACATAAATCTATTATTTTATCCTGGAACGACGAATATAAAAATTAAAATCACTAAAACTCTCTAATTTCTCTGTAGATCTGCCTTGCGCATAAATAAATTTTAATTTGCAATGTCATTTCTTTCTAAAAACAGGTGATTCAATACTATTTTCCAACTATTTTTTGAATTCCACCCATGTTAATATTTTCATTGGAGCCTACGAACTCTACCAAATTTCAAAAAATTGAAAAATTGATGGGGATCCGTAAAAGTCAAATTTGCACGATTTCTTTCCACTTGTCGAATAGACTTATCACTTATTATCAAAATTATATTCAATTAATTAGCATGATCTTTCCATTTGTCGAATAAAATTAATATTTACCAAATTAGTTCAGTCAATACAAATTAATATTCAATAGCTAGAGAGATAAAAATAGACTTAAGTCAACTATCTTTAAATATTCATAAATAACGAGATTCCAAATTTACAATTTCAATCAATAGTGGTCGGCTCAGTTGGATATATTTAACACAACCCACTGTTGTGTTTGAATAAACAAGATTAAAAAATAATATAAATCTTTTGAAAGATACTAGTTTACTCTTTAAACACTTTAAGAGCTTGTTTGACGGACTATTGAAAATAGTTAAATAAGCGTGAGAATTGAAATAAAAATTACTGTTTATGTGAGAAAGAAAAAAAAAAAAATTCCTGCCGAACAGAACTTAAGTAGAGTACCAATATGTTGTTATTCTTTTGGAATAACATGAAATTACTTTTTCTCATTTAACTATTCAAAAATTTCATGCACAAAACTCGATGAAATTAACAGTTAGATGATGAAAAACAGGTTCTTGTTATTCCAAAAGAATAACAGCTGATTTCCTTCTCTTTACGTGCGCCATGTTGTTTGTAAGTGTCAATCTTAACCGTGTCAATAATTAACTATATATAAATTTTAATTTTGTACATTTAGTGAGATTATGGTAATATGCATATTACAAATTAAATTTGTGATATGAATCTATATTTCTATTTTTAAAGTTAAAACAGTCAAACCGAATTATTCAACATAATCTCCAAATGAAAATTTACCTGGGAGATCAAATTCCATATTTTTTTAAAATTCTTTAATTTTTTTTAAATAGATAGCATCACTTTCGATTGTCTAGAATTTTTATATCAAATAATTTATATCTATTTAGAAAAATAGTAAAACTAATTTATATGAACATCATATTTAACAATTCGAACCAACTGTTTCAACTATAAAAATAAAAATAAAAATAAAAATCCATATCACTATTCATAATTTGCATATTACAATAACATCACTGTTGTACATTTTAATTCTTAGGGCACGAATGCATGATTGACCAACATTCAACCCATGGGATTTCATGAATTTTAAACAAGTTGTGACAAATTTTCTTAGATGTATTCGGTGGGCATTTTTATTTGGAATGGTTTCGTTTTATTTACCATATTTTCTTCTCATGTAGTACAAAATCATGGAAAAAATAGCATCAAATCCAACTCAATTTTTTTCACCTATGCAATGATGCGACGCTAGCGACTAATAAACTTAGTTAAAATTAAATGCTCACATTATTAACATATCTATAATTTCAATTTAATTTATAAAATTTGTTATATATAATAATAAATTCAGTTGCATTGATAAAAAAAAATAATTTTCAGTATAACAAAATGATAAAAAAAGTACATATTTGTATTCTATTTCAAGCAAATTAAATATCATTAATTATTAATTTGCTAATATAATTTTTAATTATTTTTCAGTGATTAGAGAACAAGTTTATGAGCAAAATATCATTATGAAATAATAATTAATATGTATTGTTATGTAACATTTTTAATCAATTTTTTTAATTATATAAATAATTATTAATAACAATAATTGTATTTATATCAATCATTTTAGAATAAAATTATGATTTTTCACTACTTATTCTCAAAGTACATCTCAACATACATTTCAGAGCATTTTAGTGTAAGTCGGGACATTTCGATCGACTCTGCCCCTTCCTGGAAATTTTTTTGCCCCCCGCTGAATGTTTAATTTGTTGTTTGGGGTTAAATTTAGGGTTAAAATTAAAATAAATTCTTCAATTATGATTAATAATTAGAATTATATATTAAAATATCAGAAATTACAAGTCAGAGCATTGAAAAGTATAGATTAAAACATTATTTTTTATCAAGTACTTAATTAATTAATGGATTTGAACCCGATTAGCTATTTAAATCTGATTCGATATTTTTTTGCCCTCCTCTGACGAAAATCCTGGATCCGCCCCTGCTAAGAAGCAAAACTGATACTTATAGATTGCATGCGTCACTTCTATTTAATGGGCGAGCCAACAATAACAGTCTGTCAGCACCTTACCATACGCTATTCTCCATTCAGTGTGTAACAGAAAATCTGGCCACATATCTACTTGACATTTGACAACCCTAACCAGAGTTTAGAGCCAAAGAAGCACAGCGACAACTGATATCACAAGTAGTGCGCAGAGCAGAGAGAACAGGAAGTTCCTTCAAGTGGAAACCAGAAAAACCAGAAAGCGACATATGTTGCCATTGCTGAGCACAAAGCAATAAAACGACATGCACTGGTAAAAAGTGCACCCCTTGTTTACCAGCTGACACCCAAGTGCTTTTAACATTTTCCTGTTGAACTATAGTTTAGACTTTAGAGTAGGTAATGCGCTCACGAGCTACAGTGTTTCCTTTCTTTTCATTAGCCATTGAATTTTTTGGGAAGAGCATGAGCATGAGCTATAGAAATATAGAATAGGTATGCACAATGTCACAGGCCTTTTAATATCTTTACTTTATACCAATCCTTGTCCTTTTTAGTTTTGTGTTGTTCTGTTTTGTATTCAATTGCAAATGACTGCAATTAGTTATATCCGTTTTAAAAGGAGTATTTTATTATTTATTTGTTCTTAGGACAATAGATTGCAATATTTTATTTATTTATACTTCCCGCATTTTATTAGATAGTTAATTTTGATATTTGTTATGAAATGAAGGTCTAAGCTTGTAATCATCTCTATAGATAATGAATTTAGACTTTTTGACTAACAACATGAACAATAATATCTTAGTCAATTTTACAATACATAATGTACTATTGGGCCTTTATTATAACTTTCGTGAATACTAATTAACAATACGAATATTTAAAAAAAATATATCTTAATTTACTTCGTACATTATATACAACTGTGGTGTATCGAGAACTTTTTTTATTAAATCAATAAAAATATATACTATGTACAAAAATTGCATTTTAATTTTTTCATCTTGTGATAAACAGTGATAGAACATAAATTACATTTTAACTAATATACAGTGATAGAACATAAAAATATATTAGAATGCAATATTTTGTAGCTTTATAGAACAATTTTATTTAAGAAAATAATTAAGAATCATGTCAAGAAATTATTAGGAAAAATGTATCCTAACATATAGAGCAATATTTTTTTTATAAAAATAATAATTAGAGCTTAATTAAATAAATAAGTTAAATTTAGCATTTCTTATGTCAAATTCTATAAATTATAAAATTGAAAGTATATTATTTTTATTTTATTTTTTGTTACTTTCCTGACAGCCCGTAGGCCTAAAAGTATATTAGTATGATTCAGCTTTTTTGAAAGTAGGAGTCTGCAATTACTTATAGATAACAGAGCTAATGGACTCGCCTTTTCAAGCTTCCAAGAGATTGAAATTTTCCTGTTTTTTTAAATTTTGGAATTCACAAACCGTGAACTTGACCAACTTTTGATTAGGCCTAGATAAACCACCACATGACAGCCCTGCACCAACTCCTGCTACATATGAAATTATCACACAATGTATTACATTTATCATTTTATTAATACATGAGACCAAAAAAAAAGGTTTATTAATACACTGGCATACAGGAAAATAAATCTGCTGTTATTCCAAAAGTGTAACAGGAACCTGATATTTCCATCCTAACCGTTTAAATTTTTGTATCTGCGAAACACAAGAAAGAAAGTATTTCATGTGCGAATCTCAACAAAGATCAACGGTTGAAATCGGTATAGCATGTCCATAGCCATTGAAATCTAAAAACTCAAGTTTGATTTGTATCTCCGTAGCCACTGAATTTTAAATTTATACTAATTAAGTCACTCTATAACTTTTTCATCCAAATAATTAACAGAATATTCTCATTGCTTTCAAAATATATCAAACTTGGACAATCAATTCGTAAGAAATGATAAAATTTAGTGATATCTAACAAAATTTGTCTGATTTATTTCCTAGCATACAACCATACAACCATACATTGTGTGGTTTGCTATGAAATCCGCATAGAATATGCACTTTCTACTATAGAAATTTTGTTGTTATCTTTGTTATTCTTTTAAAAATATTTATTTCCTTTCTAAAAAAAAATCTGCTCAGTTAAAGCCAAGAAAGAGATTTAAAATATTATATAGAAAGTAGAATAATTCCAAGACTTTAAATAGGGTTCTGTGCCGCCTAGAAACATCCCCTGTTTGTCCTAAACATAAATAATTGGTTATTAAATTAACTTAAACCAAACTGCAATTTGTGAATGTACCCCAGTACCAGAAGGAATTTTTTCAAGGGCGTTCTTGTTGAAGTCTTCTTTTTCTTCATGGTTCCGAAATCTTTTCTTTTTCTTTTTATGGTAAGTATATACAAATAATATAAGTAAATATTTTCTAGGATTCTAAATTAAAAGTCCTGCTTGACTACAAGTTTCTATGTTAATTTGAAAACTTTAGCAAAGTGTGGTTGACTAGATCTAGTATCGTCTTGTTCTTTCCCATAAAAAGTATTATGTTTCGCTCACACCATAGCGTCCAATATCCTGATAAACTGGTGTACTACTCTCACTGAGAGAGCAGCTTGGGTCCGATGACTATCGGACCTAAAGTGGTTGCAATGGGTTCATTCACTGTTGAATTTGCTTTAGGATTCGCGTCTGCTTTAAAATACGTTCGCACAAATTCTAAAACAGATCTGACGATTAGCGAACCCGTTGGAACCACTTTTGGTCCGATGGCTATCGGACACAAGCTGTTTCCCCCTCACTGAACCCAGTTTGTTCTTTCCACCATATTTCTAACAGTGCTGTGAAATGCCCTTCCTCAATGATTCTGAAATCTTTATCGCTTAGCATGTCACACTTGTTTTACATTGTACTAAAACTAAATTAATGATAGACAGTTTCCTAAATGAAAAGTCTCATACAGTCATACTGTAATATTTTTCTACCATCATTATTAATAGCTGATTAGAACTGCCTACTATTTTTCTTAAATATATATGAAACCAAATTTTGCTGTCGTGCCATCCAACAAGTTGGCAATATTGGGATTTTTCAGGGTCAGCATGCTAATTTTGTCCTCTCCCTCCTTACAAATTACATGGTTAATATTGAATTTTAGTTATTCAAATTTTAAAATGAAATAAAACTAACTAAAGTTTATTTTAAGTACAACAATATATTTGACACATTAATCTTAATAACAAATTAGATATCATACAAAAGATCACCTTTTTTCTTAATTGAATTACATTATAATCTAACAATGTGTGCTCTCCCTTCTAACAAATTACAAGGTGAATATTGAATTTTACTTATTCAAATTCAAAATTAAATAGAATTAAAGTTTATTATAAAGTGCAACAATTGATTTGCCACATTAATCTTAGTAACAAATTAGATATCATGAGTAGAGTCATGATATCAAACTCCAATCAAAATAAAATCAAATGGTTAGTTAGTACACATTCCAAAAAATTAAATTAATGTAAAAAAAACAACCAATTAGAGTAGAAGGCCAATCAAAATCGATCTCTCATTAATAATCTATTCTAAAGAGAATGTATTAATTATAACTTTAGCAATTAGCTCTAATATCTCTCTCAAAAGCACTAATCAGAACATTTTAACAAGTATACATCCAACATAAAAAATAAACAAGAACATTATATTAGCACTAAAAGTAAATCTTTTCCCCAAATGAATCACCAAGAAGGTGAGAAACAGAGAGTGTTAGACGAGAACGAACACGACGAAGCCTGGTTCATGTCATTCGCACAAACCGACCCATGATGCCATTGCCGAACCGACGGCAACTTCTTCATGAACCCAAGCGGCGGCGACCATTCTCCCTCCTCACTAAAGTGCGAAGGAGAGGTACCCGGAGTCTCAAATGGTGTACTACTCTCATCCTTAACTTGAACTCCATCATAAACCGGGTTCGAAATACAAACAAACCTCTCGCTACCCGACAACGAACACACGGAAACCGGGGAGGAAGAAGTCAGTTTGATCGGTGGAGCCGCGGCGGCTTCGAGCTTAGGCATGGTTAGAAGGAAGGAAGTAGGAGCTTGTAATACCCCATGCGCATAGAAGGAAGGCAATGTGGTTGGTTTTGAAACTTGTTGCGATTTTAGATTCGGAGATTCTAAGTCGAGATTTTGATTCGGAACATGTTTTCGGGTTTTGAAGAGGGAGGCAACGAAATCGGCCAAGAGAAGAACGAAGAGAGTGAGGAAAAGAGCGAAGATTAGTGCAACTGTGATCGTCGCTCCAAGTGCAAGCTTTGTCATGCCTCCCATTTTCTGGGTGGAGATGAGATTGAGAGAAATTGAGAGAGAGAGAGAGAGAGAGGGGATGGGAACTTGGGAAGAAAGAGGGAAAGGGCTTTGGCGGGAAGGTGTCTGTTTCTGGGGAAACGAATGCGAGGTGATGGGAATCGTTGGATGCTTTTTGGGTGCAACTGTTTACGGATTTTATGATGCATGTGCCATACAACATTTGTGTGCTTGTTGATGATAAATTAGGTAAATCTTGGAGGCGAGTATAAAGGCTGATTTATCATGTGCGAGTGAAATTTTTTAACTTCTAAAGTGGCATGTTAGATAATAGATGTGCATGATCATGTTTGTCAGATCGGATCTATTTGACTTTACAGAATTGTCATGTCGCGGATAGGGTTGGGTCAATTCAAGTCAAATTTTAATTTGTTTAATTATGGATCATGGTCGAGTCCTCGAGTCGTTTCACCTCAGATCTGGAATGGGCCGTGCTTCATAATCAGATATGGGCCGTGCACGGGCCTAACCTAATGGATGTTATTGTGCGACATTATTTGGACCATGATTCCATGAGATTCAAAAATTAATTGTATTTATACATGAGAAGGGCCTAGCTTTTAGCACGAGTATTACAAAGAGAGCAATTAATGCTCGACCTTCATGGATCAGTGCGCTATTAATTTCTCAGACATTATTATGGAATCCATTAACTCAAATATTGAACCAATGTTCAACATTTTGTTATGTTTTACAACAAAAGATAATGCAGTCCGTGAGAAATCTCTTGAAATATGATTCTCCCTAATTGCAAATCCATAATCAGTTCATCAATAATTTGAAATTTGTCTGTCCTGGTTTACACATTTTTGGATCACATCCTAATAAATACATAAATTGTCAAAAGTTTTTAATCCTCATTGATCACTTTAGTTATACACTCATACATGACAGTGTACAATTCATAATTATTTTACATATATGTTCAACATTGAATACTACGATCCAACACAAGATATATATATATATATATACGAAAGTCGTGAAAAAAAAAAATCAAATCGATCGGTACGTAATAGCGGTCCCCACTACTTTGTCTGGGAGGAGCAATTTTCAGGTTTCATTTTTATTAATCTTTTTGAAGCAGAAGTATGAGATTTTAACCCTTCCTGTTTATAGGGCATGCATTTTAAACTTTTTGTTACTTAGAAGACAGATTTTTAATAAATGCCAGCAGCCATTCAAAGATATAACTTTCCTTTTCTGAGAAAAGACAATATGGTCAAAAGTAAATTTCTCTCACCTTTGTCATGCACGAATTAAATTCTGATATGTTAAAACCTGCACTCCTTTTATCACGAGTCACTGGATAATATCTGGTTGGCCCGATACTGATCCAATCATATCAATTTTAATGCTTTGTAAAATCTTTCAGTAAAAATTGAAGTTGAGATGTCAACCTATTTAATATCTACAGATTTTGAACCTGTAAATTTTTATACGGAGAATATTATTTTTGCTACTGGAAGACTGATTCTCATGTCTTGTAATTAATTAGTGCATCTTATAAAACAAATATCTAATTTATCATTAGCAGTCATTTGTGAGAATATAATTTCACTCTCTCAATTTTTGACAATTAACATGTTTGAGTGATTATTATTATATTGTCGGTGTTGCATGCTAAGGATAAGAAGGTTAACCAGATATGGTCAATGATCCGAACATCTTATCTGAATTCTACCGAGGCCGTGGTCCTCTATGACAGAAACCAAATTTGGAAAAGATCTAACTCATATGGGGTTTTACAGCTACTTCAAAAACATGTGGCATCAGGTGGTACTGGCTGACCCATTAAATGTGTGACCGGGCCCATTAAATCTGGAATTACAACACAGCTCCACTGCTGCTGGCTGACCCATTAAATGTGTGACCCTGCATGGCACATGATGGTGGATAACATCTTGAAGGAGGGAAATGCTCGACCTTCACGGGTGAAAGATATTAATTACGTACCAACTCATGGGGTCACTATTTCTGAGACTTTATATTGGAATGTTAATTGTCAAACTATGTTTTTATTTATTTTAGGAATTTTTTACCTTTGTAACTGTGAACCTGTGTTTGAACCCAAAATAAAATAAAATAAAATAAAAGAAGAAGCTGTGACCCTGTATTATATTAAATTTTGTTCATTGCAATTCGATAATTGGCACTAGTCTGGTAAGTAAAAAAAATGCTCTATAATTTGGCGAATATTTGTAAGTAGTTCCATTTCAGCATTATTTATTGATATCCTATAATCGCTTCTGTTGGATCATAGTGTCCAACGTGCGTTGAGCATATATGCAATATAATTATAAATTGTAAATTGTCATGTATGATTGTCTCACTCAAGCTAGTGATCAATATATATGGATTAAGAACATGCATGTGACAATATTTGTATTTATTATGACGCAAAGCGGTCTCGTTACGATCTCGTCTATTAAGCTCACGTACCGGTTAAGTACATAGTAATGGAGAGAAGAGTAAAGAGTCACAAATAGAGCAAAACAACAAAATAGCAAATTTTTCTATTCATTTTTTATCATCCACTCCTTTCCAACAACAACCCTATTACATATTTATAGAAACAAAACATAAAAAATGACATTAATGCTAATTTTAGTAAATTAAGAAAGACTTAACACTTCACAAAATCTCATGCAGTAAAAATAATTAAAACTATTTAAATGTTTAGAAGAACTATTTAAATGTTTAGAAGACCATAACATCTTTTAATTGTTTCTTAGAATACTGCCCATGCTATTATGTGGGATCAAATATCAAGTTGTGCATTTAATTCATTGATCAAACTGGATCTGGTGTGGCCATTGTTTATGTCCAAATATAAATTGGATATTTCTTCTATACACACCGCGTCACATTGTGTTAATTGATCTTTTTGAAAACATGTACGTATTATTATGGAATAATAAAACTTATCTGAAAAAGCTAAAGTAAGGATTAGTTGACCTTTTCAATTCTTATTTTTAAATTTTAAAGAAAAAACTAACGAATCACACACTAAGCATAGCAATTATACTAAAAAAGTAAACGCAATTCTTAGGACAAGTTTGGGGTTCCTGGCAGCTGCCATTATCATATAGCGGGCCACAACACACTCATTAGTACAGTTTTGTTATTTAAATGGATTGGTTCCCAAGACACAAGACACCGCTTAATAAGAATCTGAACAGTTGCTCAAAAGAGAGATACATCAATGTTAGCTTTCTATTCTTCTTCCACCATCAAAGAAAAGATAGAAGAGATCTGTTAATAAGTTGGAGAAAATTTCTCAAGAGCCAAGTCTTATACTGAAATGGAAGACTTACTCCCATAAGCAGACAGTGAACAAGCGAGAAGGGGCTTCTTTATGGGTGTAAACGGATCGGATATTATCCGATTTTATCCGGATCTGAATCCAGAAAATAATAAATTCGGATATTCGGATCTGGATAATTATTCGTATCTAACAATTCTCTCAAATCGGATTATCCGAATGGAACCCACAAATTTAAAACATTACTATATAAATGTCTCACTATTATTTGTAGTTCCCTAGTGGGACTATCTGAATTACGGGGATCTTTTTGGTTTTTATATCCGGTCCTCTTTATTATTGGTTCAGATAGCCCACAGAATCCGACACCAATTGGATCTATATTTCTTCCATCTCATCAAGCCATCACCGTCCAATTAATTTGAAGTAGCGGAACGAGACTAAGAAGTAAGGACGCGCTGCACACTAGAAATTAACATAACACCTAAGAACAGAAACTTTAAATATTGTCAATGCATCACTAGTGGAAAAAACACAATCTGTGTCGCCCTATTTGTGTCGGTCAACGGTGACAAACGATACAGAAATATTTTTGTATCGGTTTATTAAAAAAATGCGATACAAAAAATTAATTTGTATCGGCTTACAAAAAATCCGACACAGATTCTTGACAATCTGTGTCGGTTATTAGCAAAACAGCCGACACAGATATTTTGTGTCGGTTCTTTACTAATAACCGACACAGATTGTCAAGAATTTGTGTCGGTTCTTTACTAATAACCGATACAAAACAATCTGTGTCGGTTCTTAGTAAAGAACCGACACAAAATGTCAGTGAATTTGTATCATGCATTTTTTAATTTAATTTCAAATTTACAGATCTGTATCGATTTTAGTTTATTAACCGACACAGAAATTGAGATTGTATCGGTTATATTATTTAACCGACACAAATTGATTAATTAAAACCCTCTCCCTCGTGTTTTCACTTAGAACTTCTCAAAATTTTCCCAAGCCCGGCCTCTCCTCTCGTTTTCACTCAGCCCCTTTCGTTGCTCCCTCTCTTCTCCGTGCCCTTCATTTTTACTCCGCATAAGCACCGCTGTGCAGCAGCCTCACCTCGTCGTCCTCGCGGCCGTTCTCATTCGGCCTCACCACCGTGCCACCGATCCCTCCCACTCGGCCTCCCTCTCATTTTCGCATCTCTCTCTGCAGACACCGGCTGTGCTCGAGCGCCGCTGTGCCGGCGAAGGTATTTTTCCTTCCATCAAGATCCCAATTTTTCCTTCTCATTGTGATGGTTTGTATTATACCCGATTTTAGGGTTTTATAGGTGAATTTTGTATTTTAATTTGTAATCGAATTTAGGGTTTGGATTGTAACCGAAATTGGCATACAATTTATCTTAGAATTGTGCTTGAAATGGTATTTTTGTGCTGTGTTTTGGTTCTGGTCTTCTGATGTGTTTGGGTGCTCACTGCCTTGTTCTGTTGTGTACCTGGTGCTCTTGATGGGCCTTGACAATTGCTGATTTTTGGTAGAAAACCAATTTAATTTGGTTTAGGGTTCAGGTTGCTATAAACTAAGAAGAGGAATTAATTTGGTTGTTATAATATTGGTGTTATAAACTTAGAAAACCAATTTAATTTGCTGATTTTTTTTATTTGTTGGGATATGTGATTATATGATTAAGAAGTGTTTATATAAGTTTGCTTGTTAAGATATGTGAGATAATATGTAACCTTTGACACATATAGTGATGCTTGTTAATATTATTAATATGAATTGTTTAGATTTTAGGTTTTATTGAATAAGCGTTAATTACAAAAATAAATTTTACAAATTAGGTGAGACATATAGGAGTTGATTGTATAACCCTAACTTTGCTCATTTTATTCTTTATTTTTGCTAATTATGCAGTTTCTACCATGTCTACTGGCAGTGGTAGTGGTAGTTGAAAGTCATAAGGCCCAAGGTAATGTAGTGCTTTCGTCTAAAATTTACCATTTACAAAATTATTTTGGTTTATTATGAATTGCTAAAGTCCATCTTCTGAAAATGGCTAACTCTTTAATATTTTCATGTGTGATATAGTGCCGGCAACAAAAGAATGGTTGGAAATGCGCCTATTATGTTATGTTGTATGTGAATGACATAATAAATTGCTTCCTCGATACTTTCCGAATATGAAGGTACATATGCATTTATATCTTCCAAACGTAACCTTAGTTGCTCCAAATTTAATTAAATAAATAATTAATTGAATTTTTCAATCATTTAAAAAATGCAGGAATTTGAAGTGGCGACGGCATACACTAATGCGGAGATCAATAGCATTCGAAACATATGGGTTAATTTTTTCATTAAAGAAATAGCCCATCCAAGCAGAACAATTTAATTAGAATGCAATAATTGTAAAAACAATTTAATTCAATTTAGGATGTGTAACAATATTTAGGGTTTTAATTTAATTTAGGATGTGTAAAAACAATTTCGGGTTCTAATTCAATTTGGGTGCATAATCCAATTTAGGATGTGTGAATGCATGCTTCTATATAGGCCAGCAATATATATGGTAGCTGGCCAAAAATAAAAAAATTTATTTCAAAATAAAATATAAAATCTGTGTCGGTTGTTTATAAATAACAGATACAAAATCGATATATGTGTCGGTTATTTATAAACAACCGACACAAATACCCAATCTGTGTCGGTTATTTATAAACAACCGACACAAATACCCATTTGTATCTATTACTTATAAACAACCGACATAGATTGGGTATTTGTGTCGGTTGTTTATAAATAACCGACACAAAATGTCGAAGAAAAAAATTAAATAAAATTGAAATTAGAAAACTGTATTGGTTATTTAATTAACCGATACAAAAAATATTTTTCTGTATCGGTTGTTTCACCGACACAAAAATCTGTGTCGCTCCTATCTATGTCGCCCCAATGTCCGATACAGATAGGCGTAAATTACCGATACATATTGTTATTTCTCCACTAGTGCATTTTGCTATTGTTGTAAATTGAAGTACCAACATATATATCAGTATAAAAAACCAACATTATTTATCCGACCTACATTTTAGTTGTAAATTAAAGCACCAACATATATATATATAGAGTGTGGCTAATATGCTTTCGGTAGCATAAGCACCGAAATACATCCAACTCATTTTTCGATTTTCGAAGTTCAAAACGTCGATCCAAACCGTTAAATGTATTCTCTATGTTAAAATGTGCTTGGAGACCAAATTTTATATTTTTTGGAATTTTTTTACTATTTATTAAGCCACTTTGAAAATCGCTGATCCAATGGTTTCATTGTTGGGTTAAGCCACCGTTGGATCAGCGATTTTCAAAGTGGCTTAATAAATAGTAAAAAAATTCCAAAAAATGTAAAATTTGGTCTCCAAGTACATTTTAATATAGAGAACACATCTAACGGTTTGGATCGACGTGTTGGACTTCGAAAATCGAAAAAATGTAGGTGCTTGGACTTCAAATCAACTTTTTGGATTTTGAAATTTCAAATTTGAACCGGTAGCACTTCGGCCCATATGCTACCGAAAGCACATTAGTCGGACTCTATATATATATATATATATAAGTAATAAAATACAAAACCAACATTATTTATCCAACCTACATTTTTATTTTCATGAAACAATTTAAATTACCAATATTATTTTTAATTATCTGAATTATATATGTATTGTATCTGTATCCATCCGATATATCCGATCCGTATCCGTTTAATACCCGATCTGTATCCATATCTAAGACTATCCGTATCTATATCCATATCCGAAAAATTATAGCGGATACAGATACGGTTTGATCACTATCCGATCTGTATCCTACCGTTTACACCCCTAGGCTTCTTGCCATAAGGTATTGTCTCGTGCACACGAAGTTGGTTGTTGCTCTCACAAGAAATTGGATATTTTATGGAAAACGACATGGAATTAGGTATTAAGTTTCGCACTTAATACTTTAGTTTTGGGTCGTCTTTGGCATAGCACGGTCCATAAGTTAAGGTGAAGAACTGTTTTTCCTTCTTCGGGGTGTATGTATTTGACCCCTAGATGAAATATAATTGTGCGATCTCTAGATAAGGTGTAATTATTTGGCCATTAATATCCCCAACAAGTGGTATCAAATTCATTCTATGCCGAGGGTTTAGGTCTTCAAGATCCAGAGATAATTAGGATTAATTGATAAATTTTTCGTTAATTTTTATTGGATTTTCATGATTGAAATTAAGGCTTGGAATGCACAAATTTTTCAATTGTTTAAGGTCATGATTGCCCAAAATTTTTAGTTATAAGTACAGGTTAGAATTCGCTGTAAGATTTCTATTTTGAAATCGAAGAATTCTGTTCTGATTTCGGTCCTTGCAGCACCCCTGGCAATCCGCGGGGATTTTGCTGTTGTGGCAGTTATTAGGTTTTAGGAGATTTGTTTTTGATGAATTTCCTGAAACAAAATATACATATTCATAATTAACTTTCTTAATTTATAAGGTTAACTAAAGTGCCTCCAATAAACTCTCTAGATCACAATCAATTTTCAGCATAATAAATGCAATATATATATATATATATATATATATATATATATGAGGAGGGATCCAATTACCACAATTTTGAGTTACCACAAAGTTACAACAACGGTTTTTTTCATTTTCAAAGTCCAAATCGTCGATCCAAATCATTAAACATGATTATCTAAATAAAATATGCTTCCAGATCAAATTTTATATTTTTTTGGATTTTTTTACTATTTATTAAGATGGGTACAAAAACTAGTCAAATTCATACCATTGAATTTTATACCCATCTTAATAAATTGTAAAAAAATTCAAAAAAAATCTAAAATTTGATCTGGAGGCATATTTTATTTAGATAATCGTGTTGAACGGTTTGGATCGACGATTTGGACTTTGAAAATGAAAAAACCGTTGTTGTAAATTTGTGGTAACTCAAAATTGTTGTAACTTGATCCCTCCTCTATATATATATTTATATATATATATATAGAGAGAGAGAGAGAGGCTAAACTCAAAACGTTTGTTTCTAGCCTTCGGAACAAACGAATCATTTTTCCGATTTTCAAAGCCCAAATTACAATCGATCCAAACCATTAGATGTTCAATCTATATTAAAATGTGCTTGGAAACCAAATTAAGAATTTCTTACTAAATTGTGTTGTTTTATGTGGGTTTTGTTCTCTGTTTTCAGCTAGCATTACTACAGGCTTATATAACATTATGATAAGAGTACTATCCCATAATTTATTATAAGAGTACTTCTGATAAAAAGAAAACGGTACAATCGCGTAAGTCTAATGATTATGAAAATGTCCATTCCATAAGCATTTAGAGGTTTGGTTTTTGATTCGATTACAAACGCTAAGGCATATTTGACTGAAATTGAGGTGAGGTTTGTTAATAATGAAAAGTCTGGTAATGGTATACTTTGGACATAATTTCTCTCAATGAAGTATAAGGATAAGAGAAGTATTCGGGAATACATTATGGAGATGAAAAATGTTTTTTGAGTAAGAACAATAGTCATGCTCCTATTTGTTTAACCGCAATTAGTTACACTGTTTAGGGGTTTAAAGATTAAACTCCTTGGTGTATTTACAAATAAATGTCTCTGATAAAGAAAAACATAAAAAACCAACAAAACCAAAAGATATATGAACCTTTCTTATTAAGATATATATCTTCTATTCATCCAATTTCAATGGATCTCAATCTTCTCTAGCAGTTCTTCAATCGTCTTTGATTGCTCTCTAAAAGTCCTTCTACATCTCTCTCTCCACAAGACAAATATAGCGATCAGCAGCAACTCTCGTAGCTGTTTTGTCCTTGTTTTATCCAACAATTTTTTTTTTTCAAAATCAATGGTTGTCGTCAATTGGTACCCAAGCTGCTGAAACCTTCCATTGAACATTCGAATATACTGCTGCTTTGAAAAAGGACAGTCGCTAAAAAGATGTTTCATTGTTTACTCATTCAATCGACACAATTGGTAAAAACTGACAAAGGAAAACCCTCTTTTATTCAGATTTCCAATAGTTAATATTCTTTTTAGAAGCAGGAGCCATGCAAATATTTTGAAACGGGGTGGCACTGAAAGTTTTCATAATCTCTTTCTTCGCACTCTATGTTTATATCTCTTCCTTCGCACTTTGGACAATTTAAAATAGTTAGAATGCAGGAGAAGAAAAATTAAACTTCGTTATCAAACTGGATGTACGTACGTTTTCTTCTGTTGTGCTTGAAATGGGTGTTTATTTATTTATTTTTAATTCAATTAGTACGTAGTAAGTTATGAAATTACACTCTTGATGAAATAATGTCCCTTAATTCGTTTATCTTTATGTTAAATTGATTTTAATTATTGATACATCTAAGTTCATCCTAATATATCATAATTAGGCGACTGATCTTATTAAAAAGTATAGATATTTTTATAGAGATATTAATTATTGTAGTTTCTGCGCAAAATATTAGGGATCTACTCTACTTACCCCTAATCACCAACTCTAGTTTTTTTTTTTTTTTTTTTTGGTCCAAATCAAACATTCAGAATTTTTAATTTGAAAATTAGAAAAGCCTGATGGCTCTGTATTTAGGTAGCCGCCAATACTTGATATTCAGTTTGAGCACTTAACCTCGGAACAATAAATTTGCTTCTCATTACCTTCAACTCCAAAGAATGTACAACATTTTGGTCCAAGTCAAACAATCACAATTCAAATTAAGAAAATAGCAAAGTCTGATGGATCGATGTCTTTAGCCATAACACTCAATAATGATATCCCTTAATTATATAATTAAACAAGCATGCATGTTATGCAAGTTCATTTATTTATTAGTATCAATTATTATTGCCGTACAATGCAATGATTTTGGGGCTTAAATAGTGCCACGTACCAAGTTGATACTCCATATAGATGTACTATATATAAGGGAAAATTGTTTTTATGCCACTCCAAAACATGGAAATTAGGAATTTGCCACTCCAAAACTTTAAATTAGCAAATTGCCACTCCAAAATCACTATAATTAGTTAATTGCCACAATTATACATCTAATTCAAATATTTAATTAAAAAAATTCTGAAAATTCATGTATAATAAAACGTATTTTCGTAATTCCAAAATTACCCTTCATGTATAATAAAACGTATATTACCCTTCTTCTTCAATCTGAGAGCGAATTGGAGAAGCACAGCATATATCAATTTATTTTGTGAATCACCAATCCACGAATTGAAGAAGCACAGCGAATTGGAGAACCATTTCTGAATTGGAGAAGCATAGCAATTTGGAGAGCGTATATTACCATTCTTTTCATATATCCACCCACCAATCCCTCATGTTCGACCAAACCACCACCTCGCCACCACCTGCGAGCTCCACCCAGAGGAGACCGTCACCGGCTTCTGCGTCTCTTGCCTCTGCGAATCAACTAACTCCACATGCGCTCCTGGCCGTAAGTCCACTTCCTCCGTCCAGACCTTCGCCGGTGCAAATCCTTCTTGTACCGTCGGGGCGGGGACAAGAACGACCCGTTTGAGCCGCAACACCACTCGTGCGACGTTAGGGGGAGGAATACGCTGTGGTCCCTGTTTCACCAGGACGATCGCGAAAGAGCGCGCGATGGCACGGGGTGGGTAACCGACCAGCGAGTGACTCCAAAATTGCTGGGATAAAACCATCGTACCTCGAACGGCGATTTCTTTGCCAAATTTGGCATTCAATCTTAGACACTGGTTTCCGCATGCACTTCTGATTTGGGATCTTTAAGCAGCTAAAACTTGTCGGATTTTGAGAAAACAATGCGAGAAATCAATTGGAGAAGTACAACATATCAATTTGGAATTGTTAAAAAAAACAGCTGCTTGACTATACTAAAAGAAAAGTACAAATGGAAGAAATGAGAAGATTACGAATTCAAAAGATTACGAAATGGAAGAAATGGGAAGCTTGATCAGATCAGAGCAAAGCAGCAGTGGTAACATTTGAGGGGTATTTTGGTCACTATTAATTTTTGTTGAATTTTTAAAAAAAATTTTAATTAAATACTTGGATTAGATGTATAATTGTGGCAATTAACTAATTATAGTGATTTTTGAGTGGCAATTTGCTAATTTAAGGTTTTAGGGTGACAAATTCCTAATTTTCATGTTTTGGAGTGGCATAAAAAAATTTTCCCCTATATATAATGCATTTGCTAATTCTGCCAAGCCCATAAAACGAAATGATTTTCATTTATCTCTTGCTCTCCATCTTACTGCTTCTCTTCATCAAAGCCAAATTGACCATTGCAAAACACTCTCATAGACTCCCACCTGGCCCATGGACCCTACCTATTATCGGAAGCCTCCACCATCTTATTCGCTCCGGCCTCCCTCATCGTACACTCAGAAACCTGTCAAAGTGGTACAGCCCCATCATGTTTCTTCAAATAGGTGAATGGCCAACCATCATCATTTCATCCAGAGAGGGAGCATGTATGATCTTCAAAACCCATGAGGCAGCATTCCTCAATCGCCCTGATCTTCTCACTGCAAAAATATTTTCATATGGGGGCAAGGACGGGGTGTTAACACCATATAGTGAACATTGGAGACAAGCCCGCAGGATCTTCACTTCAGAGTTGCTAAGCTCGAAGCGGATAAAATCCATCAGGTACATACTTGAAGAGGAGGTATTTGACTTGATCCAAGTGATTTCATCATCATCGTCCTTCAGACAAACCATTAATCTTGGTGAAATGATGTTTGTAATGGCGAATAAAGTGTTTGTAAGAGCTGTTTCAGGAAGAACGTTGAACGAGGAAAAACATGTTTTGATGGTGAACAAATTGAAATTGTCTTCTGTGTTATTAGCAGGGTTCAGTTTTGCAGACATGTTCCCATCATCTCGTGTCATCAGGATGATTAGTGGGCATTTGCGCAAGGCTGAGGAGTGCCATCAGTCTATTGATAAACTACTCAACAGCATGATACAAGAACATCAAGCAACTGTGGTTGATGGAGAGGCACATGATTTTATTAGTGTTCTTCTGAGACTTCACAATGAACCTTCCGAGAGCTCAATTAGCATGGAAACTGCCAAAGGCATTCTCTTTGTAAGCCTTTAATTATAATTATTTCTTTCATTATCATCCATCTCTTTCTGCTAATTTCCAACAAAATATTTTGTTTTCCTGATTTATAGAATTCTTTAGTGGGCGGAGCCGACTCAACAGGTGCACTTTTGGGGTGGGTCATGAGTGAATTAGTTAGAAATCCAAGAGTGATGAAGAAGGCCCAAGATGAGGTGAGACGACTACGAGGCCGTAAAATCATAACTGAATTTGACTTTGCTGAACTCGACTTCTTACCTCTTGTTATCAAAGAGACATTGAGATTACATCCGGTGGTTCCACTAATCCCACGGGTGTGTCAAGAGACATGTAATATCTTTGGCCATGAAATTTCCAAGGGGACTGCTGTTGTTGTAAACATGTGGGCTATTGGTATATATCTTCTTAAATTAACTAATACTATTTAAACATTAATTAAAAAAATATGTCAGAATAAAACAATAATCAATATATAGAGCATGCTCACCAATGATTATTCTTGTGCATTGGCAGGAAGGGACTCAAAGTACTGGGAAAATGCAGAGGAGTTCATGCCAGAGCGGTATTCGGTGGGAAACAATGACAGTGAAGATTCGAAAGAAATGGATATTGGGTTCTTTCCATTCGGTGCTGGGTGTAGGAATTGTCCGGGTAAATCCTTTAGTTTGGTATTAGTTGGGTTGACAGTGGCAAACCTTCTGTACCATTTCAATTGGGAGCTTCCTTTTGGGTTGAAGCCTCATGAACTGGACATGACCGAGACTAGAGGAGTAACTACAAAAAGGAAGTCTCCTCTTTTGTTGTGCGCAGTGCCTCATAGTAGTATGGTTAAATCACCGTAGATGTGCTTTCTCTGCTTGCATCAACCTGAATTTTATATTGGCTATTTTATGTTGGCTATTTGAATCTATCTTATGCTATGAAGTTAAGGGTTCGAATGAGAAACCTTATTGTAACTTGTTTGTTTTGATAAAAATAAGTGTCTTTAATTCTGATGTTTGGTATTCATGTATAATATATATATATTTTGATGGATGTAATGCGTAAAATAGAGTGATAAGAAGCTTGCTAAATCAGCTTTGCTTCAATCAAGTACAGTTATCATGATCAATAGATGGTTAGGTTCGTTGTATCTTGTATTACACTCTCCTATGTATGTGTAATTGACTCACAGGCCACATCATGGAAAATCCAGTCATCCTAACCCAGACAAACTCCATTTTCAATCCTTCCACAAAAAGCGGGCACTATTACAGAAAAACACTTCGCCGTCGGTTCAAATTGCTATTCGTCATCAATTGTTGAACCAATTTATATTGCCCTGATAGTAAAGGTATACACATATGCCATCAATTGCCATCAGTTCAAACATCCGACAGACAATGTTGACTATCCAATGCCATTTCTTGCGTTTTGTAACCAATGGCAAGTGTTATTAGCACCGTCTGTTGGATTTATCAACCGGTGAAAAAAGTGTCTTACATCATATGTTTTGTTTGATTTGGTGTTTGGCAGGTCCTAGTTTTCCTTGTGTTATTATTTTTTTAGCCATTGATGATTTATATATTCCGGATAATATGCTTATATAAGAAGTTCAACACCATCTGCTTATAAGTCCATATTGTATTTTTCAAAGTTCAAACAGTACAGTCAATCTGAAAATTCATTGATAGGTAGAAAATTCATTGATTCAAAAGTAAGGATATCATTTAGCAAAGATAATATTAACCATGCAGCTTTGCAACGTAACCTATGCAATCGAGCTTTCAAAAATCACCCCCAATGGTTGTGTATATGACGACCAAAAACTAGCAGCATATTTCATACAGAGATAAACCCCCAGTTAAGTACTATTTTTTTTTTTTTTGAAAGAAGTTAAGTACTAGTATCAGTTAACTTACAACACATAATAATTGTTTTAGTACCCACAAAAATATATATCATATGTATCAAAAATCACCCCCAAGTTTAATTCCAGGCCCCTCAATCTAAAACCCATCTAAGAAGTACCTGCACAATTTCTGACGAAGGTCATGCAACATTTCCTCCGATTACTCCTTTGTCGGTAAACGACACTGCATGAATATATGAAAAATATACTAATAACATGTATAAGAAGTTAAAATTAGTACATAATAGAAACAAATTGACATACATTTGGAAAAGACCATGCAAAACAAGTGATTATCATCTCCATGATCTTCATTACATAATAACCACACTACATGTCAGATAGTTACTGGGGGCGGTTGAAAAATAAATATTTTTAAAATAAAAATATCATCACTGACGATTCTTCATGGAAAAATCATATATGAGTACATTGGTGAGGATACTCATCAGTGGCGGTTATTAATATTAATAAATATATAAATTATAAATTTGTTCTCAAACTTGGCCTCGTTCTTTCCCGGAGTTGAGACCTTATACTTAATTAGCAAAATCTAACTTTCCTTCATTTTCATGATTGGAATTTATTATGATCAATGAGACTGACTTAATATTTAGACTATTTTGCAACAGCAAAGTACGTAGCAAATTTTCTCATTTAATGATATAGAGCAAGGGTTCCGCTCCAAGACAGACCATAATAATTTTATATTAATAAGAATAATCAGATGGATTCAAGACTGCACATGAAATTTTTGGAGAAATCTTATGATAATTATATCTTATCAATAATCAAGAAAACATTAATAATGTAAAATTACAGTGTGGGACTTCAAATTTTATTTACTCTTAAGTTAATTTAACTCTTGTTAAAATAAATACTAACATCCAAGATCCAACCAACATAAATTAATGCTTTTAATAAGCCCTACAAGGACAGATATCTACTTCCTTTTTTGCACATGCTATGAATTAACAAGTTTAACATTTTACATTAACCGGTAGCTCAAGAATCCATCAATACTCATTAAATTTTGTATCCAACTTGCACCTAGAAATTAAGTCTGTTCTCAACAAGCAGCTATGCAACGTAAAGTAACGGGAAAGAAAGGAAGGAGACATGAGAGAACAAAATTGCTAATCAATTCTGAAACAAGTAACAAGCGTTGATCAGACACGATCAGACTTTCTCTAATAAAATCATGTCATACGGGGTCTAGATCTAGAACTCGAGATCTCTCTGTAAACATATAGGGATATAGGGACACAAGCTCACTAATTAATCCATGTCGGAGACTTTCGACCCAGTTATAGGCCGATATAGGGATATCCTGTATAGCCCCAACCGGACTAGTGAAATTTGCATTGTCCTAGAAATTAATGTTCTCAGAATCAAGTTCCTAAGATATAACGGGCTTCACGAAATTGGGTTAAAATTAACATTGCAATATGGACAAAATCTGGTCCGTATCACCACAATACTATTGTAAAAATGGGATCTTCAAACGCCTCATTTCTAACGGTTAACTAGAAGTATTTTTGGTCAAAACCGACAGTACAGAGGTTTTCTTGTAAATTTGATAATTAATTCAATCTTTGTCCTATCGTTTAAACTGTAAAAAACCAATAAAAAAGATTGCCCATTGTTTCTATCGGTTCAAAACAATGATGAGGTCAATTTTTTATATCGGTTATTCTTTAGAACCGATAGAAAAAAGTGTCACATTATAATTCTATCAGTTCTACAATTTTTGCAATTTTCATATTTTAAATCAGTAGAAGAAGACCATTTTAGATTCTAACTTAAACTAAAAATTGTAATTACAATTTTCACAAGTTCCCGCTCCTTACAAACACTCTTCCTCTTCATCGTCTGGATCGTCTCTTCTCCCAGACCCTACGTCCTCTCTTGTCCATCTCGACATTCAACCCCATCTTGCATCCTCTCCTCCCATATCTGATTCTCTCAAACCCTAGCTGCTTGGTAACAGTAGGTCGATTTGAGCACTATATTTATAACTTGCAAGAATTATTTGTCTAATCTGTTTGCTCTTTTGAATTAGTGTGGGGTTGTTGCTCGTTAGCATAATGAAGGTAATTCTATATACGTTTTATAATTTGTTAGATGATTTAAAAACCAACATTATAATTTACAAGGATTATCTATCAAATCACTTTTGTCTTTTGAAATAGTGTGGCATTAATTGTTGTTTGTTGGCATAATGAAGGTATTTTTTTTTGCATTTAAAATCAATTTTATAACTTACTCTAATTAATCACAAACTTCAATTGCAGTTTTGAGATCTTAAAGGATGATTTTTTGCAATTCTGAGTGCACCGACCACACTTTGCAGTTAAATCTTTCATTACCTACCACTATTATATTTTCCTTCCCCTTTTAAGTTTTTTTTATATATATTTATAATTTGGTTTTAAATAAAAAAATTTACTCTCGAACATCTCATGATTCAAAAAATAAGCTTCATATATTAAAAAAATTTAGCGCAAAATATTAAATATGATATGACCCACTAATTTTTTTTAATATTTTATAATTAATTGCTTCAATGTACAAGTTTGAGATTTTTATGTTACTTTGAATTTTGTAAAATTAATACCAATTTTTAAAATAAATATTGGAAATAAAAATTAGAGAAGTCAAATTTAATGTAACAAAAAAGTTTTAACTTAGAAATTAATATTACTAAAATTTTGAATGTTAAATATTCATATACCATATGATATAGAACTTAGATCATGTTTCGTTGTGGAGTAAAGTTAACAGGAATAAATTGCTTACTAAATAATATCATATTTTACAGCTCGTTTGATAGTTAGAGTAAAGACTTAATTTAGTCAGCAAGGAGTTGATGTTGGAAAATGAACCTCTTACTCATATTTTACAGCTCATTTGATAGTTTGAGTAAAGAGAATTTAATCGGCAAAGAGTTGATATTGGAAAATGAACTTCTTACTCACATGTAGAGTAATTAAGTATACAGTAAATTAATCCACTTAGATAGAGAAATGACGATAATTAATATTTTTTCGAACATAACTATCTCTCAGGTTTTACACACAAAATTAGTCATTTTTTCCACGTTTTTATTACAGAGTTATTGTAGTTATAAATAATTAAGAATATTTATTTTATATCACTTCATTATCTCTAAAATATCTGCACCGCATTTAGAGAACTTATATATATTATTATCCTCACTTATTATTATTCTAATAATATATTATATGATTCCCACAAATTATTATTCTAAAATCCCTACATCACTCTTTCTTTATCGTACCCACTAATTATATGGTCCTCCTTTTTCAGCCCCACACTCATCACCACGTCAACCTTCATATATATATTAATATTTGAAAGATAAGATATTAATACTTTGATGCGTAACTTGTTATGATCATCACTTAATTCTAGTCCACCATTCATTCCCACTTTAACCTTCCTCTAGAAGTAGTGGGGACCCTGTAACACCGCATCAACATTTCCAATCGTTTCCGTGTCAACCTTTCTCTAACAAAAATAGTTGACTATATAAAATTAAATACTTCATTGTATTGGTATAAATACTTTCAGATGTCATCCAATGTCATATGTAAAAATCACTTACAAGTATAGGTATAAATATTTGCATGACGAGATATAAATACTTGTATGATGATGAGCCTAAAAGCACATCATTGTGGATCTTATTTGAAAGAGAAAATTGCGTAGAAGACGTTCGTGGTTTTCGATTCGCAAAATTTCTCACAAATCGTTAGAAATATGGACAAGGTTAAACGGAGAAAGAAAATCAACCTCAAAAATCGTATATGGTCCCCCGATATAATTTGAGTGGTTCCTCACATGTATTTATGGTGCTAGTACGTTTGAGAGATTTGTTTGAAGAGAAAATTATTTACGTAAAAATTATACAACTCATATGTAAAAATATTTTTGTGCATAAGTATAAATGTAAAATATATTCGTTGCTTCTAACTATTTATTTTTTAAATTTATTTGGACTTATTTATAATATTAGAAAAAATAAAGGTTTAAATTGTAAAAATTCAATATTATCACAAATAAAGCCAACGTGACATATTTGAGCCACGCGGCTCCCATGCCTTTAACCACCAGTTTTGATCCCTTTTTCGTGGCAACATGCTACAATTTGATAAATCATTTATTTAACCCCCCAGATGATATATAGTTACTTCTTCATCAAAGCTAAAAATGAAATCCAATGAAAGAAAAAAAAAAAGAGGGTGAATGATATTGGAGGAATTGAAAAAATATTTTGATATCGATATTGAAATTCCGATTACGTCGCGTTGATTCTGAACACTAGTCATTGCAACTTGAAATGAATTTTTAAATTAATCGTTATCCGGTAATCAGACTTCTCTATAATATGTGTTTTCGTTTTGTGTTGCTGAATTGAATATTTGAATTGAGTATTGGATTATGAGGACATATTTAATGGGATAGCGTGCCTGAGGTTCGAATTTGATTTGTGAGATGTTATGATTATGTGTTATGAGAAATTGTGAAATAATATGATTGTGTGAAATGAAATGATATGGATACAGTGTGACTTGTTTTACTGATAATTCAGACTCAGGTGCTATCTCCAATTAAATATGTAAGCATAATTTGATTTGAAATTGTGTGAATTAATCCAGTCTGTTTGAATGGTTGTTTACATAAGTCAATTATAGAGAAGCGTGTCATTAGATAACCGAATACTGAGTTTTGTAGCTGATTCTGTATTATTTATGTTTGTTATTTTTGTTGCGACGTAGGTTGACGGAACAACAAATGGATGCAAGAGTGCCTCTCTTGTCGCTACTCCTGTCCCGGCGGTGGAGTCGGGACAATTGAAATTTCAGTAAAACAAGTCACACTATATCTGTATCATTTCATTTCACAATTTCTCATAATACACACAATTATATCATCTCACAAATCAAATTTGAACCTCTGACCCACTATCATATTAAATATGCCCTCATATTCCAATACTCAATTCAAACATTCAATTCAACCCTACAAAATAAAAACACATTATAGAAAAATCTGGTTATCTGATAGCTATTAATTCAGAAATTCAGTTTGAATTGCAATGACTGTTCAGAATCAACACGACGTAGTTGGAATTTCAATATTGATATCAAAATATTTTTTCCACTTTCTCTAATAGCATTCACCTTCTCTCTTATTTTTAATTGGATTTCCATTTTTAGCTTTGATGAAGAAGAAATGGGGTAATTATCATCAAGAGGGGTAAATAAATGGTACGTTCATCAAATTGTAGCATGTTGCCACGCAAAAAGAATCAAAATTGGTGGTTAAAGGCATGGGAGACGCGTGGTTCAGATATGCCACGTTGGCTTTATTTATGATAAGATTGAATTTTTACACTTTAAACGCTTTTTTTTTCTATATTATAAATAAGTCCAAATAAGTTAAAGAAGAAGTTAAAAGCACCGGCTGTTGCAATAAATATAGTCATACATATGTATTACTAATTTAAAAAAAAAAACAAGTACTGGAGAGTATCTGTGACCAAGTTAGTTATGGTGGTATAGTGCAGTTACAATGTCGTGCGAGTACTATTATCTACACCCAATAATTTAAATTTAAAAATAATTAATAAAATAATAATCAAATTATACAGGTAGCTAGCTAGGATCGATCGAGAATTATATATAGATATAGAGACATTAATTAATTAATTATTTAATCAAACATTCACAATTTAAAATTTGGAAATTAGCAAAGACTGATTGCTCGATATCAAGGTAACCGCAATGGATACTCAGCATCGCTTGCGGTGGCTGCTATTACTCGCTATCTAAGTATCCACACTTAACCTCACAACAACATTTTATTTCTCTTCACATTTCCGTTTTGGCTTGAACGGTGTATTTTTGGCATTAAGAGCTGTAATTAAACTTTTTTAGTATTAATATAATATATTTGTTGGCGGTAATTTGCCGTCAACTATAAAAAAAATATTTTATTTCTTTTTATTTCTTGTTCTTCCATACTGTGAGATTACCTTCAACAATATACAACATTTTGTTCCAAGTCAAACATTCACAATTTAAATTAAGAAATTTACAAAGTCCAATGGATCGATATCTTTAACCATCACATTAAAGAATGATCCCTTAATTATAAAATTAAACTTGTTAATTAAGGAACTTCATTTCTTTATTAGTATCCATTATTATTGCCTACGACGCAACGATTTTGGGGTTTAAATAGTAGAAAGTGACACTCCATATATATATGTACTATATATATATATAATGCATTTGCTTATTCAGACAAGCCCAGAAAACGAAATGATTTCCATATACCTCTTGCTCTCCATCTTACTGCTTCTCTTCATCAAAGCCAAATTAACCAATGGAAAATACTGTCATAGACTCCCTCCTGGCCCATGGACCCTCCCCATTATAGGAAGCCTACACCATTTTATTCGCTCCGGCCTCCCTCATCGTGCACTTAGAAACCTGTCAAAGCAGTACGGCCCTGTCATGTTTCTTCAAATAGGCGAATGGCCAACCGTCATAATTTCATCAAGAGAGGGAGCCCGTATGATCATCAAAACCCATGAGGCAACATTCCGCAATCGCCCTGATAGTCTAACTGTTAAAATTTTGTCCTTTGGGGGAAAGGATGTGGCATTTTTACCATACGGTGAACACTGGAGAGATATCCGTAGGATCCTCACTTCAGAGTTGCTAAGCCTGAGGCGGGTCCAATCCTTCAGGTCCATACGTGAAGAGGAGATATTGGACTTGATCCAAGTGATTTCATTATTGTCGTCCTGCAGACAAACTGTTAATCTTAGTGAAATAATGCCTGTAATGGTGAATAAAGTGTCAGTAAGAGCCGTGACAGGAAAAAAGTACAACGAGGAAAAACATGTTTTGATGGTGAAAAAATTCCAAATATCTGGTGTGCTATCAACAGGGTTCAGTATGGTAGACCTGTTCCCATCATCCCGTGTCATTAGGCTGATCAGTGGGCATGTGCACAAGGTTGAGGAGTGCCATCGGTCTATCAATCAACTACTCGATAGTATCATACAAGAACATCAAGGAAGAGCTGTTAACGAAGAGTCGGAGTGTTTGCTTAGTGTTGTTTTAAGACTTCATGCGGAGAACTCAATTAGCATGGACACTGCCAAAGCCATTCTCTTTGTAAGCCTTTTAAACATAATTATCTCTTTCAATAACATATATCCAGCTCTTTTCTGCTAATTTTAAATCAAATATTTTGTTTCCTGTTTTATAGGATGCTTTCGGTGCCGGAACCGATACTACAATAGCACTTTTGGAGTGGGTCATGAGTGAATTAGTTAGAAATCCAATAGTTATGAAGAAGGCCCAGGATGAGGTGAGGCGACTCCAAGGCCGTAAATTCATAACCGAACTTGACCTTGCCGAGCTTGACTTCTTACATGTTGTTGTTAAAGAGACATTGAGATTACATCCGGTGGTTGCACTAATCCCACGGGTGTGTCAAGAGACATTTAACATCTCCGGCCATGAAATTTCTAAGGGGAGTACAGTGCTTGTAAATGTGTGGGCTATTGGTATATATCTTCTTTAAAATGACTAATACCAGTTAACATTTCAGATTAAAATATTTCTGATGAAAGCCATTAATAGTATAGACTGCTCATCAATTGATTATGTTTGTACATTTACAGGAAGGGACTTAAAGTATTGGAAAGATGCAGAGGAGTTCAAGCCAGAGCGGTTTTCTGAGGGAAACAGTGACAGTGCAGATTTGAAAGAAACGGATTTTGAGTTCTTTCCATTCGGTGCGGGACGAAGGAATTGTCCGGGTAAATCCTTCGCTTTGGCAATTGTTGAGCTGACTGTGGCAAACCTTCTGTATCATTTCAATTGGGAGCTTCCTTTTGGGTTGAAGCCTCATGACTTGGACATGACCGAGGCTATTGGAGTAAGTGTAAAAAGGAAGTCTTCTCTTTTGTTGCATGCAGTGCCTCATAGTAGTGGTTAAATCACCGCAGTTGTGCTTTGTTTGCTTGCATCAACTTGAAATTTATATTGTGTTATGTTTTGACCAAAATTGCTATTTGTATCACTTGGGTTTTGTATATTTAATTTGTAGCTTATGTAATGATTTTTGTATGGGAGATAATTAAGTTCAATAGAAATCAATTTAAGTTGTCTCTTTGTCTCTTGAGCTCTTTCTCTTCTCAAATCTTAGAAATATTGGCTATATTAGAATATATTAGAATATATTCTAATTTGAGTTGTCTCTTGAGCTATTTTATTCTTATTTATATTGGCTATATTAGAATATAGGTTATTTTAATTTTATAATTGTTATTTATGTTGACTATTTGAATCAAAGTTATGCTATGAAGTTAAGGGTTTGACTGAGAAACTTTATTTTAACCTGTATGGTTTGCTAAATAAGCTTTGCCTCAATCATGCACATGCTTTGTCCAATCGATGGTTCAACTCGTCGTGCTCGTTAGCACAAAGTCCTTCAATATCATACACAATTATATATATACATACATTACCAATAGCAAGACAAAAGCCACAATACATGATAAAAACTCTCTTTTAAGATTCATAATACATGTGTAAGCCAATTGAAAATAAACGTACTAAGGTATAATTAAATACATCTGAAATATCATAGAAAATTTATTTGAAGCAAATATTTCACCTTGTGACAAATCCGGCAATCACTGATATCAGTCGCAGATGGGTCGTTTTGCTGTAGTGAATTCTTCAAGTTATACATCATGTTTTCTATTTTTGTGCTTTGTACCTGAAACTCACAAAGTGGAACAATAAGAGATTGACAATCTCTCAGTGCAGTATTTAGTTTTAGTCGAGTTATTCTAATAAGATCCAACCAACGAAAACAACACAACACCGAGAACAATTATAAGAAAAACAACAATGAAAATAGAAATCTAAGATACAATCTACAAATAAAAAATTGATCAAGAAACATGTAAATTGCTCATTAAGAAATATACATTAGTCCTATTGTCCTAACATAAATATTAAATTCAAAATGTATGATGTCATATATCATGTCAAATGCACAAAGACTCAAGTAGAACTAATCCATAAGTCATAGGACAGATCACTAACATTCACAAGTTTAATGAATTCATTTCAATTTTTCGTGTAAAACTTTATTATCTAAATCATATTTCTTCAATAATTAATTAACATCACAGTAAAAGTAATTACAAAGCACTGAAATAAAATTCAATCATTTGGCATGCCTCTCAAATGATTTTATTCCCCAAAATGCAATGCACATTTATTATATTTGAAATTGTGCAGATAAGTTAGTAAATGCACAATTATTCAAATATGACATTTCTTAAATCTTCATCATTTCTAAATCAAGATTTATAATACTTTGCACCAAACACAATTATGGTCATGCTCTACCTTGAATATGGCGCCTAAAGAACTTCAATGCACACCACTAAAGTTATGCACTTACTCCGAATATATGGCGCCTCCAGAACTTCAGTGGTGTGCACTGAAGTTTTGTGCTTACCCATAATATATAGCACCTACATAATTTAAACCCACACGATTGAAATTTTGTGCTTACCCCCAATATATGGCGCCTACGGCACTTCGTCCCACACGAATGAAGTTTTGCGCTTACCTCGAATATATGGCGCCTATATAATTTCAACTCATGCGATTGAAATTCTGCGCTTATCCCAAATATATGGTGCCTACAGAACTTCATCCGACACGACTGAAGTTCCGTGCATACCCCGAATATATGACGCCTACATGACCATCATATTTCCAATTTCAAGTTATATACATACAAAGCTTAGAAGATTCAACATAGCTCAAATATAACAGTTTCATTATTGAAGTCATCATTTGTACCATTCATGCAACTTATGCAATTTCTGGACTTTTTGCTATGCGCATGATTCAATTGATTTATATATGTCATACAACTCTAACTCTTATACGTACGTGGTTAAAATTTGGTTTTGTCCTATGTGTACAAGTTATATTATACAACAATATGGTTCAAATCTTGATGCATATCATTCTTCTATATATATCATGAAATCTTAAATCTCTTGGTACAGCTCTATGGTTGGTTTATGCGTTTGCATATAATGTAATTCGCTACAGCCCCCATCTAGTTCATGCATATATTTCATGTATACTCAATATTTTAAAGGAATAATTCAAGCAAATAAATTCAAAACCCAAGAAACAATTTACCAAGCACACATGTAATGGAATAAAGATATCATTCAATTAAAAAAAAAGTAAAACTATTTAATTATCTGCACGTCTAGTATTTATGGTCATACACCCTAATTTTGTTAATCCTCAAACAATTGTTGCATGTTGCAACCTAATGTTCTCAACCGAATGTTTGAAATCAAGTCATGTTAAATTTTCAGATTATATAGTCATGCCTCACATGACATATCATGCATTCATTTTAAGCAATACAAAATCACAACCAACAATTCATCATCTAGAAGCTAATTAGCAACTAAGCAACAAGCTAAGGGTTGGGTATCATTGACCTGCAATGTCTGAATGATGCACTACTCTCAAAATGGATTTGGGCTATAGGAGATAACCAACAAGGAATCTGGCCAACCACAATTAGTCGATTATACGGCATAAACTCCGCCAATGATATACAACCAAACTTGGGGGCATCATCCTTCATCAGGGTGCTTTCGAACCTAATACCATTCTATAGGGTTTCGGCACAAACAGACAATCAGGGCTTATGCCGTTGGACCGCAACAGGCAAATATACCTGCGGCTCTGCCTATAGGATCATGCATCATACAGGGATTGTGGTTGAGAACCATAAGTCCCTGTGGAAACTGCCGGCACCATGAAGGTAAGAATTTTTCTGTGGATAATGGTACAAGATAAAATCCTAACACAGGAAGTTCTTAGCAGCCGAGGATGCACGGTCAATCCAGGATGCCAGCTATGCCGTTCCAATACGCTCGAAACTAGGGACCACTTGTTGTGGGAATGTGCCTACGCAAGTAATTTCTGGAGAGGACTGAGAGCATATTTCAACATCACGCAAAGTGGAGGGGGGAACATATACGAGGCCTGGATCTTGGGTCAATCGGCCCAATCACCAAGAGAGAGGCGTGCTTGGAGTGCTGTATGGTCGGCGGGAGCGTGGGCATTGTGGAAAGAGAGAAATAGGAGGTTCTTTTCCAACAAGAGGCGCCATGTGAATCAATTGATCAATGATACAGCACTGGATGTCATTTCTTGGTTGCGCTTCGCGTAGATCCTTCGTGAGGATGGATCCGGGAGGGGCATATTGCGTCCTCCTGTCCACCATTTATGGGAGTTGACCTTCTTCTTTTCCTCTTTCTTCCTTCCTTTTTTTCCTTCTTTCTTCTTTCTTCTTTTTTGTTCCACTCCTTTTTTGGGATTTTAGTGGAGTCATAGGTTTTCTGTAAAACCTGAGGAATCTATGTAAATAAAACACTTTTCTTTATCAATATATTGTTGGCGACAATTGTCGCTAACCTTCAAAAAAAAAAAAAAAACAATAAGCAAGCAAGCAATTAAACCAACAAGCAAACAATAGTCAATAAAAGAGTTGGAAGGAGCTAAGAATAACTCAAAATCCGCACCTGTTATTGACGGCACGATGTGGCTCGAACTCATGTATGTTGTTCAGATCGAGTCACTAGAAATCACCCACAAGAACACAAGCCATTATTGTCCAAGCTAGCAAGTTTCTTTCTCCATTATCTTTCTCATCTCCGGCCACGTAGAGCTGTCACTCCTATTTTCTCATTATCTCCTTCTTCCTTCTCTTTTTTACTCTTCCCTTCCTCCTCTATTTTCCTAATTTTTGTCTCTGTTATTTTCAATGCCCGTTGGCGGTCAGTGGACTCAATTTTTTTTTTAAAAAAAAGTGAATAACCACCTATTTCATTAGAAACATAATGTTCATACAAAAGAGAATGATACAAGTCCATAAGATGACATAATATAATATATAAGAAAGCTAAAAACATAAGACGGCATAAAGAGCATAGCTAAAATAAAATAAAAACAACCATATGTATGCAAAATACTAAACAATAGACTAAACTAAATTAAGCTGAAGCAACAAAGCTATCAGAAGATGAAGAGCTAGAGGCGACAAAGGATGACTCAGTAGAAAAAGAGAGAAGAACAAGAACACCCTGATCTCCTACGTACAGTGGCTAGTCGTGGACTCAATAAATTGAAAACCCCCTCAAAAGAAAACGGTTCGGCCTCTCCATTTATTGTAATATTTTATATTTTTATCAAAGCTTGGAGAGAGAAAATTCATTGAATAATAATAAATGGTGTTAGGTCATAAAAGTGAGTTGTTAGGGTAGCTTCATGTGTCCTTTCCATGCAAGTTATTTTATAAAAACGAATCACTAATTTTTATTCTTATCTAATAATTAATTAGTAAGTTTGCAAGAGGCCTCTTATATATTTGCTAATAAAACTTTGTCATTTAAAATATTCAGATTCTAATTACAAATTGTTTAATAAATATTAAGATATTCCAAAATTAACTACGTACAAACCTATATATTCACTTATGTGACTTTATAATCAATTAAGGACGAAATAGTCATTTTTATTTATTAGAAGTTCAATGTGAGTCTAAACATATTGGGGTTGTTCAGCAAGTATGGATTAAGCCACCTGAGGGCTTAATCCGCTTATTTTAGCTTCCTTAGCCGCTTAATCCTGCCGAACACCAATTCCTTAATTAGCGCGAATTAAGAACAACTCCTTTAACCTCCTTTTGCCCGGATCTTAATCTCCTTAAGGCACCTATACCCTCCCCCCCCCCCCCCCCCCCCTAAGTGCTTAATTCTTCACCCACGGATTAAGACAACCGAACATCAGTTCCTTAGTGCTCCTTAAGCTCTTAATCCTTCACTATTAATTCTTTGTTGCCGAACGGTCCCATTAGAACCTTATAAAAATTTATTCAATTGCATGTTTTACTTTGTATATATCTAATAAAATTTACAAATATTCAAAATTGAGATGTTACAATTCCAATGTAATAATAATTTCACTGATTATGTATTTTACCTCACGATCAATAAATATTTTCTAGTATTAAAAACCTAGGATGTTACAGTATTGCACTGTCGTATACATGGGAATCAACCCAATGAGAAAATTGAAAGACATGAATCTGTTGATTAATACACTCCAACCATTCAACTGACTCTTAAAACATATTTTCATATGCTTAAGCATTTCCAGGATAAAGAGCTATTTCGTTTTGCACATGCTAAGAATTAGTAATGCGGGAGCTATATATTTCAGACTTATAAACAACAGCTGAAGACTATTCCATCCATACTGTAAATAATTTTGTCGAGCATATCCCAAGAAATTAGAAAGTTCATATACCTTTTTCTTTACAACCTTTGGGTGGTTAAGAGAAAATGAGTTAATATGTTTCTAAGTTCTAACAAAATTTCAGCCTGAGTGCTGTCACTGTGTGAGCCGTCAGATATGTTTTAGAATTCGTGCTGAGACGGAATCCTCTCCTACTGAATCCTTTCTCTTTCTCGAGATTTTCTTCACCTAATCATCTCGTCTCTCTCTAAATATATCTGCGAAAAAAAGGGGATCTACACTACTTACTAAGCCTCTTCTCCACCCATAGTTTCCTTTTTCTTTTCTTTTTTGTTGGGTCCTAGTCAAACATTCAGAATTTTCAATTAGGAAATTAGCAAGGTCTGATGGATCGATATCTTTGACATCACACTTAAGAATGATCCCTTAATTAAAAACTTAAGCATGTTAAGCAAGTTCATTGTCTTGATCTTACAGTATCAATTATTCCTCTACGACCCAAGAATTTGGAGTCCATAATCATATCCTCTGCATTAACTCATATTTTGATTTAATGCATTTCCACCGTCCAATCAGAATTTGGGTCAATCCGACCTGATATTAAAAGGACGGGCTCTTTTATATCTGTGCCAACACAAATCGGATGGTCCGGATTTATTTTTAAGTTAATGCAGACGATACAAATTCATGATTTTGGGGTCTAAATAGTACCAAGTTGATACTCTATATAGATGTACAATATATAATGCATTTGCTAATTCTGCCAAGCCCATAAAGTGATATGACTTTCATTTATCTCCTGCTCTCCATCTTACTGCTTCTCTTCATCAAAGCAAAATTAACCATTGCAAAACACCATCATAGACGACCCCCCCCCCCCCCCCACATCATAAACACCCGGCCAGCAAACGGTCGCAGCGGTATGGCCCCATCATGTTTCTTCAAATAGGTAAATGGCCGACCATCGTAATTTCATCTAGAGAGGCAGCCCGTATGATCATCAAAACCAATGAGGCTATATTCCTTAATCGCCCTGATGTTCTAACAGCGAAAATTTTCCCCTATGGGGAAAAGGACGTGGGGTTATCACCATACAGTGAATACTGGAGAGAGATCCGCAGGATCATCACCTTAGCATTGCTAATTATAAGTCCGAGGAGGGTCCAATCCTTCAGGTCCATTCGTGAAGAGGAGGTATTGGATATGATCAAAGTGATTTCATCAATGTCGTCCTGCAAACAAACTGTTCCGTCATTTTTTTTCATAACCAAAAAAATAAATAAAATAATATTAATAACCCAAATTTATTTATTTTTTCACCCATAACCAAACCGCCGGTCCGTGGGGCGGTCTACCCCCAGACCAAACCGCCGGTCCGTGGGGCGGTCTACTCTTGGACCAACCCGCCCCCCCGGGGGGCAGTCAACATATAATTTTTTTTTTTTTATAAAACCGGCTCCCTCTCTCTCTCTCTACCCAACCCGCCCAAACCCTACCCAACTCGCCGCCCCTCTCCTCTGCCGCCGGAAACGCCCATTTCCGGCCATTCCGACTAAGCCGAAACACTCTCGGCCTCTCCCTCTCTCACTCTCGGCCTCCCTCCTCTCTCTCTCTCGGCCTCCCTCCCTCTCTCTCTCTCTCTCTCGGCCTCCCTCTCCTCTCTCCACCGGTGCTCCACCCCGCCGCCGCGCCGTCGCTCCGCTTTCGTTTTCGGGTATGAAATTATTTGCTAGTATTTTTATAAATTATTTGGAATTTTTTTAAATTGTTTGGAATTGTTACAAATGGTTAGAAATTATTCGCGGGATTTGTTTGAAATTGTTGTGATTGAATTTGGTAGAAATTGATTGGAATTGTTTACGGTTGTTAGAAACAGTTATAAATGTTTGAAAATGTTAGAAATTAATCGAATTACGGGATTTGTTAGAAATTGTTAGAAATTGTTAGAAATTGTTTGGAGTTGTTTGGAGTTGTTAGAAATTGTTAGGAATTGTTTGGAGTTGTTAGAAATTTGTTGTTTGAAATTGTTAGAATTGTTTGATTGAAATTATTAGAATTGTTTGATTGGAATTGTTAGAAATTGTTTGATTGGAATTGTTAGAAATTGTTTGATTGAAATTGTTAGAAATTGTTTGATTTGAATTGTTAGAAATTGTTTGAAATTGTTTAATTGGAATTGTTAGAAATTATTTAATTGAACTTGTTAGAAATTGTTTGATTGGAATTATTAGAAATTGATTGAAATTGTTATAATTGTTTGGAGCTGTTAGAAATTAATTGCATGGGGTTAAAATTGCATGAATTGTTAGAAATTACGAGTTTTATTAAAATTAGGTTTGATTGGATTACGAGTTTTATTTTTTTAAACTTGATATTTTGAAATGCAGCATGACTAGACCTCGACGTGGGCGATCATGAGATACGTCGAAGATCGGCGAGAGTTCGCAACCTCACGCCGATACTAGTGGTAGCACAGAGAGCCCCACTGCGGAGGGTGTCGATGCAGGGGATGCCGCACCACATCGTGCAGATACGTTCAGTCCTCTCCTGTGGGTCCCTCACAGACGTCACCGTGTCTCACTTGCATCGATGGAGGTACGTTGTGTTATTCAAAGAAAATGCAAAAATTACGTTTCAAACATATAGTTATTCAGTCCCACTGGTCTAAAACATTGAAAAAATGCAGGATGAGACCATGTTGACAGTGCGGCACCGCTCATCGGAGGTACGGTACATCGAAAATCCACTGATGGATCGGTACCTCATGAACCTCGGGTTGTACCAGTTAGGCACGATGAAACAACCACTGCGGATTGACCAGGCACTCATGTGCGGTCTCGTGGAGAGATGGTGACCTGAGACTCATTCATTTCATCTTCCTGTGGGGGAGATGACAGTGACCCTACAGGACGTGAGTGCCTTATGGGGTTTGCAGACCGATGGCGATCCTATAGGGGGTGTATCGGATCATCATGTACTCCAAACGTTGATCCTAGAGCTGTTGGGTGTGCATGTGGAGGGGGTGGCAAAGAAGCTAAAACGGAAGAATGAGGACGATGATGAGAAGTTCTCCCAGTACTGCATCAGTCTGAAGGCTCTCCGCCAATATGCCACCGAAATTGCCATTACTCCATAGACGACTGACGTGGAGAAGGTCAAGAGGTAATTTCAAAATCCATTACATTACATTAAAATTAGTTTTATCAAAAAAATAAACAGTTATTTACTTACTCTTCAAACTGTAGGTACGTTAGGACATTCGTGCTTGACTTATGTGGTGCCACGATGTTCGTCGATTCTAGTGGCGACTCGGTTCCGATTATGTTTCTCCAGCAGCTGGAGCAACTTGATAAGCCATCACGGTGGAATTGGGGTGGAGCCGTGCTTGCATGTTTGTACAGAGGGCTGTGTCACGCTTGTCTGGTAATTCTTAATCAATTAATGTTCTTATGATTGTTTTAAATTTGACAATAACTAATACACATCTCAAATTTCAGAGAGACAGCCAGCAGTTCAATGGGCCACTCCTTCTGCTGCAACAGTGGTCCTGGTCGCATCTACCAGTATGCCGACCCATCATCCCATCAAATGTGAAGTGGCAAAAGAGCAAAGACATCAACAAAAGCCCCCCATACGGTACCATATGGGGTAGCCGCCACCGCTATGAAAATACGCCGAGGGGAGGGACAGCGGGTATATCCTACGTCCGGAATCAGCTCCAGATGTTGCACCAAGCAAACGTCGACTGGTTCTCGTATCGGTCGTGGTACCGGGCAAGTATTTTCTGTCCATTGACGATGGCACAGAGGGATCTCGGTTTGTACCGCGGTCCAATCGTTTGTTACTGGATGGTTGAGTATCACTATCCTGATCGGGTGCCTCGTCAGTTCGAATTCGATGCCTTCATCCCTAATGACCCGATACTTGGTGAGGATGAGACGGAGAAGTTGCACAAGTAAGTAATACACACTCAAATATTGATATTATTTTACAAATTGTATCTAACTGACTTATAATTGCAGTTCCTTCCATAAAAAGCAAGAGGGGATTGGAGCACCCACCATTTACACCACTACAGGATTGCCCGCGCGCCTGAGAACCATTTGTGGGCTCCGCCTGACCCGACAGACGTCAGTTTGGGGGCGGGACCCTGGGCATTGCGGTATATTGTCTGGTACCAGCGGTGGTGCATGACTTCGGTGTACTTACAGAGCGACTACGGTGATACTCTTCGGCGGAGAATAATGGGTGACGAGAGTAAGACCCATTTGCCGTGGGGCCCGACCAATACTCGAACGGTAAGTAATAAAGATTATTTGTAATATTGTTTTTTCCGTATACCTCGTTTTCTAATCGTTATGCACAGGTACTAAGGGGGATCCGAGGAGTTGCACACAGCTTGGTGTGCATGGCGAAAAAAGATTTTCGGGCGTTCGGGTGTACTATGCTGCATCACACTGCTCCGATCGTCGAGGATTCCCAGTTCGATGGGCGCCTCATTGGCATGCTGCACGACGCTGGTGAGAACATCAACTGGCGTGAGATTAAGAAAGAATCACCAGCTCCGAACGAGTCAAGCCGAGAGCGGATCCTCGTATACGACGATGACCTACCACCACCACCCGAAGGTATTATAAGTTAAATTATTTTTTCATATACGTCAATTTTGTTTTGAAAGTGTGTTCTTAAGAAGTTCAACTCAAATGTTGCAGAAGACAACCCCAATTGGGCGTTCCATGATTGGGTGCTTGACAACAAGAAATGGCACGCCTACTACAATAAATATAATGTGCCGGTGCAGCTTGGCGAGGTAAGTTAGTTTGTCTCTGTATAAATTAAATTTTAGTTATTTTCATAAATACAAAACTAACATTATAAGTTAACTGCAGGATGGTCACCCTCTATGGTGTGCCGAACCCACTTTCACTCCAGCAGACTTTGGCCTCACCGCCACCGGTGTAGAGGATCTCACCGGAGCCACACCATCGATGCCACCCCCTAGGCAGCACGACCATGAAGCGAGTGGAAGTGGGGCACAGCAGCCCACTGATGCTTGGGAGCCTCATATGTTCGGGACACAGCCCCCGAGCACGTATATTGGGGACTGTGAGACCGATCCATGGGAGACAGGTCCATCGCAAGCTACTCAGTATGATCCATGCCTCGATTCATACCGACGATCCACGGGCACTATGCAGGAGGACATGCATGTAGATTATTCTGATGACGAGGAGGACATGCATGTAGATCATTCTGATGACGAGGATCCTCCAGAGCCACAGAGGAGGCGTGTGCAGCCACAGAGGACGCGTGTGCAGCCACCGAGGGCGTGCGGGGCGCCTTCCAGACTGTCATTGTCCGGTCGTCATCGCTAGGTTTTTATATTTCATATTGTAGACCTGACAGTACTATTTTTATATTTATGTTTCTATATATTATATTGATCAGACGTTGTTTGGTGATTTTATTCAGTTTGTTTTCGTTTCTATATTTTATGCTGATCAGACGTTATTTGATTATTTTGTTCACTTATGTTTTCGACTATTCAATTGACATAACAAATCATAAAATCCCTCGTATCCAAATTATAAACAATATAGAATACAATATTACAAAAATATAAATAATAAATAAATAGAAAATAACAACATACAATATACAAATACAATAACAAATAGATTAGAAAAAAAATACAATACAAATACAAATACAATACAATTATAATAACAAATACATGGCCGGTTTTATAAAAAAATATATATATATATATATGTAGACCGCCCCCCGGGGGGGCGGGTTGGTCCAAGGGTAGACCGCCCCACGAACCGGCGGTTTGGTCTAGGGGTAAACCGCCCCACGGACCGGCGGTTTGGTTATGGGTGAAAAAATAAATAAATTTTGGTTATTAATATTATTTTATTTATTTTTTTGGTTATGAAAAAAAATGACGGCAAACTGTTAATTATTGTGAAATATTTCCAGTAATTGTGAATAAAGTGTCAGTTAGAACCGTTACAGGAAGTAAGTGGAATGAGGAAAAACATATTTTGATGGTGAATGAATTGAAATTGTCTAATGTGCTATCAGCGGGATTCAGTATGGCAGATCTGTTCCCGTCATCCTATCAGCAGGATTCACTTCTCAATTTTTTAATCAATCGGTCACTTTTCCTTTCAACCATGTAATGCAATATACTACAAAATCAAATACATATTTAATTATTCATAATAACAATGGAATATACTGTACAGTTGTTTCGGATTCTGCAAGATTGACATCTTAATTAGAAACTTGAGCATGTTAAACAAGTTTATTTCTTTATTTATTACTATCAATGATTATTGCTCTAAGACGCCGTGATTTAGGGTTGAAATAGCACCAAGTTTATACACCACACAAATGTATTATATATATTGCATCTCTTAATTCTGTCCAGCCCGTGAAATGGAATGACATCCATTTACCTCTTCCTCTCTATCTTACTTCTGCTCTTCATCAAAGCCAAATCCCCCACTTCAAAACACCGTCATAAACTCCCTCCTGGTCCATGGACCCTCCCCATTATAGGAAGCCTCCACCATCTTATTTGCTCCGGGCTCCCTCATCGTGCACTCAGAAACCTGTCGAAGCGGTACGGTCCTGTCATGTTTCTTCAAATAGGCGAATGGCCGACCATCGTAATTTCATCCAGAGAGGCAGCCCGTATGATCATTAAAACCCATGAGGCAAAATTCCGCAATCGTCCTGATATTCTTACTGCAAAAATTTTCTCCTATGGGGGCAAGGACGTGGGGTTATCGCCATATAGTGAGTACTGGAGAGAGATCCGAAGGATCCTAACTTCAGAATTTCTAAGCCGGAGGAGGGGCCGATCCTTCAGGTCCATACGTGAAGAGGAGGCATTGGAATTGATCCAAGTTATTTCATCATTGTCATCCTGCAGACAAACCATTAATCTTACTGAAATGATGCCTGTAATGGCAAATAAAGTGTCACTAAGAGCCATTACGGGAAGAAAGTACAACGAGGAAAAACATGTTTTGATGGTGAACGAATTGCAATTGTCTAGTGTTCTATCAGCAGGGTTCAGTATGGCAGACTTGTTCCCGTCATCCCGAGTCATCAGGCTAATCAGTGGGCATGTGCGCAAGGCTGAAGAGTGCCATCAGTCTATTGATCAACTACTAGACAGCATGATACAAGAACATCGAGCAACTGTGGTCGAGGGAGAGGCAGAGGGTTTGCTTAGTGTTGTTCTAAGACTTCATGCGGAGAACTTAATTAGCATGGACACTGCCAAAGCCATTCTCTTTGTAAGCCTTTTAAACATAATTATCTCTTTCAATAACATCCAGCTCTTTTCTGCTAATTTTAAAGCAAATATTTTGTTTTCCTATTTATAGGATGCTGTAGAGGGAGGAACCGATGCAGTAAGTGCACTTTTAGAGTGGGTCATGAGTGAATTAGTGAGAAATCCAAGAGTGATGAAGAAGGCCCAGGATGAGGTGAGACAACTCCGAGGCCGTAAAATCATAACCGAATTTGACCTTGCCAAGCTCGACTTCTTACGTCTTGTTATCAAAGAGACATTGAGATTACATCCGGTGGTTCCACTAATCCCTCGGGTGTGTCAAGAGACATTAAATTTAATAGGCCATGAAATTTGCAAGGGGACTACTGTGCTTGTAAATGTGTGGTCTATTGGTATATATCTTCTTAAATTGACTAATACTATTTAAACATTAATTATAAGGGGTTGTCTATAGTACAGCAAAACTATTTTGGCTATAGTACAGTATTTGGCTTTAATCAAAATCTGACCTTTAATCTTGTCTCCAATTTTTAGTTGTTTAGAGTAGATCTGTCTTTTTACCCTTTTCCATTGACTCCGTGATCTCTTTCTCACAGAAGCAAGAAGACTAAACGCTTACATCTCTTCCTATCATCTAAAAATTCACGACTGATCCTTTTGAACGGAGAAGAGAGTAGAGAAATCGCGGCATGGCTTGAACGCGTTGCCTCCTTCGCTGCTCGGTCCTCGTGGTGCTGTTTTCATCTCTCTTTTCTCTTGGCAAATCGTAAAACGCCATTCCTCCTACCGTTCCCATTATTTTCAATTAACACAACTCAATTACGCTGGAATTGAAAAGTCTTTTTTATCAATTACCAAGGTCCTTGAGAAATTCTAATGCGTTTATTATGATTACATGATTTAATTGATTAATTTTCTTTTCTTCAAGTTTAAGTTCCAACTTTTGTTGAATTTGATACTGAACTTCTACAACAGGAGCCAATTTGTTTTTTTTTTAAGCAAATACACATCAAAAGATTGACGGGACTTGAGAGAATTGATTCTCAAATAGGTAATATTATCACATATTTTGAACTTCTTCGTGAAGTTGCTGCCTCTTTATTGTCTTCGTTTTGCTTTTTTTTTTTTTTCTTTTGATGTGTGTGTGTGTGTGGTGGGAGGGAGGGGATGGAGGAGAGAGGTAGCCGTCAAAGTTTTCCTTTTACTTAGTCCTTGCATTACAATCAAAATTGCTGGTGGCTTTGTAGCTTTGTTTGAATTATCTAGACTACCCTTTGCATCCATTGTCACAGAAACAACAATACAGCATTTTTTATGATTAAGTGGCCAAATCTCACATGAATAATTAAAGAAAGGTTTTTAAGAAACCAAAATGAAAGCTTTTGTTGTAGTACCTGGCACGACATCTAATCCTATAAATTCATGCAATTACGTACAATGCTGTGCAAAGCTCATTCGAGGGAGTAAGGCCGGCGTCTGGGTGCTCAGGCGAGGGACAGAGGCGTCGTGAGGGTCTCCTCTGGGCAGCCGTCGTGCGTGCGGCGTCGCAAGGATTTATATCGGCAGCGTTGTCGTCGAGGTCTCAGGTGAGACTGGAGGGAAAGAGTGGAGGTGAGATTGGAGGATCAGTGGAGGCGGTGGTGGAGCTGTGGAAGGAGTTCCTGGCTGCGAAGCAGACCCAGCGCTTGATAATGGTGAAAGCGGAGGTGGCAAGGACGAGAGAGAAGCGGAGGAGAGAAGAGCAGGAAACAGAGGAGGGTAAGAAAAAAAAAAGAACGCCGACTATTTTACCCTTCCACAAAAAAAATCTGTTAAATTTAATGTCAGATGCGATGATGAGAGCCTGCGTGAGTTCAATTAATCATGTAATCTAAACCGTTTAAAAGATAAAATGAACGATTGTGATTTAATTTGATTTTGCTATACTATAGCAAAAATCAGTTTGCTGTACTATAGACAGCCCCTAATTATAAACTATGTCAGAATAAAACAATCAATAGAATAGCCTGCTCAGCAATGATTATTCTTATGCATTGGCAGGAAGGGAATCAAAGTACTGGAAAAATGCTGAGGAGTTCAAGCCAGAGCGGTTTTCGGGGGGGAACAGTGACAGTGGATATTCAAAAGAAATGGATTTTGAGTTCTTTCCATTCGGTGCTGGACATAGGACTTGTCCTGGTAAATCCTACGCTTCGGAGATTGTGGAGCTGACAGTGGCAAACCTTCTGTATCATTTCAATTGGGAGCTTCCATGTGGGTTGAAGCCTGACGAAATGGACATGACCGAGACTATTGGTGTAGTTTTAAAAAGGAAGACTCCTCTTTTGTTGCGTGCAATGCCTCATTGTGGCAGTTAAATCACTGGCAAGTGGCAGCTGTAGTTTCTCTGCATGGTATCTTCAACTTGAAATTTATATTGGCAATTTAATTCTGGGTTATTTTAATCTAGGTTATTTGAAATTTATATTAGCTATTTGAATCTAGATAATTATGCTATGAAGTTAAGGGTTTGAGTGAGTGAGTGAGAGACCTTAATAATTTGCATGGTTTGGTAAAAAATTGTGTTTAATTCTGAAGTGTGTGTGTGTGTGTGTTTTGATGGACGTTCATACAAAGAACAATGAAGATTAATGGTTTTTTATTGATAGAAAAGATGTGTACACATTCAAGGTTTACAAGTGCTTATATATATAACCTAATGAGCTGTTGCTCTTTCCTAAACTATAGTATAATATAGCTGTTGCAATTTCCTTTTTACACAAGATTATAGCCGGTAAATAGATTATATACAGCATTGGTACATATTTGAATACAGCTGCCTATTCCTAAATTGAGTGATATATCTGCTATAACTTTGCTAATTGGAACTGTCTGTTATTGGATCAGATTTAATTAGATTATATTCATTATCTCCAATAGATGTTATGCTCTACATTCGGATTAAGCTTGGTAAATAAGCTTTGCCTCAGTCAAAACACATGTTATGATCAATAGATGGTTAGGTTTAGGGCTGTAAATGAGCTAGCTCGGGCCGAGCTGGGCCTTAGCTCAGCTCGTTAATTCTGGACCGAGCCAGCTCGTTAACAACTCGTGAGCTGAAATCTCAGCTCAAACTCGTGACGAGCCAGCTCACGAGCTACGAGCTAACTCACTGGGTTTGGTTGGACCTTGTTTTAAGAAGAAAATAAATTTTACAAACCTTTTGGACTGAGCTCAAACCGTTTGACAGTATAAAATACACACAAATTCATACAAATTCACAAATTGATGCCTAGCCGAGCTAGCTGGCGAGCGAGCTAGGCCCCAGCTCAAACTCGTTAATTTTGGCCCGAGCTGTTAGCGAGCCAGCTCGTTAACAGCTCGGTCCACTATCGAACGAGCTGTTACCGATCGAGACAGATATGAGTCACGAGTGAGCCACGAGCTATGAGAATTTTTGACAGCCCTAGTTAGATTCGCTGCATCTGGTATGTCACTCTCCTACATATGTGTGGATGTACATGTAAACTACCCAATGAGAAAATTTAAAGACATAAATCAGTTGATTATTACACTCCAACCATTCAACTGTCTCTGAGAATATATATGTATATACACACACATATATACTACGTACATATATATACACACACAGTACATATGTATATGTACACTCACATATACATAAAGATGGACTAATTTTCTTTGGAAAGTAAAGAGAGTGTTTCACTTCCTGCTTATATATCTTCAAAGCTCAAATAATCTATCCGAACTTCTCAACATGATCGTCATATTAATCTTCATATTGATATGTGCTTGAAGACCAAAAAATGTAAAATTTGGTCTCCAAAAACATATCAATATAAAGATCATGTTGAGAAGTTCATATTGATTATTTGAACTTTGAAAATAAAGATATGAGTGGAAAGTAAAACATCATTTTTACTTCTCAAAGCAATAAGTTAGCCCATCTCTCTCTATATATGTATATATGTATGTATATATGCACTTACGGGTTGTCAGTCATACATACATACATAAAGTACGACTAATATGTTTCTAACATAATTTCAGCCTAAGTATATATATGAACCATTGGTGATTTAGGATTCGGGCTGATTGAGATCACTCGATAAGAAAAACGGAGATAAAAACAATTAAAACAAGTCTCTCCCTTAGTGTTTAAACAAATTAAAAGAAAGAAAAAAAAACATCTCCTCTCTCCATCGCCCTTTCTTGCTTATTGGAAATCCCTATAAGCATTCGTCCTTTCTCTCTTAGTTGAGCTAACATCATTAAAAGAACCATCACTGATTGTTCTTAAACAAAAAATAATTAATCCAGTAGCTCGGCCTCAGTCAGACAACAAACACAAATCCTTTGAACTGCTACATTCAATGTCATTGATCCGCGTCACTATCAAAATTCAATCTTTCCCATTCATTTTGTACTTAAGGGTCACTTTCAATAGAGATTGTGTATCTAATCCAAGAGTTATTTCTAAAAAAAAGATATAATTTATTTCTCTTTCGAGTTAAATATCTCCAAAAAAGGATATAATGTCATCGATCGCGATGTTTGGGTGGGGCAAGGGAAGGGGATCAGGCAAGAGGTTGGGAAAGAGAGGCGCCATGCACCACAGTGAGGTGCTCAAAGACAACTATATAGATTGGGATTAATATATCATGATGAAACTAGACCGGTAATTTATTATATGAAATGTATTTTGAAATGTGTGTTATTAATTAGTTTAACCCATATTTTAATAATTAGAATCATCAGATGGGTTCAGACTGCACATGAAATTTCTGGAGAGATCTGATGATAATTATATATATGTTGTCAGCAATCAAGAGAAAAACATTAATATTACATTGTGCAACTTTCAAATTTAATTTACTCAAGCTAATTTAAGAGGTATATACTTTTATTATAATAAATCTACTTTAAATTAACTTAGATCTACTAATTAATATTATGTAAAATAAATACAAATAGATCAATAAAAAGAATATCATTTTGGATGTCATGACATATTTATATAATTAGTTCTTCTAAACAAGAAAATTAACACAAGAGTCCTTGAAATTGTTACTGTCCGGAGATAATCACCGCAAATAACCAACAAGCGCATAGAGCTTATGCTACTTCCCAGGTTCAACATTTACAACCTTCGAATCAATATTATTCAAAGTTATAATTAAAACAATTAATGACTGTGAAGAAAAGAAACAACAAGAACAACAACTATCAGCGCTGCTGCCGCTGCCACTGCCACCGCCACCACCATAAAAACTATATATATGTCTTGAAACACGCAAGACTTTAGTCTCGATCAAGCTGGTTCGGAACAAGAAAAATTAAATTGAGGGGCTGAAATGTAAAATTCATAATGTGTAAAGTCAGCATATGAATTCAAATCTCCACAATTAGAAAGTAAAGTTCTAATTACTAAGTTACATATACACATGAACAAGTTATGAGAGGACATGAATCATTTATATATTGTTTTTTTTTTTTTTTTTTAAATTATGAGATGGCTAAGCACTCTCTGAAGCCAAGCAGTTGATCTGTCCTGCAATAAAGAACAATAATTTCAAATAATTTCATAAACGATTTATGTGTTCCAATAATGAAACACATCCATTTAATAGGTTCATCAACCAACATAAATACTATCATCCAACCAACATAAATTAATGCCTGTAATGGGCATTACAAGGACAGAGATCTACTTCCATTAATTTTTGCACATTCTAAGAACTAATAACGTTTGAATAACTAATAACATGTCAAATCTAAGTGCTTTGTTAAATTTATTTTCTTAGCCAGAACATAGATTTCAGGGCCAAACTAAGCCTAAATTAGCTCTCAGTTGAGCAATTGGCAATTGCACAACAAACAACATACTTAAAACAATCATCAATGACCCAGCATTTATTGACAATTAACTAATGTTTATTGGTCTGAATGTGCTATTGCAATATAATGTACAAGGACAGAAATGTGAAAAAAAAAAAACATATATAGACTAGGAAATAAATCTACTGTTATTCTAAAAGAATAACATGAAGCTGTTATTCAAAAAATTTCAACCGTTGATTTTCATTGAGAGTCGCACATGAAAAGGTTATATTGTTAAGATTTACGAATGAAAAAATTTTAACTGTTGGAATCGGAATAACAGGTTCTATAATTCATTTATTTATTTCCATATTGACTAACCTCTATTAACTTGAAATCGATACGGCTCTTCAACTTTAATAACAAGCTACAAATAAGAGATGAACAAAAAAATTAACTCCGATTTGTTCAGAGGATGGGTGACTCTTGTCAAATCAGTCCTAATGGCGATTCTCCTTCACTTCATGCAAACTATTAGAATCCCAATAGGAGTGATCAAACAGATAGACAAATTGCGGTGGAGATTTCTGTGGAAAGGAAACAACACATGCAAAGAAATAAAATGCTTATTGTTTTTCCTTGATCAAAGCCGTTGCTTTGAGTTTTGTGGGCCCGGAAATTTTTTGGCCAATCCAAAAACAATTCTATAGCAGCAAGATCACTGCTGAAGTGACTTTCTTAGTCAAAGCCGCTAAAAATCAAAATTTTGAGCACAAAAATAAAAGGAAATGTGTCTGCAATTTCAAACTACAGATACCCAATTTTTGTCAGACTACGACCGTATCAAAAATGAAATTTATCAGGATTCGCATTTATTTGGTTTAATATTTTTTTAAGATGGTAAAAATAAAAAATTTCAGCTTAAAAACACCCTAGTTATCTGAATTCATTAGAATTAACATATCAATTCAAGATGCATACACTTCAATCTGTGCAGTGGGTAAAAAAAAAATGGTTTGATTTTCCAATATTTCAACATTTTAACAGTATTAAACTCATTGAGAGCATTTATGCCATACAAATATAGATGGTGAAATGCATCCCCAACACTTAATAAAGAAAATGTGGTTGAGTCTTGAAACCCAGCTTAGGACGGGGCATAAAAAATGGCCTCAACTCTTTATCTCAAAAAATGTAAAAGAAAAAAGAAACAGACATGTTCAACTCAGTAATTTGCTTTGGTGAACTTGAGAAAACCCTAGCTTAGGTGGCATATAACAAATAAGAATATAGAAATCCATAACACAACATTATCTATAAACTGAGACACTGATATCAGAACCGCACTACTTATTAATCACAACTTCCTGTATGTCTTTTCTAATAACATCTGTACATTATATTCATTCCTCTAAAAGAAACAAGAAATATGTTAAAGAAAAAAAATGTTGTTTTAATTTCTTCTCTTATTTGTCCTTGAAGACCTTTTCTCTTTGGTAGGAGGCGAAGGAACCGGCAATAGCATGCCACCCCTAATTTCATCTGCACCTGTCATCTTACCAATTGTCTTTTGAGCCTCAACGCACACCGTGAAATCTCGTAACTGTATAGCCAACCAATGATTTATCGTAAGAAATTTCATGCTTGGAAATTGGGTGAAAAAAAATATTAAAAAAAAAATCCTACTTGATAATGTTGCAATTAGCATGGTTTGCTGGCAAGGGATACAATGTTTTCCCCTCATTGCAAATAGCACCGTAATAAACTTTTGAGTGAGGCCATGATACTATGCATAGCGCGGATTGGTTCATACTATGGATCAATATCTCCGTTTTGAAGGTCCAAACAGTTGATTTAAACAGTTCAACATGAACTCCATATGAAAATGTACTTTTGGATCAGGTTTTTACATTTGTTAGAAATTTTTTACTATTTTTCTAGATAGGTAGAAAATCACTTGATCTAAAAATTCTAGACCATTCGAAAAGTAGTGAGTTTCTATCTATCTAAAAAAATTCTATAAAATGTAAAATTTGCCAGAGATCATGTTAAACGGTTCAGATTGACCATTTGAACTTTGAAAATGAAGATATTGATCCATAGTGCAGACCAATCTGCGCTATGCATAGTACCATAGCCTCACTCATAAAGTTTTTGAGATTTTCTACAAATTAGTGAATTACAATCCACCACCACAAAACTAGTGTACTACAAAATGGATATTATGCAAAATATTTGTCAATTTTGGCCATAGCTCTAACTATGATTTTGTTGGATTAGTATACAAGGTTTAATTCATTCATTTATGTGAGAAACGCTCGATATTACTTTGCGAATACAGAAAAAATCTGCTACAATATTTTGCAATTACATGTTTGGTCCCCTTCATAGAGAAACATGGGATCTTTAAACTAAAAACAGAGCACTCAAAGCAATTACATAGCATAACCACAGTACATAATTAAAAAAACCAAAGACACTAGTATGTTAGGCACAGTTACATGAATTCAATAGCTTTTAAATAGCTTACATAACTAGGGTTATCAAATGTTGTATTGTTAGTTTACTTTGAAATGTTGGATTAGTTCTTGAACATAATGTGGGTTTACTTAGCAAAGGAGGTATTACATACCTGCTCTTCGAGGTCTCGAATCATGTAATCCTTTGACTTCAACGTTTCTCTTTCCCTTTAGAAGAACACAAACAATCCACTATTACTCATGATGTCAGAAATATCAGACAACATAAATGAAATACATGGCATTCATTTTTTACTGCTACTTTTTTACATGGCTTGCAAAAACCTAGGAACTAAGTACCTCTCTTCAATTTCCTTGAGTTTTTCACGCCATATATTCTGATTCTTTGTTAGATCATTATTCATCTGAAAGCAAAAACAAGCATTCAATATTAAAAAAATAATTCAAGGAGAGAAATTAGCAAAGGTGAAGGGATATTTTAGATTATATGAAGGACCAGACCAAATTTTGCTTACATTTGCTAGCTCCTTATTCTCTTTATTTACATTTTCTATCTTTTGCTGAATCTCATGTAGCTTCATGCTCACTCCACTTTCCACGGAATTAGAAAAGTGTTCCTTTTGGTTCTTTGCCTCTATAAGCAACTTTTCATAATACTGCACAAAATAAAGAAAAAAATTTTAAAACAAGCAGCCTATCACATAACTCTCTCAATTAATGTCTTCTTTGGCTTCAAATACTATGACTACAGCCCAACTAAATTTGAAAACCTCAATTCATTCAAATACCATAAATTTATTAAAAGAAGGGTTGAATTGAAGTGATATGGTAATACCCCTATCTTAATATAACACTACCATACTAGACTTGTAAGGTGTTTAGAATCAGTATTAGCCACTGTAATCCTTCCAACAAAGCAAATGTTAAATCAACTAAAAAAACAGCAGCCAGAATCTTAAAGGAATAAAACAGCACCTGTCTTTGAGTTTCGAGTTGGCTTGCTAAAAGAGCATTGTACTCTTCCACGATCTGTAATGTATCATGTGATACATTTGTCAGAAAAAAAAAACTACAATCCCAAATTTAAAAGATATAATGGCTTGCTTGATCCAGATTTCAAACTTCAATCATGTCAATTTGGGCCAAAACAAAAAACCACAGAAACAAGCAAAAAAATTTCGTTCTAACATCGATGGTTAAAATGTCTCTTGTCTATCATGCCTCATCATGCTTCACATACTTTATCTCTGTTTTCAAAGTCCAAATTTTATATACTTTTTTGGAAATTTAATACTGTTTTTTTAGATAGGTACAAAAACATTGTTTCTACTTCTGGACAATCCAAAAACAGTGATTTCGAACCTATCTAAAAAAACTACTAAAATATTTCCAAAAATATGAAATTTGGTTTCCAAGCACATTTTAATATGAAGATCATGTTGAGTTGTTCGGATCGATTGTTTGGACTTTTAAAACGGAGATAAGGATGTCAGGCACGATTGGGGTATGAAAGACATGAGGCATTTGAAACATAAATCAAGTCTATTTGGGCCAAAATAATGGCTTGCTTTGCCCAGATTTCAAACTTAAATCAAGTCAATTTGGGTAGAAAAAATAAAAATTCACAGAAACAAGCAAAAAAAAAAAAAAATGCATTCTAACATAATACTCATACTGCATCAATTTTGCTACTCAGAATAGCTCCAACGAAGCCAGAATCCTCGCTGCAAACACAATTGTCATAATTGTCACCGTGCTCCATCTTGGATTGCAATTTATTGAGCTTGTCGCCACCCTTGGATTGATTTAACCGGTGCACATAGTTGTCACCGACATAGTCCCAAACCCGGTGCGTCTCGAGGTCTAACGAGTAGCAGTGCTGTGTGTTTTTCCAGTGTTTGAAGGCATGCCCTTCTTTGTATCTGCACCCAGGAGAAACAAAACATGGTGGTTATTAGAACTTAACCGGAATAAAGAATGAGTAGGGTTAAAATGCCCTAGAGTTTTCGTGCCCCAATCATGCCTCGCATTCTTATCATTGTTTTTCAAATTCCAAACAGTCAAAACAGCTCAACATGTTCTCCACTTTTTATATTTTTGGAACTTCTTTATTAATTTTCAAATTGGTACAAAATTATTTATTTTTTTCACAATAAGGATATAAGGCATGATTGGTGCACAAAAACAATGGGGCATTTTAACACTACTCGTAAAGAATAACCTTCAATTTCAGATTATATCATAATAAACCATGCGACAAATCCACGTACTTGTTGAAGAATTTTTCTACCTTTTTTTTTCTTCTTTATGTTACTGCTTTGTGTGCTCATTAGGGCTATACTAGTGAAGTGATTCAATAATAAGAATCATCAAAGCACGTTATAGAAAACTACACTGTATATTTTAGGGGTATTTGCAAACAACAACAAAAGGTTGTGCTCATCAAAACTGTTTTTTAAGATAGTAAATGATGAGTACCAATGTTAGCCGATGATGGAAATGGTACAGTTCATAAAACATTGTTGATCACGTCATATCAAGTCACTTTGCACTACGTTTAGATCGAATAAAAATACAGCATACCTTCCACACCCAACAAAACCACAGATTACACAGATCCAGAGATTTTCATTTGTCTCACAAATTGAGCATGTAGGCTTTGCTGAGAGGTTCTGACAGAGGTGACACACCTAAAAAGAAAAACCAAAAAATCGCTCAGTAAGAAAAGAAATGCTGGTTTTTTTTTCCTGATAACAAGGCCTTCAGTGAATTCCATAATAAAGATGCCAAAAAGAAGGGAAACAAAAATTACTGGGCATGAAGAGTTAACCCATTTTGACACACATGAGCATTGAAAAGAGTGGTCACAGGTTGTAGCTACAATCCCACTGATATCTTGATCTAGCCTCTCTGTGTCATTGCATATCAGAAAAATTATGTATTAGCCAAAGTCAAGCCTCAAACAATGTAATTGTTTCAAGCATTTTTCCTAAATAAGAATAGAAAATGAATATATATTTAGGGAAGGATTCAAATGCCTCCATTCTTTGTGACTCCCTCATGCCTTCATTTTTTAAACATTAAAAGTTAAAATTTTAAATTTTAAATTCATATGTCAAAATAAAACAGTTAGATTTGATCTATATCATTTTCTCTATGAACATATAAAATATTATGACATTTTGACCTTTTTTGATCGGTATCAAGAGCTTGCAAAAATATATTGGTATAGATAAATTCTGAACATTGAGTTTTCACCTTATTGATTCATATAAAAATAAAACTGAAAAGTGGTAATTATTTATGTGAATGTAGAGAAATACAATAGATCACATCTAACGGTTAATTTTAGAGAGATGATTTTAAAAATTTTGTTATTTAAAAATTTAAATAGTGGAAGCACAAAAATTGGAGATATTTGAACCCTCGTCATATATTAATTACATATTATCAACCAGGAACCAGGACCATGCGAATGCCAGTGACATTTATGGTGTGCCTAGGGGAGAAAATATTGTATCACTTACCTAAACAAATGGGACAAGTCGGAAGCTCAGTAGAACCAACTGGAGGCGTAGTCTCAATCTCTAAAGATTGAGTAAACTCAGCCGAGACTAAGAAAAACACATGACATACTTCTCCCTACAAATATTTAAACCTATGTTTAGAAACATATTGAATTTCATCATAGAAAAATAAATGAATGTCCACAAGATTCCTTTCTGTTGACAAAAGTAAATACCAGATACAAACAAAAAGCAATAACTGTTTTACCAATACTTATCTGATGATTTGTGATATAACAAACACTTTTAAATTGGAATTTTACATTTTTCTCACACCCAAAAAAAAAAACTTACAACATCTGAAGAAGGGAATCTCCAACCATTAAGTTCAAGATAGAACCGATCAGCGGCCATTTGATCATCAAACTCAATTAACACACTATATCGATCCTCCATGCCGTCATTCCTATTTAAGTATAAAAAAAAATTAGTAATATTAGAGAATAACACTATATCGATCAGAACTAATTCGTACTGGCATGGCACTAACAATATTCAATAAGCACCTAATAAAGGTGATTCTAGAGGCACGTTGAATGTAGGAATCACAAACCCAAACAAAATCATCTGGCGATAGAGCATTAGCAATTGCCAGAACAAAGAGAAGCTTCCCTCGCATCGCCTGTATGCATTCAAATATTAATATAGAATAAACACCAATTCAGATACAGTAATAATTTTATCCAAATATTAGTGACAGTAATGCATTACAGGGAGAAGAGAATCATTTGAGGGAAGAGCAGTGGAGGCTGAGGAGGAGGATGAGGCTACGGCAGCATAGGAGGCAGCTGGGGAAGGAGCAAGATTGCGATAGAGATGAACAATACCACGAACAATCTTGAACCTTTGATTAGGGTTAGAGTTCCGTGGCGAGGTGGTGGTGCTAGGTCCGGCATCGAGAGAATCGGACGCCGAGGTGGAGGCGGCATCTCCGGCGCTGTTGGCGAACGAAGCGGAGGAGACCGAGGAGTCAATGGAATGGATTCGAAGGCTGAACATGGCGATCGCTGGGTTTCTCCAGTTGGGAGCTGTGATGGTAGGAATAAATCAGGAATGGAGCTGTCCTGTCCGTTCGATCTACTCTGGGTTTGATGAATTCATAGCTCCGAAGGTAACTCAAACTTTGTCTTTAATCGAAGACCGTTCGATCTCCGTACACACGAATATTAAAGCTAACGGATTGACCCTGGAGTCTGGTTCCAATCTCAAAATTTTACGTTAAATTAAGACCGTTCGATCTACTTTTATACAAACATTAAAGCAACTGGAATGACCACGGAGGAGACCTGAGGCTGGACTCTTCCCTATTAAATTCGCATCCTCTGCTGCACTTTTATTTCACAGCATCCTGCTGAACTTTTAATCTGGTCCGTTCGTTTTTTATCGGACGGACGAAATAAGATTTTGACACGAATTTTAAAGAAAAAATAATACTGCCCCCTCCATCATCCGGACTCGCATCCTCTGCGGAGATTTTCCCTGCGGAGCTGTGCGGTTCTTTTAATCTGGACCGTTCGTTTTGATCGGACAGTCCATATTTAATCTCCAGCCGGTGAGTGCGCGATTTGATGGAGGGGGCAGTATTAATTTTTCTTTGAGATTCGTGCTATGATCTTATTTGATCCGTCCGATCAAAACGAACGGTCCAGATTAAAAGAACCGCACAGATCCGCAGGTAAAAACTCCGCAGAGGATGCCATTTCTCCATGATCCGAGCACTCACCGGATGAGATTAAATCTGGACCGTCCGAAAGTGCAGCGGAATGCTGTGAAATAAAAGTGCAGCAGAGGATGCGGTTCTTGGCTATTGGGGTTGTTTGTTAACGGGCTTACGGGCTGAAAAAATTGAAAGTGGGTTTATACCAGGCCTCAAGCGATTCTTACAAAAAGTAATTAATTCTCTCTTTACAGCATCAAAAGAGAAATTTTCAAGTAGGGCCTTGGCCCATAGAATAGGTTATAGGGTGCCTCTTTGATTCAATCCGAACCGTCGATTTATAATCAAACTTCTGGATTTGATCTGGATTATTATTAAACCACAGTATGCTCCAATGCTAAAAGATGAAGTATCATGTATCAAATATGATTCTGTGCTTTAAAAGGCGATTTGTTATGGAATTTCTCTTTTTAGTAACTATAAAAACTAATGAGCAATAAATATACTGTTAACTGTTATGATATATTTTATCTGTTATCAAATTAGTGTTTCAGATTTAACATTGAAAAAATCAACAATTATAGTCCATGGAAATACTGATACAGATACTTTCTGAATGTGTTTTACTGTACTGGTTTATATTATGGATTGTTACAGTATCCATTATATATGTTCTCAAAAAAAAAAAACTATCAGAAAGCAAAACAAGTGATATCTGGTTCAACGCCTGATGTGAAATACAAACACAAAAGAAAAAAAGAAGAACAAAAATCTTATGAATAGTTAAATTGGTTCAACTGATCGGCGCAGGGATTCCGTACCAGATTCTTCACACTGGATCTCATCAATTGAGATTTCGTTGAGTTTAAGCTGGATTTCTTCGATTATTACAGGGCAGCATAGCTTTAGATGATCATATCCATCCGTTGATGCAATTTTGATATAGTTTCCTGGTACGGCAGTAAATTTAATACAAACTTCCTTTAACTGACGACAGTTATGCTGCTCAGCGATAGCTAAAGTGGTCGCAACTGTGTCGACAGTGACAGTTTTGTACAATTTGGATTCACACATTGACTTAAGTCTATCTAATGCGTACCGATCTGCGGCTACGAGCAAATGTTGAGTCATCAAAATATCATCCATGATCAAACTCGAATCATCATCATCATCATCATCTCCATTATTATCATCAGGCAACGAATCTGTGTATATAAAATGAAGCAATGACCTGAACACCAGAGGCTCCATGTCGTAAATTTTTATGTCCGTCGAATTATGCTCATGCATCATACCATACAACTCTGCTTTGAACACCGGTGAACGAGTCGCTAACACGAGCCTATGTGCATGAAAAAACTCACCATTTACATCAAAAGTCACATCGGCTGTTTCTTTATCCTCTAACAGTTTACCGAAATGCAAGTGCAAATCTGACGAAGGTACCGTGACAGGGCAAGCAGCAGAATCACTTAGAACTGTAATAGTGCAGACAATAACAAAATGATTATCTATTACATACAACCCCTTCAAATCCTCGACTTTTACAAATCTTGGCCAACCCCATCCGTACCCGGATTTCTCGAAAACATGACAAGTCCGGTTTGACTGAGTGGCAGAAGGCCGTCCGTTTTTGTCTAACAAATTGAAGTCGAAGATTGCACTCACATCCTTCGAGTCGGTACGGAGATCGAGGAAAAGAGATAGGTACGGGTCATTTGTGCACTCTTTGTTTCCAAGAGGATAGCATGTTATGGACCAATCATGGCCACCAGCACGGAAGGATGGGGAGGTGATGTACTCACCTGTATTGATCTTTTCGAGTTGCAAGAAATTGATTTCGCACCGGTATGATCCGCTGGCGACCTTGGAGATTTTCGTGATGTCGGTACGGTTGTATGTGGCTGTAGAGGCCATCTCCAATGGAGAGTTGATCTCCAATGGAGAGTTGACTTGCAAATGAGCTGCGGAATGAAAGAATAAATGAGAAAGAGAATTTGTGAATAAATAATAGGGAGCTGTTTGTAAATGTTGACAAAGAAAAACAGATATATTTTATTTATTTTTTGTTCCTTAGTTTCTTTCCCTCTGGTCTAAATTTCCTGTTTGTTGATTCCAAACTGTTAATTACTTCTCCTCATGACCTGAGACACCTAACCCGACCCAATAAGATTCATACAAACATACAATAGACTAATGGGTCGGGTCTGAATTTGTGTTATCAGGTCAATCTGGAGTCTGTACCCATTAATATTGACTAATTAATTTGAGTTGAATTCAGATTCTACGTAGCCGTGCAAATTTTGTTTTATTTGTTTAAAATTGGCATTTTTAAACACTTAAAAGATAAATTGGTCTATATCATGTAAAACAAATGAAAAGAACGAATATTACTTAAACTAATTCTTTCATTTGAAACAAAATAAAATTAGCTCCACAAGAATTCAGGATTCCAAGCCCGGCTCACTGGAAATTAATGAAAGGTTTTCGGATAGGTTATAGTGCAACAATTCGATTCTGTTATTCAATTTGTTCACTATCCGAAACCAGAATCCAAGTATAAAATTAATTCCTAGATTAATATAGAGTTTACCACTAGACGCGCAGCGGAAATATTCGTCTAGTCGTAGGAGCAATCAGCCTCTTCTCTTCCTCCTGTCAGATACACGCACCAGCAACAGCAAATGCGCCTCCACCGGTATCCACACGAACAGGTTGATAAACTTCTGTAATTCGGTATGCTAGTACCGAATTAACAGCCCCGTCTTTCTTCTTCTTTTCTCTCTTACGTTTTCTGGTATTTGTGTTATAGATAAGATCTGAAAATAGAACTGATGCACTATATTTATAAACATATGCACCAGTTCAAATGCACCACTTCAGATGCACCACTTCAGATGCACCACTTCAGATGCACCCATTCAGAAAACGTATCTAATCTGATCAGATCAGATCAGATCAGATCAGAATAAGAATTCGGGCCTAGCCCATTAAGATCTGATCCATATTAAATATTAATATGGCCCATAATATTCTGGCCTATAGTACATTTCTAACAATTAAATCAAGAATTAATTTCTTCTTCCTTTAAAACTGTTTTCTTTCGTTAAAACCCAATAAAAATGTACGTAGAGTCAAGTTAAAATGATCCATTATTTTGTCATATATAAGATAATATTATTTCATGAGTGAGACTATGATATTATGCATAGCGCAGATTGTTCTATACTACAGATTAGTATTTTCACTTTTAGAATTCAAACAGTCGTGATTGATGACCCATTAACAACCAGACCCGATATGAAGTCGAAGTCGGTGGGTCGGGCGCAAGGGCTCTACACCATGACCGGGATAG
>CAXKVW010000298.1:600000-773116 GCA_964058825.1 Carex arenaria | reverse complement strand
CATCCATGTTTGTAGTGTTGATTCTACTTACAACATAATTTGTCAGTCTGTGTTAGTTGATTTTGTGTTTTTTTTCCCCTTGAAAACATTATAATAACACTCAGTAGTCAGTATCTCATGGAATTGCAAATAAGGACTAGCACTTTTTTGTATTCGTAATTAGGGCGTCAAAATTTTCTCCATTCACATGTAGCACTAATTACTAGTTTCGGTTAGCATTTGAATCATATTGCATTAAATATAGACAATTTTTGGCATTTTGTTCCTAACTTCAGTGATCTCCTATTGCTATGAGCACAAATTGAACTAAAAGTAAAATCAAAGTAATTCTGGCATTAAAAGTGGTTTGATGTTTATATAATCTTGTTCTGAGTATGTTCGGTTTATTATTAGAAAGTTGAGGCAGTTTGGTCAATTTTTGCTGACTTGAAAGTTATTTTGGGTTTAGCTGTTAATGACAAAAATGCAAGTGTCCATAAGAATTGCAGGGTTCTATACAACAAATTGTGTATCATGAAAAAACTTTTATGTTTAGTTTGAGTTTGAAGGTGTTTCCCTGTTCACAATTCTCATTACAAGTCTATTATTAGTGACACTGGTACTGGAGGTCTATAGTATTGGCATTCACAGATGCCACAGGCAGCCAATTAATTTTCCGATATGTTATTATTATGCAAGCAATAATTGTATATCAATTTTTTTTTTTCAGCCTCTGTGCTGGAGGTCAGCATCTATGTCAAATCGTATATGAAGCAGTACCGGGTGTATTTTTTTATTCTGATACAACCACGATAAATATGCTATCTTCTGAGGTGGTAGTTCATATTTTAAATCATCTATTCAACAAGCTGAGCGATGTCTGTCTTGTGCAAGGTGGCGAGGTTGTCAAAAGATTCCTTGTTTATTTATTTTATTTTTAAATTCTTCAACCCAACTAATGATATATAAATTTCTTCATTCATGTGCCAGGGGGATCTCTACCAAATGTTGCTATCTTTATTTGTCGGCACCCTATTACCTTATCTTCGGGGCCTTGATTCTTGGCTTTATGATGGGATTCTTGATGACCCATTTGAAGAGGTAATTCCTGCTATTTTTGTAAATAATAAAAAGTAGTGAGATCTCCGTGCAGCCAAAGCATATTAAGTGATTAAGAATCTTCCAAAATAAAGTAAAGAATAGTGCTTCTTATGCATCCATAATGTGTTGATCATCATAAACATAGGTTATAAATTTTTATTGTTTGTGTATGCGTTATAACATGAATGACATGAATATCTATAAAATATGGATCCCCTGTAAACTTCCTTTGTCATTTTACTTCTAAAGATGTCGAAACCACCTCTCATCCTCATTTTTTCCTTCCAAATACATAAAGGGTAATTTTTGTATGGTTTGATAATTTGGAGTGGAGGGATATGTTGTGAGTCTACTCAGAGGTGGCTAAATTATACCTGCGTCAGAAAATGGTCACTCGACTTTTGTGTCCATATTAGGTTGGGTCCATTATTCTTCTAAAACATTAACTAGAAGAAAGTTCCTCCCTATGTTTCTCAATTTCTTTCTCCTCTTCATTCCACTTCTCTAATTAACAAGCACTTCTTTTTCTTCTCTTTCAATTGGTGGGAAGGGTGAAGGGTGAAGGGGGGAGGAATGGAGAAATAATGGTTTAATATTGAAAAATTAATTAGGGAAAGAAAGAGGTGACATAATGGAGAAGTGGGTTGGATAAAACTGGATAGAAATGTTCATTTAGTTATGGAGGAGAGGCAGAATGAGAAGATCTAGAGAAAAATAAACAATCAGTGGCTATGCAGGAAAATTAAAAGTTACCTGGCCAATTTGTGACATGGGTGTACTCTAGTGGGAAATTTATCCAGGGATGTAGGTAATATTTTTCATTTGCAGGGGTATAAATAATATTTGATATATCTTAAGGGCAGTCATGGAAGTTTTCTTATGGAATGGAGCTGGAATAATAAATTATTAATATATCAGATTGAAAATTCAATTTTGTGCAGATGTTCTTCTATGGCAATAGCTCAGTTTCCATTGACCAGCCATCATTTTGGGAAACAAGCTATCTCTTAAGATCAAAACCAAGGAGCGCCATCTCTCAGGTGGGGTCCGCATTGTCAGACACATCTTGCCCCCAGTTTCTTGCTACTATGTCCAAGGCCATCATATCTGCTGGGAAATCTTTACAGCTAGTTCATCATGCCCGAGACGAGAGTTTTGTCACATCCTGTATCAGTAAAACTGGTATACCATGTGACAGTCAAGATAAAAAGTCAAAAAGTGCACGGGCAATGGGGATATTAACCCTCACTGAGGTTTTCTTGATTTCTCTGGTTGGACTATCAAATGACCGAGACCATATTTTTGAGAATTTAGTTAAGTACTCAAATGATAATCAGAGTATTAAAATGGATAATAAAGAAGGGAACAATAAAGCATGGCTGAATTTCTTGTCTCATGCAATAGAAGGTAGGAATAAAAACTGCCCAGTTGGATCTGGCTTGGATTCGTTTTTTGCCTGTAACCCAGCTGTAACTGTGTGTGGAGAAATTTTACAAAAGAACAAATACTCTTGGGGACAACTGAATATATCAGGGAGCTTCCATTTGCCTCCATTAAATGATAATGTACTTCACAAGGCAGTGTTTGGTGGCATGCATCTTGATGACATCGGTAGTATAGAAGGAACTGACTATCGGTTTGGGTTTTCATTTGATGAAATAGAGAGGCGCAATATAGATGATGATAAAAGGGCTGTGGAGAGTCTATGCCCCTTCCCAACTATTCTCCCTTCCTTCCCGGTAAATTCTAATCAGTCATATTTTACTGTACCTGTTAATGCGTTTACAAGTGTTAGCAGGTAAATGCTATTTGTACTGTGATATACCATAACCTATGTCTATTTACTCTTTTTTTTTTTCTGGGCCTCTAATTGTAAGTTTCCTGACTGATGGTAACTTGAGGCAAAATTGATTGATTGATATTTTTGTCTAACATAATTAAAGGGTAACTGGGGCTTTTTTATATTTTGATGCTTATTTAGAGAAATAAGAAGTTTGAGACATGAATGGGTGAAAATAAAATGAGGGCTAGTTGCTCATTCGGAGAAAACTGGTTCAGAAGTTCAGATCAGTCTTGTATTCTACCTACCATACAAGTCCTGTATGGTATTTGGTTATTTGGTTTAATTGTTACAAAGGGCCGCTGTAACAAAAAGTTACGACAAAGTCTATACAAGTCATTAGTTTTATGATTGTAATTAATGAAGAGCATTTTTTTTTTCCTTTTTCTTTGATTAGGAAGATAAGCCTTTGTCAGAGATATTACCTTTCCAAAAAGATAGCACGCTCTCCTCTAGAGTTCTTAAATTTATTCAAAGTATGGAACTCAAGGAGTCGCTTGACCCTGCAATTATTATTCAAGAATGCCTCAGTTTGTATATAAAAAGACAGGTCAGATAGCTTGGGCGGCTGATATTTTTTTTCTTCTTTTATTAACAAAAATCTCTCAAAGATCTTGCCACGAAGGATCATGTACCTGGTACCAGTAAGCAGGCCTCAATTTGGGGTTTAACAAACTCAAAATATCAGAATACCTTGATAAATCAAGCAAAATAAGCAAAAGCTACGGTGATTTGACCTACTTTGCACTGATATTTACTAACCCAAGCCCTAGACTATAAACCATGGATCATAAACTTTTGAAATGTCTTAATTGCTATACATGCCTTGTGTAGGTGGATCACGTTGGTAAAAGTATACTTCATAAGCTTATGGGGGAGTGGCGATTGATGGATGAACTATTTATATTACGCTCTATATTTTTGTTAGGCTCAGGTATGGAGGACAAATAAGATTGAGCATATTTATTTACTTCTTATTGGCCTCTCAGTTTATTGTCTTTTTAGGTGACTTGCTTCAGCAGTTTTTGGTAGAAATTTTTAATAAGCTTGATAAGGGATATTCATGGGATGATGACTTTGAGTTGAACTCCATTCTACAGGTATGGCTTTGAACAAGGAAAATGATATCTTTTTATATAACAGTTCTTTGCTGGCATCCTTGTATATTTTTTTTGTTCTGAACTTGTTAAATTCTTGGTACAATAATTTTTTGCAGGAGTCAATTAGAAATTCTGCTGATAGGCCACTTTTGAGTGCACCTGATTCTCTGACTGTTTCAGTTTCAAAAGAAGATGTGACTGCTGAAATCAATAAGGAATCCGCTCAACCAAATTTTGGGAGCCATAACCTTGGTATTGATTCCCTTGACAAGCTATGTTTCTCTTATAAGGTATGCCTTCAATTTTTTTTTTTTTCAATAATTTATTTATTTTTGTTGCGGCTGTAACTTTGAGTATTTCCAAAAGACAGCCATTGTTCAGGGCAAAGAGTGTATCAACAAAATTATATCTATTTGCAGTATTATTTTTTTCAGTAAATTAATTGAGGCATCTTTGCTGAAAACCATTGCTTTGCCTCTTGCCAATTAAGTTCAGAGTCCTAGATAAGATACCAAGATAAACGAGAAAGCAGGAGTTAGAAAATTGTTGTTTGTGGTTGTAGTATGCAGTATAAATGGCTAAAGTGAATTAGCTTATCTATCCCTTGTTTCAAATATGAGATGCATGGTTCTTTTTGGCTAATACAAACTAGGTTATTGGTTCTCCAAACTCCCTTGTAAAAAAAGGAAAAGGAGAAAATAAATCATAATGAAATGTTCCTTTTATTTTCTTTCTACATCAAGGATCTGAAGATATGTTTCGATTATAGGTTTCTTGGCCTCTTGATCTCATTGCAAATGTGGAAGCACTTAAGAAGTATAATCAGGTACAACTAGTTTTGAATAAGACTGCTTAAGAGTTTGTTCTATATTGTTCTTCTTCTTTGCTTTCTAATTTTTTTATTGAATTTGGTTGCATTTTAGGTAATGGGATTCTTACTAAAGGTGAAGCGTGCAAAATTCCTTCTTGACAAAACTCGCAAATGGAGATGGAAGGTATGTTTCCATGTTTTCTTATTGATAAACTGCAGTACTAAACTTTGTATATCCTTCATTGTAATTTGATTTATAAAATTACCCTTTGTTGTTGGGTAAGATGGTCTTCTTTCAGCTCCTTCTGGTAAGTGGGATATAAACTGGGTTTTTGATGTTTTTCTGGCATATCCGGTATTTTGTGAAGGCCTGATATTGCTTTCTGCAAGGGGAGACGTGAAATTTTTTTTTGACCTTGTCTTTTCTTTTTAGCAGGACAGGAGCAGTCCACAAAATTACAAGAAGCATTTGTTAATAGAACAGAAGCTCCTGCATTTTGTCGATTCATTCCACCAATATGTAATGGAGAGAGTAAGTATAGACTAATTACAATTGTGCCATTTCTGGATTATTTTGTCGATTTATTCCACCTATTTAGATTATTTGCAAATCGTAACCCTTACATCTGGGGTACAATTGAGGAAACAATGGCAGAGTGATAGCTTGAGCCACAGAACTATCTTCATAAATAATTAATATAGAACTTGAGACCCATCATCCAAATCCTGTGGCCTTTATTTATTTTTTTGGGTTCAGTTTTGCTTGAGAAAAGGAACTTGACAGTTCAGAGAAAATTGTTAACAGGTGATATTTGGAAATACCTTAAAAATGTTGTTTTCAGATTGCAAATAGAGAGCATTTGGTTCTTGTATGATAACAATGTTACCTTTAACAGCTGTAATGCTAATTATGGATCTGGCAACGGCTTATTGATTTTCCCTTTTTGAGCCAAATTTCTATATTAGTTTGATTTAAGCTAGAAGCACAACCCTCAATATTTGTGTATTATTTTATTTGTGAAACAGGTCTACCATAGTGCATGGACCGAGCTTTGTAGTGGCATGGAATTGGCAGGGTCCCTTGATGAAGTAATAGAAGTTCATGAGACCTACCTTTCCTCAATTCAGCGCCAATGCTTTGTCGCTTCTGATAAGCTGGTTTGTTTCGCTCTTTGTTGAACAAGTTTTTTTATTCAATAAAATTATATTCACTAAAATTCTTGAAGTTTACAGTGATTATTGATAAAATATCTCCTTCAACTTAGAATTAACTGTTGACTACCTTGCAAGTACCAAATCAGGTTTCTTTTGGGTTGAGAAGCTATTGTGGAGATTCCATTCACATTGGTTGGATGAGGCCTAATTACTCTTTTAGCTGTAAATGGGCTTGGCCGCTTGGGTCATGATTTGTTAAAATGAAGATGTACTTTGTCAAAGTGTAAAGGATAAATTTGACAAATTTTGGCAGCTGTGTAATTATAATTTATTTACTCCACTTTGTACTTAATGAGTGTTTATTTTCTTGTTTCTCTGATATTTTTGTAATGTACAGTGGGCTTTAATAGCAAGTAGAGTGAAGACAATTCTTGGGTTAGCACTCGAGTTTTACAATATAAAACAATCTCTTCGCACGGGTGGAACTAGTGCAGCCATTAAGGCTAGGTGTGAGGTTGAAATAAATCGAATTGAGAAGCAATTTGACGATTGTGTGGCCTTCCTTCTGAGGGTATGCTTGCTAAATACCTTTTTTTTTTTTTGGCAACTGCGAGTAATTTATATAGTGTTTGTTGACCGGTTAAAAACTTAAAACCCAAGACAAACATTTTGAAACCTGTTGTTTAATAGGTCACCAAGTTCTCATTAAATTTTTAATAACTACACATCTACACCTTATATAATTTGACTAGTTAAGAGACTTATGGTTGATTTATTTTTGTAAAACTGCACAGATACTGTCATTCAAACTGAATGTGGGCCATTTCCCGCACTTAGCCGACCTGGTAACAAGAATCAATCACAACTACTTTTACATGTCCGATAGTGGAAACCTCTTGACAGTGCCAAGATTTCAGAGTAGAGGCAACTTTGGAAAAGCTCCTGCTTGATGTATTTCAGCCCTTTGTATATTTTTTTGTACCTAATGTGGGTTTTCTATGTAATTTTTTTTCTTATGGTGCTCTTAATTTGGTTTTGGGGTGATATCTTATTTTTATCTTGGCTTGTTTTTCAAAATGTTTGATTATGATTTGGGCTTGTGTGTTCTGTGTGGTATATACTGTTTTCTTTAAATTAAATGGATAGAAAGGTTAAAAAAACCACACAGGTCTATGGAAGAACCTCATCAATTCTTTAAATTAAATGGATAAAAAGGAAAAAAAAAAACCACACAGGTCTATGGAAGTACCTCATCAAACATACAGCTTATCACTTCCTCTTTAGAAATCAAACACTAGAAATGGAAGTACCAAATCAAATTACTTTGTCTGACTTGCTTAGTGAGACAAATGGTGCTGCAATAAATGGGACAATGACCTTATTTTAGAGCAGCAAATGGGACTCGAGACAAACTTTGGTGTGTGTGTGTGTGTGTGTGTGTTTTTTTTTTATTGGGCCATTGGAAGAAGAATTCAAATCCAGTGCAATACCTGACCGGTCAAATGCCGTGATTTTTATTAATATCCAACATTAAATGGAAATTGCCAAATATGTTCACAGAAGGTAGCAAATTATAAATGCTCAAATTAGTCAATTATTGGCCGATTCTTAATTTTTAATAGAAACTGACTAATAATTGGCCGATCCTTGATCTATATATAGAGGTGAAGGGTTCCGAATTTTTTACAAATTTCATTTCATCAAATTCCACACTATATCTTCTCACTTTCTTCCTTTCTCTTAGATTTTTCATGTTCCTCCTGATTTTACAAGTAAGTTCCTATATTTTTGTTATATTAACTTTTATGTCAAAATAGTTATAAATTGCTATGTTTTATTAGAAATGTTCTAAATTTTTTGTAATGCACTTTACCAATTAGCAGTTGTAATTAGTGTTAATTAATTATAATTCGTGCTAGTTAATTATAATTAGTGTAATGTAGTATAAATTAGTATGATTTAGATTAATTAGTTTAAATAGCGTAATGTAGTGTAATGTAGAATAATTTATTATGATTTAATATATTTATGTACAATTTAGTATAGTTATATAACTTAATAAAATTTGGTATAATCTAGTATAGTTATATAACTTAGTAAAATTTGGTATAATTTAGTATAGTTATATGAGCAAAACTAGGGTGTGATGTGCTCACCAAAAGGGGTTGGTGAGCACACCTCCAAAAGACTATCAGATTTACTTCGAACTACGAATCCAAACCGTTGCAATCCATGTACTTCGTGAGTGAAGCATGTACATGCAAAATTTTTAAAGTTTTGAATTCATTTAGTACATGGTCAAGCGGTAAAAAAAATAATGAAAAATGAATACATAAAACAATTTAAAAAATAACTTATAAAATATTCATTGTTTTGACCGATCATAGTAGCCATGAAAGAAAAGTTCCTAAAATAGTAGGAAGAGGTACCTCTCGTGACCATTATCGAAAACTGTCTCCATCCGTCGTTCAAGTAAAAGTTCACAATAAGAATACTTCAAACGTTCAAGTCTAATCTACATTTAGTCTCCCGTGGAGAGGAGGCACGCGTGAATTCGGCATTTGAAGAGATGTTCAACTTATACAACTCAAGACAAAATTTGAGTCAACCTCCTTCAACATGTCACTATGTTAGGTATGAATATAATACATGTGTTTTTAATCTTTATTATTTATAATGTTTACATTATTTATCCACTTAAATTTAATTTTTTTAATAGCAACATGAACAACAACAGTCCTGGAAGCAAAATGCAACAACAATACTTAATTAGTATGCTTTTCTTTAGCGAGATCGCCTCTTGCTAGGCGAGTTGAGGTCGACTATTTCTGGAATGGTGCTATCTTAGTATGTGAAGTGTCAGGCAGTGACTTCTCTCTGGACCGAACTTCATCAAGTCTACTCAGCCATCTCATCGGCTAGAGTCATGGAACTGCGCCGACTCCTTCAATTCACTGGCAGAGGAAGTCAGGCTTGCAATGACTACTTTGAGAGCATGCGAAGCTTGGCCGATCAACTTGCTGAGGCCGGAGATCCAATGACTGGTGTGGAGCTAATTTGGTACATCCTTAGTGGGTTGGGCCCCGATTTCAACTCATTCGTTGTGGCAATCAATACACACTCTACACCGATCTCTCTACCTGAGCTTCGTACCTTTCTCACAGCTCATGAGTCTCTGATTAATACTCAGATCGGGTCAAGTAATATCTCTTCTCTCTCCTCTTTACAAAACAACACCGTGCTTTTTACCAATCCAAGGTCTAATTTGGGTTTTAGACCCTTTACACCGAGACCCGGTTATTGCCCTCCTAGACCGGGTTCATCCTTTACTTCTAGACCACATTATAACTTTGTTCGGGCCCTTCTAAGCCTAAATACTGCCAACTAAATCGAGCTCCATTCAATTTCTCTTATAGGCCGTTGAATTTCTCTCAGCCCAACACTAGGCCTTTTAATCCAGATAGGTATGAGACCTGTCAAATATGCCTTAAAAAGGGCCATACGTCCAAGAACTGTTGGCACCTTGGAGATTTTTGAAATCTCAGACTGGACCTGTTTCTCAAGCTAATCTGGTACAGACCGAACCTTTATGTTTTGAGGCAAACATTGCTCAATCGATGGACCCCGCTGTCGGGTCTGATTGGTATTTGGATTCTGAAGCCACCCATCATGTGACACATAATTTAAACAAGCTTTCTTCTTATATGCCTTATGAGGGTTTTGACGCCTTGCAAATCGGTGATGTTACCGGTATGAAAATTTGTAACATCAGTACCTCCTATTTATCTATGTCAAATTGTACATTTTTCTTGCAAGACTCTTTACATGTGTCCTCATTTACAAAAAATCTATTGAGTCTTTCTAAACTCTTGCGGGATAATTCAATTCTAATAGAATTTTGTTCTAATTCTTGCATTATCAAGGAGCGCCGCACATTGAAGACCCTTCTTCAAGCTAATGGACTTTACATTCTCACTTCTACATCACCACGAGCTTTTATTGGAGAGATGGCTTCGGCCGATATATAGCACAAGAGGCTTGGCCACCCTTCCCCTTCTACAACATCGAAGATTTTAAATTTTTTTACCTTACCTTGTAATTCTCATAAGTTGTCCTTGTATCACGATTGTTGCGTGGCCAAGGCACACAAACTCCCTTCTTACCTAGCACCTCTTCTAATGAGTTGTCCTTGTGTCACAATTGTTGCGTGGCCAAGGCACACAAACTCTTTTTTTACCTAGCACCTCTTCTTCTCCTTCTTCTCCTTCTCCTCCTCCCCCTGCTCCTCCGCCTCCGCCTCCTCCTCCTCCTCTTTCTGCTTTTTCTTCTCCTCCTCCTCCTCCTCCTTCTTCTCCTTTTTCTTCTGCATCTCCTCCTCCTCCTCCTCCTCCTCCTTCTTCTTCTCCTTCTTCTTCTGCTGCTTCTTCTCCTTCTCCTCCTCCTCCTTCTGTTGTTTCTTCTTCTCCTCCTCATTCTTCTGCTCCTCCTTCTTCTTCTGCTGCTTCTCCTCCTCCTCCTCCTCTTTCTGTTGCTGCTTCTTCACCTCCTCCTTCTTCTGCTGCTGCTTCTTCTCATCCTCCTCCTGTTGCTTCTTCTCCTCCTGCTCCTCCTCCTGCTTCTGCTGCTGCTGCTCCTCCTCCTCCCCCATCCCCCCTCCTTCCCCCTCCCCTCTCCCTTCCCCCTCCTCCTCCTCCTCCTCCACTTGAACTTGTACACTCCGATATGTTTGGGGACCTTCTCCTCTCATTTCGAATAACGGTTTTCATTACTATGTCATTTTCATTGATGATTTTACACGATATTTGTGGATTTATTTTCTATGGATTTATTTTCTAAAAGCCAAAAGCGAAGTCTCTCATGTTTTCTCTTTGTTCAAAGCATAAGTTGAGAATTTACTAAATTACTCAATTAAAATTTTGCGAACCGATGGCGGCACCGAGTATAAACCTCTCACTCGATTATTCCCTTCGATTCTTCTTCAAACCACATATCCCTATACTCCCGAGCAAAACAGGGTATCGGGACGCAAGCATCGGCATGTTGTCGAGCTCTCTCTTGCTTCCATGAGTCATGCATCTATCCCGAGCAAATATTGGGATGACATCTTCTCTAGTGTAGTCTATTTGATAAATAGACCCTCTTGGAACAATCTCTCTTCACCCTTCTTCTCTCTATTTGGAAAGTTACCTGATTATTCTTTTTTACGGTTCTTAGATGCCTATGCTTTCCGTTAGTGAGGCCATATGATCATAAGCTCCAATATCGTGCCAAGCTGTGTGTCTTCATGGGATATACGTACTCTCTCCCAAAAATAATACAAGTGACTTAGACACAAATATTTCTAGGCATGTGCAATTTGATGAATTTAATTTTCCCTGTTCATCTGTTTCCTCAACAGGTTCTGCAGAGGGCTCGGATGAATTTTTAGCTGCTCTCTGGATGCCTTTTCTCAAAGTTCCAGCGCCTTCTCCCTCAACTGAACCTTCTTATGGTGCATTCAACCCTATTGTAGAGGATCATGTCCCTTTTTCTACGGCTCCAGACACATTCACCTCCCCTGTGGCGCCTCTTGTTCCCATTGTACTGGATCCCCCCTCTCATTTATCCCTCCCTTCGCCTACTTCCCAAGGTGTAGCGGATCCACCCATCACCCAATTAAATTTTGGCGCCACTCCTACAAAAGCAGAACCAACCAATTCTCATCCAAACAACCCTCTGTTGACTCCTGCACCACCTAGCCAACAAATTATTCCCTCATCTGTTCACCACATGACAACTAGAACCAAACACAAAACTCGCAAGCCTAAAATAATCCTGATTTTGTGGCTTTTGCTACTGCCCCAATTTCAACATAGCCAAAAACATTTAAACAAGCAAAATACCACCCCGAATGGATTAAAGCCATGGAATCCGAATTCAATACACTCAAATCAAATGGTACTTGAGATCTTGTACCTCTATCTTCCGATCAAAACCTAGTGGATTGTAAGTGGATTTACAAAATAAAGCGTCATGCCGATGGCTCCCTAGCACGTTATAAGGCTCGTTTAGTAGCTAAAGGCTTCTATCAAGAAGAATGTGTCGACTTCTTTGAAACTTTTAGTCCGGTCATTCGTCCCACTACTTTTCGGGTGGTTCTTACACTTGCCCTTTCTTACGGTTGGCCGCTACGGCAACTTGCTGTTCAAAATGCTTTTCTTCACGACACCCTCAATAAGACGGCCTTTATGCAACAACCACTGAGTTTTGTTGATCCGACTAAACCGAGCTAAGTGTGTCGTTTATCCAAGGTAATTTATGGTCTCAAACAATCACCTCGTGCATGGAAACACTAAGTGCCGCTCTCACTCAACAGAGTTTTCGTGCTTCTCATTATGACCCTTCTCTCTTTATTCTCACCACCAAAGAAACCATGCTCATTGTACTCGTTTATGTAGATGATATTATTGTTACGGCAAGCACTCATGCTCTTATTCAAACCTTTGTTAAGCACACAAAAAATGCCAATTGAGGTTCCTAAGCACAACAACTAATGCAAATGAGGTTCATAAGCACAAGATTAAGGGCAAAAGAGGTTCTTAAACACACGAACAATGCCAATTGAGGTTGTTAAGCACACAAACAAGGGCAAATGAGGTTTCTAAGTACAAGAACAAATGCAAATGAGGTTCATAAGCACATGATCAAGGAAAAATTATGTTGCAAAGGGCAAAAACAACGACCAATGAGGTTGTTAAGCACAAGAACAAGTGTAACTGATGTTGCTAAGCACAAGAACAAGGCCAAAAGAAGTTAAGAAGCATATAAACAACGACAATTGATATTGTTAAGCACACAAATAAGGGCAAATGAGGTTCGTAAGCACAAGATCAAGGGCAAAAGAGATTGTTAAGCACACGAACAATGCCAATTGAAGTTGTTAAGTACACAAATAAGGGCAAACGAGGTTCCTAAGCACAAAAAAATGCAAATGAGGTTCATAAGCACAAGATCAAGGGCAAAAAAGCTTGTTAAGCACACCAACAACGCCAATTAAGGTTGTCAAGTCCACAAACAAGGGTAAATAAGGTTCCTAAGCACAAGAACAAATGCAAATGAGGTTCATAAGCACAAGATCAAGGGAAAATTATGTTGCCAAGCGCAAGAACAACAACAAATGAGGTTGTTAAGTACAAAAACAAGTGTAAATGATGTTGCTAAACAAAAGAACAAGGGCAAGAGAGGTTAAGAAGCATATGAACAACGACAATTGATGTTGTTAAGCACACAAATAAGGGCAAATGAGATTCCTAAGCACAAGAACAAATGCAAATGAGGTTCACAAGCACAAGATCAAGGGAAAAAGATGTTGTTAAGCACACGAACAACGCCAATTAAGGTTGTTAAGCACACAAACAAGGGAAAATGAGGTTCCTATACACAAGAACAAATGCAAATGAGGTTCAAAAGCACAAGATCAAGGGCAAATTATGTTGCAAAGCGCAAGAACAACGACAAATGAAGTTGTTGAGCACAAGAACAAGTGTAAATGATGTTGCTAAGCATAAGAATAAGGGCAAAATAGGTTTTTAAGTACACGAACAACGCCAATTGAGGTTGTTAAGTACACAAACAAGGGCAAATGAGGTTCCTAAGCACAAGAACAAATGCAAATGAGGTTCATATGCACAACATAAATGACAAATTATGTTGCAAAGCACAAAAACAACGACAAATTAAGTTGTTAAGCACAACAACAAGTGTAAATGATGTTGCTAAGCACAAGAACAAATGTAAAAGAGGTTAAGAAGCATATAAACAACGACAATTGAATTTGTTAAGCATACGAAAAAGGGCAAATGAGGTTCCTAAGCACAACAACAAATGCAAATGAGGTTCATAAGTACAAGATCAAAGGTAAAAGAGGTTCTTAAGCACACGAACAACGTCAATTGAGGTTGTTAAGAAAACAAACAAGGGCAAATCAGGTTCCCAAGCACAAGAACAAATGCCAATAAGGTTCATAAGCACAAGATCAAGGGCAAATTATGTTGCAAAGCACAAGAACAACGACAAATAAGGTTGTTAAGCATAAGAACAAGTGTAAATGATGTTGCTAAACACAAGAACAAGGGCAAAAGAGGTTAAGATGCATATGAACAACGACAATTGAGGTTTTTAAGCACACGGACAAGGGCAAACGAGGTTCCTAAGCAAAAAAACAAATGCAAATGAGGTTCATAAGCACAAGATCAAGGGCAAAAGAGATTCTTAAGCACACGAAAACACTAATTGAGGTTGTTAAGCATACAAACAATGGTAAATGTGGTTCCTAAGCACAAGATCAAATGCAAATAAGGTTCAAAAGCACGAGATCAAGCGCAAATCATGTTGCAAACCACAAGAACAACGACAAAGAAGGTTGTTAAGTATAAGAACAAGTGTAAATGATGTTGCTCAGCATAAGAACAAGGGCAAAAGAGGTTAAGAACATATGAACAATGACAATTGATATTGTTAAGCACACAAACAAGGGCAAATGAGTTTCCTAAGCAAAAGAATAAATGCAAATGAGGTTCGTAAGCACAAGATCAAGGGCAAAAGATGTTCTTAAGCACACGGACAACGCCAATTGAGGTTGTTAAGTACACAAACAAGGGCAAACGAGGTTCCTAAGCACAAAAACAAATGAAAATGAGGCATAAGCACAAGATCAAGGGCAAAAGAGCTTGTTATGCACACCAACAGTGCCAATTAAGGTTGTTAAGTACACAAACAAGGGCAAATGATGTTCCTAAGCACAAGAACAAATGCAAATGAGATTCATAAGCACAAGATCAAGGGCAAATTATGTTGCAAAGCGCAAGAACAACAACAAATGAGATTGTTAAGTACACAAATAAGAGCAAATGAGATTCCACAGCACAAGGACAAATGCAATTGATGTTCATAAGCACAAGATCAAAGGCAAAGGAGGTTGTTATGCACACAAACAAAGGAAAATGAGGTTCCTCAGCACAAGAACAAATGCAAATGAGGTTCAAAAGCACAAGATTAAGGGCAAATTATGTTGCGAAGCGCAAGAACAACGACAAATAAAATTGTTAAGCACAAGAACAAGTATAAATGATGTTGCTAAACACAAGAACACTGACAAAAGATGTTAAGAAGCATATGAACAACGACAATTGAGGCTGTTAAGTACACAAATAAGGGCAAATAAGGTTTCTAAGCACAAGAACAAATGCAAATAAGGTTCATAAGTACAAGATCAAGGGCAAAAGAGGTTGTTAAGCACACGAACAACTCTAATTGAGGTCACTAAGCAAACAAACAAGGACAAATGAGATTCATAAGTACAAGAACAAATGCAAATGAGGTTCAAAAGCACAAGATCAAAGGCAAATTATGTTGCAAAGTGCTAGAACAACGACAAATAAGGTTGTTAAGCACAAGAACAAGTGTAAATGATGTTGCTAAATACAAGAACAAGGGCAAAAGAGGTTAAGAAGTATATGAACAACGACAATTGAGGTTGTTAAGCACACAAACAAGGGCAAATGAGGTTCCTAAGCACAAGAACAAATGCAAATGGGGTTCATAAGTACATGATCAAGGGCAAATTATGTTGCAAAGCATAAGAAAAACAAAGCAAAAGATGTTGCAAAGCGCAAGAACAACAACAAATGAAATTGTTAAGCACAAGAACAAATATAAATGATGTTGCTAAACACAAGAACATCGGCAAAAGATGTTGATAAGCATAAGAACAAGGCAAAAGAGGTTCCTAAGCACAAAAATAAATGCAAATGAAATTCATAAGCACAAGATCAAGGGCAAAAAAACTTGTTAAGGACGCCAACAACGCCAATTAAGGTTGTTAAGTACAAGAACATCTTTTTGTTAAGTACAAGAATAAGGGCAAATGAGGTTCATAAGCACAAGTTCAAGGGCAAATTGTATTGCAAAACGCAAGAAAACAACAACGACAAATAAGGTTGTTAAGCACAACAGCAAGGGTAAATAATGTTGCTAAACACAAGATCAAGGGCAAAAGAGGTTGTTAAGCATAAGAACAAATGCAAATGAGGTTCATAAGCACAAGTTCAAAGGCATATTATATTGCAAAGCGCAAGAAAACACAAGATCGAGAGTAAATAAGGTTGTTAAGGAGGACATAAGGTTGTTAAGCACAAGAACAAGGTAAATAATGTTGCTAAACACAAGATCAAGGGCAAATGAGGTTCCTAAGCACAAGAACAAATGCAAATGAGGTTCATAAGCACAAGTTCAAGGGCAAATTATATTGCAAAGCGTAAGAAAACAACAACGACAAATAATGTTGTTAAGCACAAGAACAAGGGTAAATAATGTTGCTAAACACAAGATCAAGGGCAAAAGAGGTTAAGAAGCATATGAACAACGGCAATTACGGTTGTTAAGCACACGAAGAAGGGCAAATGAGGTTCATTAGCACAAGATCAAGGGCAAAAGAGGTTCTTATGCACACGAACAACGCCAATTGAGGTTGTTAAGCACACAAACAAGGGAAAATGAGGTTTCTAAGCACAACAAACAAAAGCAAACAAGGTTCATAAGCACATGATCAAGGGCAAATTATGTTGCAAAGCGTAAGAACAATGACAAATGAAGTTGTTAAGCACAAGAACAAGTGTAAATGATGTTGCTAAGCACAAGAACAAGAGCAAAAGAGGTTGTTAAGCACATGAACAACGCCAATTGAGGTTGTTAAGTACGTAAACAAGGGCAAATGAGGTTCATAAGCACAAGAACAAATGTAAATGAGCTTCATAAGCAAAGATCAAGGGCAAATTATGTTACAAAACGCAAGAACAATGACAAATGAAGTTCTTAAGCACAAGAACAAATGCAAATGAGTTTCAAAATTACAAGATCAAGGGCAAAAGAGCTTGTTAAGTACACCGACAACGCCAATTGAGGTTGTTAAGCACATGAATAAGGGCAAATGAGGTTCCTAAGCGCAAGAACAAATGCAAATGAGGTTCATAAGCACAAGATCAAGGGCAAAAGAGCTTGTTCAGCACACCAACAACGCCTATTAAGGGTGTTAAGTACACAAACAAGGGCAAATGAGGTTCCTAAGCATAAGAACAAATGCAAATGAGGTTCATAAGCACAAGATCAAGGCAAAAGAGGTTGTTAAACACACCAACAATGCCAATTGAGGTTATTAAATACACAAACAGGGGCAAATGAGGTTCCTAAGCACAAGAACAAATACAAAATGAGGTTCGTAAGCACATGATCAAGGGCAAATTATGTTACAAAGCCCAAGAATAACGGCATATGAGGTTGTTAAGCATAAGAACAAGTGTAATGATGTTGCTTAATACAAAAACAAGGGCAAAAGAGGTTAATAAGCATATGAACAACTATAATTGAGGTTGTTAAGCACGCGAACAATGGCAAATTAGGCTCCTAAGTACAAGAACAAATGCAAATGAGATTCATAAGCACAAGATCCATGGAAAAAGAGCTTGTTAAGCACGCCAAGAACGTCAATTAAGGTTGTTAAGTACACAAGCAAGATCAAATAAGGTTCCTAAGAACAAAAACAAATGCAAATGAGGTTCATAAGCACAATATCAAGGGTAAAAGAGCTTGCTAAGCACACCAACAACGCCAATTAAGGTTATTAAGTACACAAACAAGGGCAAATAAGGTTCCTAAGCACAAGAACAAATGCAAATGAGGTTCATAAGCGCAAGATCAAGGGCAAAAGAGGTTGTTAACCACACAAATTACACCAGTTGAGGTTGTTAAGCACACAAACAAGGGCAAATGAAGTTCCTAAGCACAAGAACAAATGCAAATGAGGTTCATAAGCACAAGATCAAGGGCAAAATATGTTGTTAAGCACACGAACAACGCCAATTGAGGTTGTTAAGCACACGAACAAGGGCAAATGAGGTTCCTAAGTACAAGAACAAATGCAAATGAAGTTCATAAGCACAAGATCAAGGGCAAAAGGGCTTGTTAAGCACACCAAGAACGCCAATTAAGGTTGTTAAGTACACAAGCAAGATCAAATAAGGTTCCTAAGAACAAACACAAATGCAAATGAGGTTCATAAGCACAAGATCAAGGGTAAAAGAGCTTGTTAAGCACACCAACAACGCCAATTAAGGTTGTTAAGTACACAAACAAGGGCAAATGAGGTTCCTAAGCGAACAAATGCAAATGAGGTTCATAAGCACATGATCAAGGGAAAATTATGTTGCAAAGCATATGAACAACGACAAATGAAGTTGTTAAGCACAAGAACAAGTATAAATGATGTTGCTAAGCACAAGAACAAGAGCAAAATGAGGTAGTTAAGCACATGAACGACACCAATTGAGGTTGTTCAGTACAGAAACAAGAACAAATGAGGTTCATAAGCACAAGGACAAATGCAAATGAGCTTCATAAGCACATGATCAAGGGCAAATTATGCTGCAAAGCGTAAGAACAACGACAAATGTAGTTGTTAAGTACAAGAACATATGCAAATGAGTTTCATAAGCACAAGATCAAGGGCAAAAGAGCTTGTTAAGCACACCAACAATACCAATTGAGGTTGTTAAGCACAAGAACAAGGGCAAATGACGTTCCTAAGCACAAGAACAAATGCTAATGAGGTTTAAAACCATAAAATCAAGTGCAACATAGGTTGCTAACCACACGAACTACGCCAATTGAGGTTGTTAAGCACACAAACAACGGCAAATGAGATTCCTAAGCACAAGAACAAATGCAAATGTGGTTTATAAGCACAAGATCAAGGTAAAAAGAGGTTGTTAAGCACCGGAACTATGCCAATTGAGGTTGCTAAGCACACAAACAAGGGCAAATGAGGTTTCTCAGCACAAGAACAAATTCAAATGAGGTTCATAAGCAGATGATCAAGGGCAAAAGAGCTTGTTAAGCACACCAACAACGCCAATTAAGGTTGTTAAGTACACAAACAATTGCAAATGATGCTCCTAAGCACAATAATAAATGCAAATGAGGTTCATAAGCACAAGATCAAGAGCAAAAGAGGTTCTTAAGCACACGATCAACGCCAATTGAGGCTGTTAAGCACATGATCAACGCCAGTTGAGGTTGTTAAGCACACGATCAACGCCAGTTGAGGTTTTAAGCACACGATCAATGCCATTTGAGGTTGTTAAGTACACGAACAAGGGCAAATGAGGTTTCTAAGCACAAGAACAAATACATATGAGGTTCATAAGCACAAGATCAAGGACAAAAGAGCTTGTTAAGCACACCAACAGCGCCTATTAAGGTTGTTAAGTACACAAACAAGGGGAAATGAGGTTCCTAAGTACAAGAACAAATGCAAATGAAGCTCATAAACACAAGATCAAGGGCAAATTATGTTGCAAAGCGCAAGAATAACGGCAAATGAAGTTGTTAAGCACAAGAACAAGTGTCAATGATGTTGCTAAGCACAAGAACTTGGGAAAAGAGGTTAAGAATCATATGAACAACGACCATTAATGTTGTTAAGCACAAAAACAAGCGAACATGAGGTTGTTAAGCACAAGAACAAATGCAAATGAGGTTCATAAGCACAAGATCAAGGGCAAAATAGGTTGTTAACCACACGAACTACGCCAATTGAGGTTGTTAAGCACACAAACAAGGGCAAATGAGGTTCCTAAGCACAAGAACTAATGCAAATGAGGTTCATAAGCACAAGATCGAGGGCAAAAGATGTTGTTAAGCCCACGAACAACGCCAATTGAGGTTGTTAAGCACACGAACAAGGGAAAATTAGGTTCCTAATCACAATTTGAAATGCAAATGAGGTTCATAAGCACAAGATCCACGACAAAAGAGCTTGTTAAGCACACCAACAACGCCAATTAGTGTTGTTAAGTACACAAACAAGGGCAAATGAGGTTCCTAAGCACAAGAACAAATGCAAATGAGGTTCATTAGCACAAGATCAAGGAAAAAAGAGGTTGTTAACCACACGAACTACGCCAATTGAGTTTGTAAAGCACTCAAACAACAGTAAATGAGGTTTCTAAGCACAAGAACAAATACAAATGAGGTTCGTAAGTACAAGATCAAGGGAAAAAGATGTTGTTAAGCACACGAACAACGCCAATTGAGGTTGTTAAGCACACGAACAAGGGTAAATGAGGTTCCTAAGCACAAGAACAAATGCAAATGAGGTTCAGAAGCACAAGATCAAGGGCAAAAGAGCTTGTTAAGCACACCAACAACGCCAATTAAGGTTGTTAAGTACACAAACAATGGTAAATGACGTTCATAAGCACAAGAACAAATGCAAATGAGGTTCATAAGCACAAGACCAAGGGCAAAAGAGCATGTTAAGCACACCAAAAACGCCAATTATGGTTGGTAAGTATACAAACATGGGCAAATACTGTTGCTAAGCACAAGAACAAATGCAAATGAGGTTCAAAAACATAAGATCAAGAGCAAATTATGTTGCAAAACACAATAACAACGACAAATGAGGTTATTAAGCACAAGAACAAGGGCAAATGAGGTTTCTAAGCACAAGAACAAATGTAAATGAGGTTCATAAGCACAAGACCAAGGGCAAAAGAGCATGTTAAGCACACAAAAAATGCCAATTGAAGTTGTTCAGTACACAAACAAGGGCAAATGAGGTTCCAAAGCATAAGAACAAATGCAAATGAGGTTCAAAAGCATAAGATCAGGAGCAAATTTTGTTGCAAAGCACAAGAACAACGACCAATAAGGTTGGTAAGTATAAGAACAAGGGTAAATAATGTTGCTATGCACACGAACAAGGGCAAATGAGGTTCATTAGCACAAGATCAAGGGCAAAAGAGGTTCTTAACCACACGAACAACGCCAATTGAGGTTGTTAAGCACACAAACAAGGGCAAATGAAGTTTCTAAGCTCAAGAACAAATGCAAATGAGGGTCATAAGCACATGATCAAGGGCAAATAAGGTTGTTAAGCACAATAACAAGGGTAAATAATATTGGTAAACACAAGAACAAGGGCAAAAGAGGTTAAGATGCATATGAACAACGACAATTATGGTTGTTAAGCACACGAACAAGGGCAAATGAGGTTTATTAGTACAAGATCAAGGGTAAAAGAGGTTCTTAAGCACACGAACAACGCCAATTGAGGTTGTTAAGCTCACAAACAAGGGCAAATGAGGTTCGTAAGAACAAGAACAAATGCAAATGAGGTTCATAAGCATATGATCAAGGGCAAATTGTGTTGCAAAGCGTAAGAACAACGACAAATGAAGTTGTTAAGCACAAGAACAAGTGTAAATGATGTTGCTAAGCACAAGAACAAGAGCAAAATAAGATTGTTAAGCACATAAACGACACCAATTGAGGTTGTTAAGTACATAAGCAAGGGCAAATGAGGTTCATAAGCACAAGAACAAATGCAAATGAGCTTCATAAGCACATGATCAAGGGAAAATTATGTTGCAAAGCGTAAGAACAACGACAAATGAAGTTGTTAAGTACAAGAACATATGCAAATGAGTTTCATAAGCACAAGATCAAGGGCAAAAGAGCTTGTTAAGTACACCGACAACGTCAATTGAGGTTGTTAAGCACAGGAACAAGGGGAAATGAGGTTCCTAAGCACAAGAACAAATGCAAATGAGGTTCATAGGCACAAGTTAAAGGGCAAAGGAGCTTGTTAAGCACACCAACAACGCCAATTGAGGTCGTTAAGTACACAAACAAGGGCAAATGAGGTTCATAAACACAAGAACAAATGCAAATGAGTTTCATAAGCACATGATTAAGGGCAAATTATGTTGCAAAGCGTAAGAACAACGACAAATGAAGTTGTTAAGTACAATAACATATGCAAATGAGTTTCATAAGCACAAGATCAGGGGCAAAAGAGCTTGTTAAGCACACCAACAACACCAATTGAGGTTATTAAGCACAAGAACATGGGCAAATGAGGTTCCTAAGCACAAGAACAAATGCAAATGATGATCATAATCATAAGATCAAGTGGAACATAGGTTGTTAACCACGCGAACTACGCCAATTGAGGTTGTTAAGCACACAAACAACAGCAAATGAGGTTCCTAAGCACAAGAAGAAATGCAAATTAGGTTCATAAGCACAAGATCAAGGGCAAAAGAGGTTGTTAAGCACACGAACAATGCCAATTGAGGTTGTTAAGCATACGAACAAGGGAAAATGAGATTCCTAAGAACAAGAACAAATACAAATAAGGTTCAGAAGCACTAGATCAAGGGCAAAAGAGCTGGTTAAGCACACCAACAACGCCAATTCAGGTTGTTAAGTACACAAACAAGGGCAAATGAGGTTCCTAAGCACAATAACAAATGCAAATGAGGTTCAAAAGCATAAGATCAAGAGCAAGTTATGTTTCAAAGCACAAGAACAACGACAAATAAGGTTGTTAAGCACAAGAACAAGGGTAAATAATGTTGCTAAACACAAGAACAAGGGCAAAAGAGGTTAAGAAGCATATGAACATCGACAATTAAGGTTGTTAAGCACATGAACAAGGGAAAATGAGGTTCATTACCACAAGATCAAGGGCAAAAGATGTTCTTAAGCACACGAACAATGCCAATTGAGGTTGTTAAGCTCACAAATAAGGGCAAATGACGTTCGTAAGAACAAGAACAAATGCAAATGAGGTTCATAAGCACATGATCAAGGGAAAATTATGTTGCAAAGCGTAAGAACAACGACGAATGAAGTTGTTAAGCACAAGAACAAGTGTAAATGATGTTGCTAAGCACAAGAACAAGAGCAAAATGGGTTGTTAAGCACATGAACGAAGCTAATTAACGTTGTTAAGTACATAAACAAGGGCAAATGAGGTCCATAAGCACAAGAACAAACGCAAATGAGCTTCATAAGCACAAGATTAAGGGCAAATTATGTTGCAAAGCGCAAGATCAACGACAAATGAAGTTGGTAAGTACAAGAACATATGCAAATGAGTTTCATAAGCATAAGATCAAGGGCAAAAGAGCTTGTTAAGCACACCAACAACACCAATTGAGGTTGTTAAGCACACGAAGAAAGGCAAATGAGGTTCATAAGCACAATAACAAATGCAAATGAGGTTCATAACCATAAGATCAGGTGCAACAGAGGTTGTTAACCACACGAACTACGCCAATTGAGGTTGTTAAGCACACAAACAACGGCAAATGAGGTTCCTAACTACAGGAACAAATGCAAATGAGGTTCATAAGCACAAGATCAAGGGCTAAAGAGGTTGTTAAGCACACGAACAAGGAAAAATGAGGTTCCTAAGAACAAGAACAAATGCAATGAGGTTCAGAAGCACAAGATCAAGGGCAAAAGAGCTTGTTAAGCACACCAACAACGCCAAATAAGGTTGTTAAGCACAAGAACAAGGGTAAATAATGTTGCTAAACACAAGAGTAAGGGCGAAAGAGGTTAAGAAGCATATGAACAACGATAATTAACGTTGTTAAGCTGACGAACAAGGGCAAATGAGGTTCATTACCACAAGATCAAGGACAAAAGAGGTTCTTAAGCACACAAACAACGCCAATTGAGGTTGTTAAGCTCGTAAATAAGGGCAAATGAGGTTCGTAAGAACAAGAACAAATGCAAATGAGGTTCATAAACACATGATCAAGGGAAAATTATGTTGCAAAGCGTAAGAACAACGACAAATGAAGTTGTTAAGCACAAGAACAAGTGTAACTGATGTTGCTAAACACAAGAACAAGAGAAAAATAGGTTGTTAAGCACATGAACCAAGCCAATTAAAGTTGTTAAGTACATAAACAAGGGCAAATGTGGTTCATAAATACAAGAACAAATGCAAATGAGCTTAATAAACACAAGATCAAGGGCAAATTATGTTGCAAAGCGCAAGAACAACGACAAATGAAGTTGTTAAGCACAACAACATATGCAAATGAGTTTCATAAGCACAAGATCAAGGGTAAAAGAGCTTGTTAAGCACACCAACAACACCAATTGAGGTTGTTTAGCACACGAACAAGGGAAAATGAGGTTCCTAAGCACAAGAACAAATGCAAATAAGTTTCATAACCATAAGATCAAGTGCAACAGAGGTTGTTAACCACACGAACTACGCCAATTGAGGTTGTTAAACACACAAACGATGGCAAATGAGGTTCCTAAGCACAAGAACAAATACAAATGAGGTTCATAAGCACAAGATCAAGGGCAAAAGAGGTTGTTAAGCACACGAACAAGGGAAAATGAGGTTCCTAAGCACAAGAACAAATGCAAATGAGGTTCAGAAGGACAAAAGATGAAAATGAGGTTCAAAAGCATAAGATCAAGAGCAAATTATGTTGCAAAGCACAGGAACAACGACAAATAAGGTTGTTATGCACAAGAACAAGGGTAAATAATGTTGCTCAACACAAGAACAAGGGAAAAAGAGGTTAAGAAGCATATGAACAACGACAATTAACGTTGTTAAGCACACGAACAAGGGCAAATGAGGTTCATTAGCACAAGATCAAGGGCAAAAGAGGTTCTTAAGCACACGAACAACGCCAATTGAGGTTGGTAAGCACACAAACAAGGGCAAGTGAGGTTCCTAAGAACAAGAACAAATGCAAATGAGGTTCCTAAGCACATGATCAAGGGCAAATTATGTTGCAAAGTGTAATAACAACGACAAATGAAGTTGTTAAGCACAAGAACAAGTGTAAATGATGTTGCTAAACACAAGAACAAGAGCAAAAGAGGTTGTGAAACACATGAACAAAGCCAGTTGAAGTTGTTAAGTACATAAACAAGGGCAAATGTGGTATATATGTACAAGAACAAATGCAAATGAGCTTCACGAACACAAGATCAAGGACAATTATGTTGCAAAGCGCAAGAACAATGACTAATGAAGTTGTTAAGCACAACAACATATGCAAATGAGTTTCATAGGCACAAGATCAAGAGCAAAAGAGCTAGCTAAGCACACCAACAACACCAATTGAGGTTGTTCAGCACACGAACAAGGGCGAATGAGGTTCCTAAGCACAAGAACAAATGCAAATGAGGTTCATAACCATAAGATCAAGTGCAACAAAGGTTGTTAACCACACGAACTACGCCAATTGAGGTTGTTAAGCACACAAACAATGGCAAATGAGGTTCCTAAGCACAAGAACAAATGCAAATGAGGTTCATAAGCACAAGGTCAAGGGCAAATTATGTTGCAAAGCGTAAGAACAACGACAAATGAAGTTGTTAAGCACAAGAACAAGTGTAAATGATGTTGCTAAGCACAAGAACAAGAGCAAAAGAGGTTGTTAAGCACATGAACAACGCCAATTAAGGTTGTTAAGTACATAAACAAGGGCAAATGAGGTTCATCAGCACAAGAACAAACACAAATGAGCTTCATAAGCACAAGATTAAGGGCAAATTATGTTGCAAAGCGCAAGATTAACTACAAAAGAAGTTGTTAAGTACAAGAACACATGAAATGAGTTTCATAAGCACAAGATCAAGGGCAAAAGAGCTTGTTAAGCACACGAACAACACCAATTGAGGTTGTTAAGCACACGAAGAAGGGCAAATGTGGTTCCTAAGCACAAGAACAAATGCAAATGAGGTTCATAACCATAAGATCAGGTGCAACAGAGGTTGTTAACCGCACGAACTACACCAATTGAGGTTGTTAAGCACACAAACAACGGCAAATGAGGTTCCTAACCACAAGAACAAATGCAACTGACGTTCATAAGCACAAGATCAAGGGCTAAAGAGGTTGTTAAGCACATGAACAATGCCAATTGAGGTTGTTAAGCACACGAACAAGGGAAAATGAGGATCCTAAGAACAAGAACAAATGCAAATGAGGCTCAGAAGCACAAGATCAAGGGAAAAAGAGCTTGTTAATCACACCAACAACGCCAATTGAGGTTGTTAAGTGCACAAACAACGGCAAATGAGGTTCCAAACCACAATACCAAATGCAAATGAGGTTCAAAACCATAAGATCAAGAGCAAATTATTTTGCAAAGCACAAGAACAACAACAAATAAGGTTGTGAAGCATATGAATAACGACAATAAACGTTGTTAAGCTCACGAACAAGGGCAAATGAGGTTCATTAGCACAAGATCAAGGGGAAAAGAGGTTCTTAAGCACACGAACAACGCCAATTGAGGTCATTAAGCACACAAACAAGGGCAAGTGAGGTTCCTAAGAACAAGAACAAATGCAAATGAGGTTCATAAGCACATGATCAAGGGCAAACTATGTTGCAAAGCGTAGGAACAACGACAAATGAAGTTGTTAAGCACCAGAACAAGTGTAAATGATGTTGCTAAACACAATAACAAGAGCAAAACATGTTGTTAAGCACATGAACAAAGCCAATTAAAGTTGTTAAGTACATAAACAAGGGCAAATGTGGTTCATAAGTACAAGAACAAATATGCAAATGAACTTAATAAACACAAGATTAAGGGCAAATTATGTTGCAAAGCGCAAGAACAATGACAAATGAAGTTGTTAAGCACAACAACATATGCAAATGAGTTTCATAAGCATAAGATCAAGGGCAAAAGAGCTTGTTAATCACACCAACAACACCAATTGAGGTTGTTTAGCACACGGACAAGGGCAAATGAGATTCCTAAGCACAAGAACAAATGCAAATGAGGTTCATAACCATAAGATCAAGTGCAACAGAGGTTGTTAACCACACGAACTATGCCAATTGAGGTTGTTAAGCACACAAACAACGGCAAATGAGGTTCCAAAGCACAAGAACAAATGCAAATGAGGTTCATAAGCACAAGATCAAGGGCAAAAGAGGTTGTTAAGCACGCGAACAATGCCAATTGAAGTTGTTAAGCACACGAACAAGGGAAAATGAGGTTCCTAAGCACAAGAACAAATGCAAATGAGGTTCAGAAGGACAAAAGATCAAGGGCAAAAGAGCTTGTTAAGCACACCAACAACGCCAATTAAGGTTGTTAAGTACACGAACAACGGCAAATGAGGTTCCTAAGCCCAAGAATAGATGCAAATGAGGTTCAAAAGCAGAAGATCAATAGCAAATTTTGTTGCAAAGCACAAGAACAACGACAAATAAGGTTGTTAAGCACAAGAACAAGGGTAAATAATGTTGGTAAAAACAAGAACAATGGCAAAAGAGGTTAAGAAGCATATGAACAATGACAATTAAAGTTGTTAAGCACACGAACAAGGGCAAATGAGATTCATTAGTCAAGATCAAGGGCAAAAGAGGTTCTTAAGCACACGAACAACGCCAATTGAGATTGTTAAGCACACAAACAAGGGCAAGTGAGGTTCCTAACAATAAGAACAAATGCAAATGAGGTTCATATGCCCATGATCAAGGGCAAATTATGTTGCAAAGTGTAAGAACAACGACAAATGAAGTTGTTAAGCACAAGAACAAGTGTAAATGATGTTGCTAAGCACAAGAACAAGAGCAAAAGAGGTTGTTAAGCACATGAACAACGCCAATTAAGGTTGTTAAGTACATAAACAAGGGCAAATGAGGTTCATAAGTACAAGAACAAATGCAAATGAGCTTCATAAACACAAGATTAAGGGCAAATTATGTTGCAAAGCGCAAGAACAACGAGAAATGAAGTTGTTAAGCACAACAACACATGCAAATTAGTTTCATAAGCACAAGATCAAGGGCAAAAGAGTTTGTTAAGCACACCAACAATGCCAATTGAGGTTGTTAAGCACACGAACTAGGGCAAATGAGGTTCCTAAGCACAAGAACGAATGCAAATTAGGTTCATAAGTACAAGATCAAGGGCAAATTATGTTGCAAAGCGCAAGAAAAATGACAAATGAAGTTGTTAAGCACAAGAACAAGTGTAAATGATGTTGCTAAGCACAAGAACAAGGGCAAAAGAGGTTAAGAATCATATAACCCATGACAATTGATGTTGTTAAGCACACAAACAAGCGAAAATGAGGTTCCTAAGCACAAGAACAAATGCAAATGAGGTTCAGCACATGATCAAGGGAAAAAGAAGTTAAGCACACAAACTATGCCAATTGTGGTTGTTAAGCACACAAACAAGGGCAAATGAGGTTCCAAAGCACAAGAACAAAGGCAAATGATGTTCATAACCACGTGATCAAGGGCAAATTATGTTGCAAAGCGCAAGAACAACTGCAAATGAGGTTGTTAAGTATAAGAACAAGTGTAAATGATGTTGCTAAATACAAGAGCAAGGGCAAAACAAGTTAAGAAGCATATGAACAACGATAATCGAGGTTGTTAAGCACACGAACATGGGCAAATGAGGTTCCTAAGTAGAAGAACAAATGCAAATGAGGTTCATAAGCACAAGATCCATGGGAAAAGAGCTTGTTAAGCACACCAACAACGCCAATTGAGGTTGTTAAGTACACAAACAAGATCAGATAAGGTTCCTCAGAACAAAAACAAATGCAAATGAGGTTCATAAGCACAAGATCAAGGGCAAAAGAGCTTGTTCAGCACACCAACAACGCCAATTAAGGTTGTTTAGTACATAAACAATGGCAAATGAGGTTCCTAAGCACAAGAACAATTGCAAATGAGGTTCAAAAGCATAAAATCAAGAGGAAATTATGTTGCAAAGCACAAGAACAACGACATATAAGGTTGTTAAGCACAAGAATTTGGGTAAATTATGTTGGTAAACACAAGAACAAGGGCAAAAGAGGTTAAGAAGCATGTGAACAACGACAATTAAGGTTGTTAAGAACACGAACAAGGGCAATTGAGGTTCATTAGCACAAAATCAAGGGCAAAAGAGATTGTTAAGCACACCAACAACACCAATTAAGGTTGTTAGGTACACAAATAAGGGCAAATGAGGTTCCTAAGCACATGAACAAATACAAATTAGGTTCATAAGAACAAGATGAAGGGCAAAAGAGGTTGTTAAGCACACGAACAACGCTAATTGAGGTCGTTAAGTACACAAACAGGGGCAATTGAGGTTCCTAAGTACAAGAACAAATGCAAATTAGGTTCATAAGCAGAAGATCAAGGGCAAATTATGTTGCAAAGCGCAAGAACAACGACAAATGAAGTTGTTAAGCACAAGAACAAGTGTAAATGATGTTGCTAAGCATAAGAACAAAGCTAAAAGAGGTTAAGAATCATATGAACAACGACAATTGATGTTGCTAAGCACACAAACTAGCGAAAATGAGGTTCGTAAGCACATGAACAAATGCAAATGAGGTTCATAAGCACAAGATTTTTGGGAAAAAGAGGTTGTTAAGCACACGAACTACGCCAATTGAGGTTCTCAAGCACCCAAACAAGGGCAAATGAGGGTCCTAAGCACTAGAACAAATGCAAATGAGGATCAGAAGGGCAAAAGAGCTTGTTAAGCACACCAACAACGCCAATTATGGTTGCTAAGTACACAAACAAGGGAAAATGACGTTCATAAGCACAAGAACAAATGCAAATGAGGTTCAAAAGCATAATATCAAGAGCAAATTATGTTGCAAAGCACAAGAACAACGACAAATAAGGTTGTTAAGCAGAAGAACATGGGTAAATAATGTTGCTAAACACAAGAACAAGGGCAAATGAGGTTCTTAAGGAAAAGAACAAATGCAAATGAGGTTCATAAGCACAAGAACAAGGGAAATAGAGGTTGTTAAGCACACGAACTACGCCAATTGAGGTTGCTAAGCACCGAAACAAGGGCAAATGAGGGTCCTAAGCACAAGAACAAATGCAAATTAGGTTCATAAGCACAAGATCAAGGGCAAATTATGTTGCAAAGCGCAAAAACAATGACAAATGAAGTTGTTAAGCACAAGAACATATGCAAATGAGTTCCATAAGCACAAGATCCAGGACAAAAAAGCTTGTTAAGCACACAAACAACACCAATTAAGGTTGTTAGGTACACCAACAAGGGCAAATGAGGTTCCTAAGCAAATGAACAAATACAAATGAGGTTCATAAGTACAAGATCAAGGGCAAAAGTAGTTGTTAAGCACACGAACAATGCCAATTGAGGTCGTTAAGTACACAAACAGGGGCAAATGAGGTTACTAAGCACAATAACAAATGTAAATGAGGTTCATAAGCACAACATCAAGGGCAAATTATGTTGTAAAGCGCAAGAACAACGACAAATGAAGTTGTTATGCACAAGAACAAGTGTAAATGATGTTGCTAAGCACAAGAACATGGGCAAAAGAGGTTAAGAATGATACGAACAACGACAATTGATGTTGAGCACACAAACTTCATTTGCATATGTTGTTGTGAAGCTCATTTGCATATGTTAAGCACAATATCAAGTTCATAAGTATAAGACCAAATGCAAATGAGCTTCACAACAACATATGCAAATGAGTTTCATAAGCACAAGATCAAGGACAAAAGAGTTTGTTAAGCACACCAAAAACACCAATTGAGGTTGTTCAGTGCACGAACAAGGGCAAATGAGGTTCCTAAGCACAAGAACAAATGCAAATGAGGTTCATAACCATAAGATCAAGTGCAACAAAGGTTGTTAACCACACAAACTATGCCAATTGAGGTTGTTAAGCACACAAACAATAGCAACTAAGGTTCCTAAGTACAGGAACAAATGCAAATGAGGTTCATAAGCACAAGGTCAACGGAAAATTATGTTGCAAAGCGTAAGAACAACGACAAATGAAGTTGTTAAGCACAAGAACAAGTGTAAATGATGTTGCTAAGCACAAAAACAAGAGCAAAAGAGGTTGTTAAGCACATGAACAACGCCAATTAAGGATGTTAAGTACATAAACAAGGGCAAATGTGGTTCGTAAGTACAAGAACAAATGCAAATGAGCTTCATAAACACAAGATCAAGGGCAAATTATGTTGCAAAACACAAGAACAACGACAAATGAAGTTGTTAATCACAACAACACATGCAAATGAGTTTCATAAGCACAAGATCAAGGACAAAAGAGTTTGTTAAGCACACCAACAATGCCAATTGAGGTTGTTAAACACACGAACAAGGAAAAATAAGGTTCCTAAGAACAAGAACAAATGAAAATGAGGTTCATAAGTACAAGATCATGGGCAAAAGAGTTTGTTAAGCACACCAACAAAACCAATTATGGTTGTTAGGTACACAAACAAGGGCAACTGAGGTTCGTAAGCACATGAAAAATACAAATGAGGTTCATAAGCACAAGATCAAGGGCAAAAGAGGTTGTTAAGGACACGAACAACGCCAATTGAGGTCGTTAAGTACACAAACAGGGGCATATGATGTTCCTAAGCACAAGAACGAATGCAAATTAGGTTCATAAGCACAAGATCAAGGGCAAATTATGCAAAGCGCAAGAACAATGACAAATGATGTTGATAAGCACAAGAACAAGTGTAAATGATGTTGCTAAGCACAATGGCAAAAGAGATTAAGAATCATATAAACCATGACAATTGACGTTGTTAAGCACACAAACAAGCGAAAATGAGGTTCCTCAGCACAAGAACAAATGCAAATGAGCTTCATAAGCACATGATCAAGGGAAAAAGAAGTTGTTAAGCACACGAACTACGCCAATTGAGGTTGTTAAGCACACAAACAAGGGCAAATGAGGTTCCAAAGCACAAGAACAAAGGCAAATGATGTTCATAACCACGTGATCAAGGGCAAATTATGTTGCAAAGCGCAAGAACAACGGCAAATGAGGTTGTTAAGTATAAAAACAAGTGTAAATGATGTTGCTAAATACAAGAGCAAGGGCAAAACAGGTTAAGAAGCATATGAACAACGATAATTGAGGTGTTAAGCACACGAACATGGGCAAATGAGGTTCCTAAGTAGAAGAACAAATACAAATGAGGTTCGTTAGCACAAGATCCATGGCAAAAGAGCTTGTTAAGCACACCAACAACGCCAATTAAGGTTGTTAAGTACACAAACAAGATCAAATAAGGTTCCTAAGAACAAAAACAAATGCAAATAAGGTTCATAAGCACAAGATCAAGGGAAAAAGAGCTTGTTCAGCACACGAACAACGCCAATTAAGGTTGTTAAGTACATAAACAAGGGCAAATGAGGTTCCTAAGCACAAGAACAAATACAAATGAGGTTCAAAAGCATAAGATCAAGAGGAAATTATGTTGCAAAGCACAAGAACAACGACATATAAGGTTGTTAAGCACAAGAATTTGGGTATATTATGTTGCTAAACACAAGAACAAGGGCAAAAGAGGTTAAGAAGCATGTGAACAACGACAATTAAGATTGTTAAGCACACGAACAAGGGCAATTGAGGTTCATTAGCACAAGATCAAGAGCAAAAGAGATTGTTAAGCACACCAACAACACCAATTAAGGTTGTTAGGTACACAAACAAGGGCAAATGAGGTTCCTAAGCACATGAACAAATACAAATGAGGTTCATAGGAACAAGATCAAGGGCAAAAGAGGTTGTTCAGCACACGAACAACGCTAATTGAGGTCATTAAGTACACAAACAGGGGCAAAAGAGGTTCCTAAGCACAAGAACAAATGAAAATTAGGTTCATAAGCATAAGATCAAGGGCAAATTATGTTGCAAAGCGCAAGAACAACGACAAATGAAGTTGTTAAGCACATGAACAAGTGTAAATGATGTTGCTAAGCACAAGAACAAAGCCAAAAGAGGTTAAGAATCATATGAACAACGACAATTGATGTTGTTAAGCACACAAACAAGCGAAAATGAGGTTCCTAAGCATAAGAACAAATACAAATGAGGTTCATAAGCTCAAGATTTTTGGGAAAAAGAGGTTGTTAAGCACACGAACTACGCCAATTGAGGTTCTTAAGCACCCAAACAAGGGCAAATGAGGGTCCTGCACAAGAACAAATGCAAATAAGGTTCAGAAGCACAAGATCATGGGCAAAAGAGCTTGTTAAGCACACCAACAACGCCAATTAAGATTGTTAAGTACACAAACAAGGGCAAATGACGTTCCTAGGCACAAGAACAGATGCAGATGAGGTTCAAAAGCATAAGATCAAAAGCAAATTATTTTGCCAAGAACAAGAACAACGACAAATAAGGTTGTTAAGCATAAGAACATGGGTAAATAATGTTGCGAAACATAATAACAAGGGCAAAAGAGGTTAAGAAGCATATGAACAACGGTATATGAGGTTGTTAAGCATAAGAACAAGTGTAATGATGTTGCTTAATACAAAAACAAGGGCAAAAGAGGTTAAGAAGCATATGAACAACGATAATTGAGGTTGTTAAGCACATGAAGAAGGGCAAACGATGTTCCTAAGTAGAAGAACAAATGCAAATGAGGTTCATAAGAACAAGATCCATGGAAAAAGAGCTTGTTAAGCACACCAACAATGGCAATTATGGTTGTTAAGTACACAAACAATATCAAATAAGGTTCCTAACAACAAAAACAAATGCAAATGAGGTTCATAAGCATCAAGGGCAAAAGAGCTTGTGAAGAACACCAACAACGCCAATTAAGGTTGTGAAGCACATAAACAAGGACAAATGAGGTTCCTAAGCACAAGAACAAATGCCAATGAGGTTCATAACCATAAGATCAAGGGAAAAAGAGGTTGTTAACCACACGAACTACGCCAATTGAGGTTGTTAAGCACAAAAACAACAGCAAATGAGGTTCCTAAGCACAAGAATAAATGCAAATGAGGTTCATAAGAACATGATCAAGGGAAAAAGAGGTTGTTAAGCACACCAACAACGCCAATTAAGGTTGTTAAGTACACAAACAAGATCAAATAAGGTTCCTAACAACAAAAACAAATGCAAATGAGGTTCATAAGCACAAGATCAAGGGCAAAAGAGCTTGTTAAGAACACCAACAACGCCAATTAAGGTTGTGAAGCACATAAACAAGGATAAATGAGGTTCCTAAGCACAAGAACAAATGCAAATGAGGTTCATAACCATAAGATCAAAGGCAAAAGAGGTTGTTAACCACACGAACTATGCCAATTGAGGTTGTTAAGCACAAAAACAAGGGCAAATGAGGTTCCTAAGCACAAGAACAAATGCAAATGAGGTTCATAAGCACAAGATCAAGAGCAAAAGAGGTTGTTAAGCACACGAACAACGCCAATTGAGGTTGTTAAGTACAAGAACAAGGGAAAATGAGGTTCCTAAGCACAAGAACAAATGCAAATGAGGTTCATAAGCACAAGATCAAGAGCAAAAGAGGTTGTTAAGCACACGAACAATGCCAATTGAGGTTGTTAAGTACAAGAACAAGGGTAAATGAGGTTCCTAATCACAAGAACAAATGCAAATGAGGTTCAGAAGCGCAAGATCATGGGTAAAAGATCTTGTTAAGCACACCAACATCGCCAATTAAGGTTGTTAAGTACACAAACAAAGGCAAATGAGGTTCCTAAGCAGAAGAACAAATGCAGATGAGGTTCAAAAGCATAAGATCAAGAGCAAATTATGTTGCACAGCACAAGAATAACGACAAATAAGGTTGTTAAGCACAAGAACAAGGGTAAATAATGTTGCTAAACGCAAGAACAAGGGCAAAAGAGGTTAAGAAGCATATGAACAACGATAATTAAGGTTGTTAAGCACACGAACAAGAGCAAATGAAGTTCATTAGCACAATATCAAGGGTAAAAGAGGTTCTTAAGCACACAAACAATGCCAATTGAGGTTGTTATGCACACGAACAAGGGCAAATGAGGTTTCTATGCACAAGAACAAATGCAAATGAGGTTCATAAGCACAAGATCAAGGGCAGAAGAGCTTGTTAAGCACACGAACAACACCAATTAAGGTTGTTAAGTACACAAACATGGGCAAATGTGGTTCCTAAGCACATGAACAAATACAAATGAGGTTCATAAGCACAAGATCAAGGGCAAAAGAGGTTGTTAAGCACACGAACAACGCCTATTAAGGTCGTTAAGTACACAAACAGGGGCAAATGAGGTTCTTAAGCACAAGAACAAATGCAATTAGGTTCATAAGCACAAGATCAAAGGCAAATTATGTTGCAAAGCGCAAGAACAACGACTATTGAAGTTGTTAAGCACATTAACGAGTGTAAATGATGTTGCTAAGCACAAGAACAAGGAAAAAGAGATTAAGAATCATATGAACAACGACAATTAATGTTCTTAAGCACACAAACAAGCGAAAATGAGATTCCTAAGCACAAGAACAAATGCAAATGAGGTTCATAAGCACAAGATCAATTAAAAAAGAAGTTGTTAAGCACACGAACTACGCCAATTGAGGTTAAGCACACCAACAGGGGCAAATGAGGTTCCTAAGCACAAGAACAAATGCAAATGAGGTTCATAAGCACATGATCAAGGGCAAATTTTGTTGCCAAGCGCAAGAACAACGGCAAATGAGGTTGTTAAGTATAAGAACAAGTGTAAATGATGTTGCTAAATACAAGAACAAGGACAAAAAAGGTTAAGAAACATATGAACAACGATAATTGAGGTTGTTAAGCATACAAACAAGGGCAAATGAGGTTCCTAAGTAAAAGAACAAATGCAAATGAGGTTCATAAACACAAGATCCTTGGCAAAAGAGCTTGTTAAGCACACCAACAACGCCAATTAATGTTGTTAAGTACACAAACAAGATCAAATAAGGTTCCTAACAAGAAAAACAAATGCAAATGAGGTTCATAAGCACAAGATCAAGGGCAAAAGAGCTTGTTAAAAACACCAACAACGCCAATTAAGGTTGTGAAGCACATAAAAAAGGAGAAATGAGGTTCCTAAGCACAAGAAGAAATGCAAATGAGGTTCATAACCATAAGATCAAGGGCAAAAGTGGTTGTTAACCATAGGAACTACGCCAATTGAGGTTTTTAAGCACAAAAACAACGGCAAATGAGGTTCCTAAGCACAAGAACAAATGCAAATGAGGTTCATAAGCACAAGATCAAGGGCAAAAGAGATTGTTAAGCACACGAACAACGCCAATTGAGGTTGTTAAGTACACGAACAAGGGCAAATGAGGTTCCAAAGTACAAGAACAAATGCAAATGAGGTTCAGAAGCACAAGATCAAGGGCAAAAGAGCTTGTTAAGCACATCAACAACGCCAATTATGGTTGTTAAGTACATAAACAAGGGCAAATGAGGTTCCTAAGCACAAGAACAAATGCAAATGAGGTTCAAAAACATAAGATCAAGAGCAAATTATGTTGCAAAGCGCAAGAAAAACGACAAATAAGGTTGTTAAGCACAATAACAAGGGTAAATAATGTTGCTAAACACAAGAAGAAGGGCAAAAGAGGTTAAGAAGCATATGAACAACGATAATTAAGGTTGTTAAGCACACGAACAAGGGCAAATGAGGTTCATTAGCACAAGATCAAGGGCAAAAGAGGTTGTTAAGCACACAAACAACGCCAATTGAGGTTGTTAAGCACACAAACAAGGGTAAATGAGGTTCCTAAGAACAAGAACAAATGCAAATGAGATTCATAAGCACATGATCAAGGGCAATTTATGTTGCAAAGCGTAAAAACAACGACAAATGAAATTGTTAAGTACAAGAACAAGTGTAAGTGATGTTGCTAAGCACAAGAACAAGATCAAAAAAGGTTGTTAAGCACATGAACAACGCCAATTGAGGTTGTTAAGAACATAAACAAGGGCAAATGAGGTTCATAAGCACAAGAACAAATGCAAATGAGCTTCATAAGCACATGATCAAGGGTAAATTATGTTGTAAAGCACAAGAACAACGACAAATGAAGTTGTTAAGCACAATATCATATGCAAATGAGTTTCATAAGCACAAGATCAAGGACAAAAGAGGTTGTTAAGCACACGAATAACGCCAATTAAGGTTGTTAAGCACACGAACAAGGGCAAATGAGGTTCCTAAGCACAAGAACAAATGCAAATGAGGTTCATAAGCACAAGATCAAGGCAGAAGAGCTTGTTAAGCACACCAACAACACCAATTGAGGTTGTTAGGTACACAAACAAGGGCAAATAAGGTTCCTAAGCACATGAACAAATATAAATGAGGTTCATAACCATAAGATCAAGGGCAAAAGAGATTGTTAAGCACACAAACAACGCCAATTGAGGTCGTTAAGTACACAAACAGGGGCAAATGTGGTTCCTAAGCACAAGAACAAATGCAAATTAGGTTCATAATCACAAGATCAAGGGCAAATTATGTTGCAAAGCGCAAGAACAACGACAAATGAAGTTGTTAAGCACAACAACACATGCAAATTAGTTTCATAAGCACAAGATCAAGGGCAAAAGAGTTTGTTAAGCACACCAACAATGCCAATTGAGGTTGTTAAGCACACGAACTAGAGCAAATGAGGTTCCTAAGAACAAGAACAAATGCAAATGAGGACAAATAGATGGTTTATTGTTGGAAGAAGAATAATTTACTAATACATCCTTTGGGGACAAACTAATACATCAACATTCGAATTCTAACTTTTTGACCTAGACAACAACCTAATGATCTAACTATGTTCTTATTATGGTTTATTGTTGGAAGAAGAATAATTTCATTCACAGTTTTTGTAACTTTTCCTGTTTACGAATTCTAACTTTTCCTGTTTACGAATTTATCTTCCAATATATCATATTTTTCTAATTTCTTCTTATTCTCGAATTTGTTTTTCCTTTTTAAGCATCTGGTTTGTTCAGTTCACTGTTTTTGTAGGAGGGTGGTGCTTGACTGGGCAGCAAGATATGATGACTACGTATCATCGATCAAGCAAAATTGAATGCACAAATGGGACAGCCTGTGTTCACTTTGAATTGATGTATGAAAGAGACCAACATAAAGGGTATAATGGAAAAAAATAAATTCTAAGTATACTTAATTGTGGATAATTAATTCTATCGGTAAATTGAAAAACATAAACATAGTTAAGGGGTATATTAGATATAATAAAGAGTGCAAGGGTAAATAGAAAATGGATGAAGTTTTAGAGGGTAAATAAGAAATTAACCCTATTATGATATCATCAAGCTTATATCCTCCAAAAAAATTATTAATATTAAAAAAAAATTAACAATTTTGCACCCATTTAGTAAAAATTTCCAAATTTGCTTAAATTGGAGAATTATTCTCTAGATTCAGGCCTTATTTCCGGAGAATAATTCTCCAGTTCTAGGCATTCTCTTTTGGTGAATTATTTTCAGATTCTGCAAAAATCAGAAAATAATTTTCAGTATTTGGACTTTTTGGCAATTTTTTTTATATGTTTGAATTTTTTTTTTAGAATTGTTTGTTTTTGTAATTATTATTATTGCATATCAATTATTCAAACAAATTTCATATTTAATATTGTTTGAATGTTTTAAATTTTAATTTGTTTGAAATTATTTATTCTAATTGTATTTTTAGATGTTTTAATTGTTTTGTTTTAGTTGTGTGAAATTTTATTTGGCAATTATATTTTGTAAGAATATGTTGTCAAATGGATAACAATATTGAAATTCAAATTATTTGGACGTAAAAAATAGAATTAAAATTACTAAATAAATACCTGAAATATCACTCCAAATTAAAATTACAATAGCATAAAAAATAAAATTACTAAATAAAATCTGGAATAACACACTACAATTTTAAAAATAATAACTATAGCATTTCAACTAGGGCTATCAAAAAAAGCTCGTAGCTCGTGGCTCGCTCGTGACTGATATCTGGCTCAATCGGTCAGCTCGTTCGATATTGGACCGAGCTGTTACGAGCTAGCTCGCTAACAGCTCGGGCCAAAATTAACGAGTTTGAGCTGGGGCCCAACAATTTGTGAATTTGTGAATTTGTGTATATTTTATACTGTCAAGCTTGGTCCAGCTCGGTCCAAAAATGTTTGTAAAATTTATTTTCTTCTTAAAACAAGGTCCGACCAAACCCAGTGAGCCAGCTCGTAGCTCGTGAGCTGGCTCGTCACTAGTTTGAGCTGATATTTTAGCTCGTGAACTGTTAGCGAGCTGGCTTGCTAACAGTTCGGTCCAGAATTAACGAGCTGAGCTAAGACCTAACTCGGCCTGAGCCAACTCATTTACAGCCCTAATTTCAACTATAAATTAACAAATTAAATAATTTACAATTAAAAGTTAAAAAAATTACAAAAACTTGAAATGGCCGAATCTCTCTTCTTCTCTTATGCCGAGACCTAGATTTTATAAAACAAAACTCTCTTTTCGGAAAATAATTTTCCGGAACAACGGATCCAGAAAATTATTTTCTGAAAATTAGAGATTGTTTGAAATTGGAGAATTATTCTCTGAAAGAAGACCTGAAACCGAAGAATAATTCTCCGGTCTGAGTAGATTTGAAACTTTTTGCTAAATTAGTGCAGATTGTTAATTTTTTTGTTTTTTTTTAATATTAAAAAATTTCGGTTATATTCGTTTGGACTGATTAGAGAGATGGTCCACCTAGCTATAGGCAATTTTTTTTTTTTTTTTACAGAAATTAAAGATTGATGCAACATTGAAACGTGTCAACTCCTAAGATATAGCATCTCATTTATATTAATTAGGTAGTAGAAGGAATATGTTCTTGCTTGTTTGTAGAGCACTTCTCTCCATATTTTTCTGCCGAAAGAAAAGAATTAGCTTCCGCCCTATGCGGCTATATATGTCTATATATATAGGGTTATTTTAAGTTTTAACTTCAGTGGAAGGTTAACAAATGCTACCCAGGTTTTCATTTGCCAAATCATCTTTCATTTGAAAGTAAGCTGTGAAGTACATTTATGAACTCACTCATAAATGTACTTTGGATATGTGACAAAATTTAATTTGAGGGAAATAATTTGAAAAATCATAAACGGCGAAATTATTTTGAAAATTAAATTATTCTTATATATACTTAATATTATGCATTCCTACTTGCATTCAAAAATATTTTTAATTAACAAAAAATGATTTATGGTTAAATTTTAAAGTATTTATACATAGTATACAAATATTTATTATTATTTTCTAAATGCTCATAAGAAAATTCATATTAAAAGTTTGTTAAATAGATATAAATAGAGCTTTCAAAATACTTCACCTTAATAACGCAAGGTATAAATATTTTTGTCAACTATTATAAGTACTTGAAAAAATCATGAACACATTAAAGTTTAGGATGAAGTGTAAATAAGAGGTGCCGTTTTTGCTCCTCTAATCTTTGTACTATTTAGATAAGAAAGATGCACAAATGCAAACAATCAAGTGCGCACTGAAATAATTCTGCACGCACTAATCTCTACTTTTATTCATAAGTTATTCTTCTTTAAGTTTAATATCCGAAGCCTGTTCTTATTTTTTCCTTATTTCAAGATTTGAGGACCGTTATGCATATCTTCCACTACGACAACTTTTTCAACTCTTACATGTTCAAGATTTGAAGTAGATACATTTTGATTTACACGGACGATAATATATATATATTTTTTAAATAAAATTACACGACTATAAAATGCAAGCTAGTTGAGAGTTGTTAAACTTGCCAACTATAACTTCGAACATCAGTAATCCTCTAGCTAATCCTTCTCATATCCATTAATCCATGACACCTCACAACCGCAGTCTCCTCTCCTTCCTCATCATATTCACTTCCTTCCTCCTCTTTTCCAACTGCCAGGAAGAATCAGAAACTCAAATTCTACTCGAAGTCAAGGCTACTTGGGGCAACCCTTCAGCTCTTTTCTCCTGGAACTTGACTTCAGACAACCCCTGCAGCTGGAATGGCATTTACTGCACTAACGGTTTCATTACAGAAATCAATCTTGCAAACGAAAACCTAAACCAAATAATTCCTGATTCCATATGCCGCTTGAAGAACCTCTCTCGCCTTGACCTCTCCAACAACGAACTCCTCAGCCCCTTCCCAGAGTTCCTCTACAATTGCTCTTCCCTACAATACTTGAATATATCCCTCAACTACTTTGTTGGCACTCTTCCTACAGACATAGATAAGTTGCCATCCTCTCTTACTTATCTTGATCTGTCAGGAAATAATTTCACCGGGGAGATACCTGCTTCCATTGGTCGTTTAGTGGGATTAAAGGAGCTCCACTTGAAATTCAATTTTTTTAATGGTACCTATCCACGAGAGATTGCAAATTTGTTCAATTTAGAACAATTATCTCTTGCTTGGAATCATTTCCTTAAACCGACCCAGATACCACCTGAGTTTGGCAACCTGATTAGACTCAAACTTCTTATGATGAGACAAACAAACACAATCGGCGAAATTCCAATTACACTGTCTAAACTTACTGAGCTTGAGCACTTGGATTTGGCATGGAACCAAATAAATGGTACTTTACCCAGTTGGATTTGGTCCCTGGAGAAACTACAGATACTATACCTGTACTCCAATAATCTTACGGGTGAGATCAGTTTCACTGGTCCCATTCGCTGCCTTAATTTGTTTGGACTAGATTTGTCACTAAACAAACTGACAGGTTCAATACCCGATAGGTTTGGTGTTCTAAAAAATCTGTCGACCCTTTTGTTGTACCATAATTTTCTTAGTGGCGAAATACCAGCAAGTGTTGGATTTCTGCCAAAGCTAACTAACATTCGTTTGTTTAATAACAACCTTACTGGGGTATTACCCGAAAGTTTAGGGAACTATTCGAGTCTTTCAGATCTCGAAGTACAAGAAAATAAACTATCTGGTCACTTACCACCTCATCTTTGCTCAGGGAATAATCTTGTGTCAATTGTGGTATTTGATAACAATTTTACTGGTGAGATACCGTCATCTCTCGCAGATTGCTACACGCTAGATAGTATCCATTTGTACAAAAATAGATTTTCTGGAGAGTTCCCATCAAAAATTTGGTCAATCGCTAATCTTACTAAGATAATGATTCATGACAACGAGTTGACTGGTATACTCCCTAAAAGGCTACCACCGAACCTCACTCAGCTTGAAATATATAACAATAATTTCACAGGAGAAATTCCATCCTTTGCTAACCGACTTCAAGTTTTTAGGGCATCAAACAACTCCTTTTATGGAGAGCTCCCCAGTAATTTAACTGGACTATCATGTTTGCAAGAACTGTCACTTGCTTCAAACCAAATTCATGGATCAATTCCCCAAAGCATCCAAGTTTGGAAGTCTCTTACCATGCTAAATCTAAGTAACAATAAGTTAACAGGCTCAATACCCGATTCAATTGGGTCACTTTCAGGTGATCTAACAACTCTCGATTTATCCAATAATGAACTTTCAGGTTCAATTCCAGTCGAAATGAACAACCTGAAACTCTCTATTCTAAATCTATCAGCAAACAATTTGTCGGGTAGGATCCCGCAATCACTTGAGAACCAAGTATACATCCATAGTTTTCTATCCAATCCCGGTCTGTGCTCAGACTCTAATTCCAACACCAATTTGAATTTAACTGTATGCCATATTACCACGAGCAGCTCAAATAGACCCTATATAGAACTCATTGCTATATTTACAAACCTTGGATTTGCTGTACTTATTAGTATTGGGGTGGTTGGGATTTTACTACTGCGAGCATGGATTAAGAGAAAAACGGCTGGTTGTCATGAGACTGCATGGAAGCTAACTTCCTTCCACAAGTTTGATTTTACACAGTACCAGATAATCCAGGGCCTTAAAGAGGAGAATATCATTGGTAGTGGCGGTTCTGGTAAAGTTTACAAGATCAGTCTAAACAATAATGAAGATCAAATAGTAGCTGTTAAAAGAATTTTTGTTGGTCAAGTCAAAATGGATAGTAACCTGGAAAAAAATTTCAATGCAGAAGTTAGTATACTTGGTAAAATTCGTCATGCCAATATTGTCAAGCTCCTTTGTTGCATATCGAGTACCGATTCAAAGCTCTTAGTTTATGAATACATGGAGAATAGTAGTTTGGATCGATGGCTTTACGGTAAAGAGAGGATGGATGGATCTCGACCATTGGATTGGCCAACAAGGCTAGGAATTGCAATTGATGCTGCAAAAGGCCTTTGCTACATGCACCATAGTTACTCTCAACCGATAATGCACCGGGATATAAAATCAAGTAACATTTTGCTTGATATGAAATTTAGAGCAAAAGTTGCTGATTTTGGCCTTGCTCGAGTACTGGAGAAGTCTGGTGAACCTGAGACAGTTTCTGCTATTCAAGGATCTTTTGGATATATCGCACCAGGTTTTGTGTTATTTCATTTAATTTAATTTGATTTTGTTACATCATTATTTTCTATGAAATGGGAACACACTAAGAATCTTGATTTGTTTATCTGTACCATTGGCAATAACTCTAGGGCCTTCCCTGATAGAAACTAAGACTCATTAATCAATTGGACCAGAACCATTAAAATTGTAGGTAAAGACTTTAGAACCATTAAAATTTGAATTATTGCTCTTCGTCCAAATTAAATTACATATATAATATTTTTCCAATTCTTTAAATTTGAGCATAATTTAAAAAAGTTTATATATCTTGAATTTGCATTAATTTTATCATTTTCAAGAATGTGGGACGAAGAGGAAAATCAATGAGAAAGTAGACGTGTACAGCTTCGGAGTTGTTCTTTTAGAGTTGACGACAGGGAAAAGAGCTAACGAAGGAGATGAGTATGAAGCCTTGTCAGACTGGGCTTTGCGATTATACCTAGAGCATAACATTCTTCTTGACATGATAGATGAGGGCATTCGAAATGATCAAGAGTATTTACCTGACATCGCTGCTGTTTTTGAATTAGGTTTGAGCTGCACCTCTAAGGATCCGATTGCAAGGCCAACAATGAAAATGGTCCTTCAATGCTTGAGTCAGTATGATCAACGCTCATAATGGCTTTCATTACGATCATTATGAGGAAGCTCCTTTCATCCTTTCCAAGAAAGGCAGCAGGAGAAAAGATTTGTCTGATGATTTTGACCACAAAGAAGATGACGATACTAGTGGCAGTTTTGTAGTGCATGTATCTTAATCGGCCATGCATATACTCTGTTTTTTTTTACTTTTCTTATTTAAAAATCTACTAGTCAGCTCGTTGTATCGGATGGAGAAACAAACACTACTACAAAATTGTTAACTATACACGGCATATCATACACGAATACAAGAAAATCTCAATTAAACAGTGTGTAAAGTGAGGAGGCAATCAGGCAAAAATAAGTTCAACCATATAATACGATCCTTGCAACTAGTCAATATTTCCATGAATGCCATTGGAAATAAGTTTTCCTTACTTTTTCCATGAACTTACCCTTAAAAATAACACACATGTGGAAATCCTTTCAGAGTTGGCCCTAACTAGATTATTTGTAAAGATAAAAAACGTGTGCTGAGCATCCAAACTTGAAACCCACCACTCTCTCTCTCTCTCTCTTTCTCTAAGACCGAGCACCCAAGTGTGGTGGAGCTAGAAGGCAACTGCCAACTACCACCTTGGTACCGACCCTCACCATCTGCAGCTTGTAAGTGATGGTGGGTCCCCCGTGTATTTATATGTTGTTGTGATTTAGTAAATACCAAAATAGTGCAATTAGTCAACTAACATTAGTTGGTCTTCTTGTGCTGAAGTTGCTTGTGAAAATAATTGAACAAAAAAAAGAATAAATACATGACTTGTGTGCTTTCATGCTCACTACACTTGACCCCTACCGGAAATAACCAACCATACACCAATAACTTGTCAAGTACAATTCAGTGACCAAAATTTGGCACTTCAATTTCATCAATCTAGGAACTAACAATGTGTTGCAAAGAAAGTATTTGTGCAAATGCCTAAAATAGGAAGAAGGTGTTTTAAAGCTTCAATGTTAGTAAGTTTTAGATTCTCACTGACCTTTGATTCATTAAATCCAAATCAATGTTTTAAAGATTCAAGCATCATATATAGACTGACACTTGCACCTCTCCAATCAATGAAGCGAAATTTAGCAATGCCAGCTCCAGCGTCACCCTTGCACCTTGCTTCGTAAGCTATCAAGCTAGATAGCCTCAAACGGTGTACACTAAGGCAGGGGCGGATCTAGAATTTCAGTCAAAGATGGACACAAAATGCTAATAAAAGTCCAATTTTTTTTACTATATATATAATCTCATGAGCTATAGTACAAAATGCTAACAAGACTATAAAATAAAAAGTAGAATTATTTTACATAAAAAAAAAACAAATAGAATCATGTCGATGACGGTGAACAAAGCTTGCATCTACGAGTCTTTATTGTTGAAATCTTTACATAATTCTTTTATTATTAACACCCTTGAACAAATTCCTCTTAATATAAGTAACCAAACAATTGTCCAACCATTGATGATCTCCCATGCTATTTCTTGAGTCGTCTTTCACCAAATTCATTGCTGAAAGTACCTGCTTAACACTAGCAGTAGTCACCGGTAATATCAATGTCAATTTCACTAATTTGTAAACCAAGGAATAAATAATGTATTTTTTTTTCATAAGTTTTTTTAGAAAGTTCAACTGATCCCCTTACCTCTAAAAAATCACTATTATTTTGCTAATCCAAATGGTAATTCTCCAATTGATTTCTAGAGTACGAAGTTCCCATTGGTTGAAATTCGCAGGATGTAATTGAGCAAGTTTAAGCAACTTGTGTTTGTTAAATGAAGAAAAAGAATCATTTTGATCTAAACATGACATACATATAAGAAGTTCGGTAGTTTTTTGTGTAAATCTATCATTAGTCTCTTATAATTGCATATCAATAACCGTATTAAATATTTCAGTATTAAACATTTCAACACGATAATAATGCAAATTATTAAATCTAATTAGTCAATGCCTTGATATACCGGGATGGATACCCTCCATGTATGGAATTTCAATACCGTATTTCTCACAAAATGTGCACACTTCTTGAAATAACATTCCCCATCCACTCTTTCTTATTTTTTGCAACTGAGATTTAGCGGTTCTCACAAAACACATGGCATTAACCACATCTTGATTTTTACGTTGCAAGACTTGTGATAAATCATTGGTAATGCCTAATAACTTTCTCATGAGATGACAATTGAACACAAAATCAAAAGATTGCATCATTTCCAATAGTCCAATTGTCTCTCCTTGATGTTCATCTCTTATCCCCTCCAATTCTACTTCCTCAATTACATCCATCGTGACCGAAAATAGTATAATCAAACTATTTAAAAATTTGTAATAAGAACTCTATCGAGTATTGCATGGACGTGCAAGACCCATTTTTTGATTCAAACATTTTCCAGTTCCAAACTCATCATTTAAAAGAGCCTGCACAATTTTCTCCAATTGTTTCTCACGTAATTGATCATGCCTTTTACAAGATGCACAAACAACATTGAGCATAGTAGAGACCATTTGAAATAAACGTCAAACATTGTTATGTTTATTGGCTGCCACAACAAGAGTTAGTTGAAGTTGATGTGCGAAGCAATGCACATAGTATGCAAATTCGTTTTCCCACATGATCAATTTTTTGATACCATTGAACTTCCCACGCATATTACTAGCTCTATCATATCCTTGGCCACGTAATCTAGAAAAGGTTCGACAGTGCTTGCTGAATAAACTCTCAAGTGCCGCTTTTAATTTGGAGGGATGTAGTGTCGGGAACATGAATAATATCTAGAAACCGTTCAAAAACATAACCTCATTAGTTCACAAATTGAATCACAACCGCCATTTTTTTCTTTAAATGAGATATCTCTTGACTCATCAACCAAAACAGATAACCATTCATCTCCAAGCCCTGCAATTACCTCCTTAATTGTCTCCTCTGCACAAGCGTCCGATAATCCATATCTTGTATAACAATATGTCTATCAAACACAGTTTGAATGCTTTGGTTTTGGTCCATCAAATTCAAATTACACATCCTATAAGCTTGATTGTTCAAACTATTTGAATTAACGACATGTTTGTCAAATCTTTTCTTTGATTTCCAATTTCCACACCCTTTTCCTACAAAAATCCATTCCTCCTGAACCAACATTATCCAATATAAATAGATAACAACAATAGAAAAATGCCACATTTTTATCGATGTTATATTCCAACTAAGTATTGTATAGACTAAAAACCAGAATCAGAAGGAGGTTCTTGTTCAGCACTGTTTAGAAAATGCTCAAGTGGATGAGACCAAATTAATTTTTTATAAAACACATTTAAAATATTTCATTTTATACTTTATTATATAAATTTATAAACTTTCTATTTAGTCATTATTAGTTATACGAGTAGGGATAAAATGCTCGTTGTTTTTGTGCTCCAATCATGTCCCATATCCTTATCTTTGCTTTTGAAGTCCAAACAACCGATCTGAATTGTTCAATATGATTTCTATATTAAAATATACTTGGAGACTAAATTTTATAATTTTGTATAAATTGTTTTACTAATTTTTTACATATGTACAAATTCACTATTTTTGGATGGTTCAGAATCTTCTGATTTTGTACCTTTTTAAAAAATAGTAAAATATTTCCAAAAGAAATATATAATTTGCTCTCCAATACATTTTAATATAGAGATCATGTTGAGTGGTACGAATCAACTGATTGGATTTTAAAAACAGAGATAAGTATGTGAGAACACAAAAGCAATGTGGCAATTTTAACATTACTCTAATTATATTTATACTAAATATAGTGACATCTATATGATAATAGAAGCACCAATTCTACAAAAAATTTATAGCACCCTGTTTGTGTTGTGTCAACAAAAATGATGAACAATGACATCAAGAACCGTTCGATATATAGTTTTCTACTGGAAAAATTCAAGCATAATTTTTCACCCAATTACAAGTAAAGAAAATTTATAGGTGTACTAACAATGAAGGGAAGATTACCTGAAATTTTCAACTAATATAAGCTTAAAGAGAATCTCAAACTTAAAAAAAGGTGAAAAAAATCAAGCTAGTTTTGATTTTCTTGAAGTCACTGGGTTTATTATTTCTTCTCTTAAATTGTGCAGTCGTATTTCACAGGTTACTGGTATTTATAAACCACATGAAGAGTGCTAAAAAACTTTGAAAGCTAAGCAAAAATTAATAATAAAAAAACCTTAAGAAGTTGCTTTATTAGCAACCTTATAAGTTGACACATATAATTTATAATTGAGAATATAATGGATCAGTTAATATCAAGCCTATTGTTTAACTGCAAGGCAGCACTTATTAGATTATTATATATGAGATCTATTGTATAATTAGCTGCAGCATTTTCAACTAAACAGAGCATATTCTGTTTCAGAATACAATATGTGTCTATGTGAATAAAGATTTATTGCTTGTAGATTATTCTTTCTTCAATGATAATTTAATCAAAAAGCTTTGTACAAGACGAAATCAAATTGTTACCAAGTAGAAAGTTCTACTACTATGGATTTTTCACTATTTAAGGCTGCGTTCTCAGTAGGATTATACAGATCTCCAAACAGTTCCTTTATACACATATCAATTTTATTTTTTCAGTATTATCCAAGTAAATGGAGCAGTTTGTGCAATCACAGAGGTCCAAAGGCCTTGCTACTGTTCTAGCAATCGGCACAGCACTTCCACCCGTCTGTGTTCCTCATGATACATACCCCGACATGTACTTCCGGCTTACCAATAGCGAGCATCTTACAGAGCTAAAGGAGAAGATGACCAGGATATGTAATTAGTTCATTCTCCTGATTAGCTTTTCTATTAAATTTCATCATTATTTCTAGTTCACTCATGCAAAGTTTGGGAACCAAATTAGTAATGTCCATTGTCAATTTATTACTATCGAAATGCCATGAAATTGAGTATTACTTATCATATCGTTGTGCCAATTAGTAAATGAAACAATTCTTACTAAAGTACCTTAAAAAGTTAAAAATCTTATCCTCTTGAACATTGAAGGCTTTCCATGTTAAATCATCTCTTGATTAATTGTAGGTAAAAGCTCAACTATTAAGCAGCGATATATGGGCTTGATGGCAAATAACGGAGAAATTTTAAAGAAGTATCCAAACATTGCCTACCACTCGGCACCATCTCTAAATGCCCGATGGGAAATCGTCTCAGAGGAAGTAGCAAAGCTAGCAAAAGAGGCAGCAACAGTGGCCATCAAGGAATGGGGCCAGCCAGTGTCCAATATTACCCACCTCATCTTTTGTACAAATAGCGGTGCTGAATGTCCAGGAGCTGATGTTCGGCTCGTGCATCTACTTGGCCTCCCTACAAATGTTAGGCGCGTCATGCTTTACTACCAAGGATGTCACGGTGGCGCAACTTCGCAGTGTATAGCAAAGGATTTCGCTGAGAACAATCATGGTGCGGGTGTTCTTGTGGTCACCTCTGAATACATTATTCATGGGTTTCGTGGCCCTTTTGAATCTCACCCGGATGATCTTGTTTCTCAAGTTTTATTTGGTGATGGGTCTGCTGCTGTGATTGTCGGTGCAGATCCCGCTTTAGAAGTTGAGCGCCCGCTCTATGAGCTCATCTCTACTAGGGAAATCATGATCTTGAATACTATGGATGCACTTGCAATGGTACCAAGGGAAGTAGGAAACCTCGTCACTTTAGCACCTTCCATACCAAAGCACATCTCGGAAAACATCCTAGGTTGTATCCAGGAAGTATTAAAGCCATTAGGTATTACCGATTTAAATTCTTTATTTTGGATTGTTCACCCAGGAGGCCCTAAAATTTTAAAAATGGTTGAGGAGAAACTTGAATTGGAGAAAGACAAGTTCAACATGACAAGGAAGGTACTAACCGATGTTGGGAACTTGTCAAGTCCAACGGTACTGTTTATAATGAATGAGATGAGAAAGAAATCAATTAATGAAGGAAAGGCTACCACAGGCGATGGGCTCCAATTTGGGATGCTCCTCGGCATTGGGCCTGGACTTTCGATTGAGGCTATTGCTCTACGCTCAGTTACCATTTAACTTGTCTCTCTCTTTAATTTGCAAAAGACAGTTTACAATGCAACAGTAATAATTAATAAAGATAATAACCAAAAGTACATGTAGCTTTTTAAGGTTGGAGATGCATTAGGAGAACGAGGAAAATGTTGTCATAGATAATTGGAAAAAGAATAAAATTAATCTTAGCGCATGGCACCTTTAGATTTTATTTTTCAAAGCTAGTTTTTTTCTTTTTAAAGCTTAATTGTTTCCTCATGTTGGATTTATCCAAGTTAGTTGGGTTTTTTTTTTATTTAAATAAAGTGTTTCGCACTTTTCTTGCGTTTCTCTTATTTGTGAAATAATGTTGAACGTTCTAGCTCTTAATTAATAGTGACGTCGGTTGTCATAATGTGATTAATTAACTATCATTATATAAAGGAAAAAATGAATTAGAAAAAAAAATTACAATGTTTCAACTACATGAAGACCATGCTGCTTCTGAAAAACATTTGTATTACAATCAAGGATACAAGTGAGAATACACCCGGATATTTTGCAAGATAAACTCATGAAAAATGATGCTCAATTACTATAACTGTTTTATAATAGAACAAGTGAAGCAAGAAAACAGAATGCAGATAATTAAGGGGCCAAATAGAAATTCTCTTTCCTCCGAAAAAACATAAAAAAAAATCAAATATATAAATTATCAATGAAGGCTGTTCTTTGATACAACAAGTCAACAAATTGATGCACATAAATTTGTTTGCTCACGAAGATTAAGCACATTCCGGAGCCAGCATTTAATTGAAATTTTCCATTTTGTCAAGCCATCTTGTGCCTAATAAGCAGTGAGAATCTGAAAGCAAATTGAATTACCGAAAAAGATCATAAAAATATGGTATGTGACCAAATACTTGTAACACACTCTGATCGGAACCAACTCCTCTTTGAAACGAGAAATAAAATTGAAGAATTTCGAAATTCTCTGGTTGGATCGCACGTAACAACAGAATATGATTTCATTTGAGGCGATTTGGGAAGAAAATTTGTCTCCGGCAAATTCCCGTGAAAAAAGGAAGAGATTTGATGAGAATTGATTTGAGAGAAAAAGTGCGCTATTTTTATTTCCAGAGTACCCTTCTATCGCTATTAGGCGTACATGATGACTCTCAGGGAAAATTGAATTGGAAATTGAGGAAATAACAAGGAATTCAGAAGAATCTAGGAATATTGAAGATTTGACAACAAAGGTAACTGTGCGTAAGCACAAGAGAAAAGCTCTGAAAATTTTATCATTAATCACTGATATCCATACTCATATTCACCCATATATTGTGATCGCCTAATGCTCTAATTATATTTAAATCGTATAATCTAGATTAAGCAAATTCATGAGATCATAACATGTCAAGAGTCATGTCAGCACTTCATAAACTTGCAAAAGTTGAACTCTCTACTGCAAGAAAGCCTTATGTAATGTATGTATATCATACTATATGTATATCAGTATATGCAATTAGTTTATTGCAGTTGAAGGTTAAGTTCTTTTTAAAACTAGTACTGCCCTTGTACCAAATTCAAAATGACCATATTCATACTATACCAGATTTCCTACTTGTAACATATTCATACTTGTACTGTAGCCAGAATGTACTAGATTCCTATTTGTATCAGATCTTATACTGTACCAGAAACTAGACCTGTACAATGACAGAACTGGTACGACAGCCATACTGGTACAGATTTATGAAAAAAAACAAAAAAAAACAGATGGTTTAGCAACAAGACAGTATCTGATAATAAGTTAATCAATTGTCACTTAATCATACTTGTACCGTGTCCAGAATGTACTAGATTCCTATTTGTATCAGATTTTATACTGTACCAGAAACTAGACCTGTACAATGACAGAACTGGTACGACAGCCATACTGGTACAGATTTTATGAAAAAAAAAAAAAAAAAAAAAACAGATGGTTTAGCAACAAGACAGTATCTGATAATAAGTTAATCAATTGTCACTTAATCATGTGCTAATTCTTTTACCTAAGGAAAATGCAAAAAAAAAAAAATGAAGCGTATCTGGGACAATGAGATTCCCAATTTGATGCTGGTAGCGACTACATGCTTTTCAGAAAAAAAAAAATATATATTCTCAATTTGGAGCTTCTTCATGACATCTAAGGCAAAATTAATCATTAGGATTTATTCGGCCACTGAAATATATGTTGAACTTGAGAAATATGAGGTTCCCGATGAATAGGGGCAGAATTGGAAAATGCATTTTTATTGGACTCATTTTCTTTTCAGTTTGAGTATGAGTGTTGGAAGCAGTGTTCTAAATAGCTAGTTATAGCTCCGCTATAGCTTTTTCAGACCATAAACGCTACGCTATGAGATAAAAGTGCGCTATTTCAGCTACAGCTGCTTTAGTTGTAATAGCTGACCGCTTTTACCGCTACGCGCTATGCGCTATTGCTACCACTATGCTACATGGGTTTTTGTATTTCTGTTCATATTTCTGATGCTACATGATCTGCTATGATAAGTATGCTAAACTGAACTATATGTTTTTGTTCATATTTGTGATTTAGTTTCTCATTTTATATCGGAAAATATTCAAATATTAATTCTTTCTTTTGTTTTCTCTTCGTCTAATATTCACCTGTAAAATTATCGTCGTTAATTTTATTGAAAGTTTATTTCGATTATTATAATATATAAAATATTTAAATAAGTATAATAACTTTATTTCACTTATAAAATTAATTGCTCTTCGTCTATTATAATTTGTAATACTATGAAATATGAACTATTAAATAATATTACCTTGTATATTCTTTTTTTTTTCCTTCTTATTTGCATGATTGAAAAAAAAATATAGACTTAGATCAGTTATCATTTAGTAATTACTCAATTCTCCAATATTGACCATGTTGATAATTAGTAAAAATATAAACTATAAATTTTGAAAACGCTATGTATGAAAGCTTCCGCTAAAGCTGCGCTATACGCTATAGCCTTTTTTTTTGTCTCCCCGCTACGCCGCTATAATCGCTATTTAGAACCTTGGTTGGAAGTGTATCTTTCTTCTCCCTCATTATTTTCTAAAGGATGGGCTTCCTTTCTCTTTACTCAAATGGACTCATTTAATTTTGGTACTTGTCTACGAGTAATAAGTTGTTAACTTTCAACACCTCATGTGCATTGCACTATTTAACTTAATGGCACATGTAGTTGGTCTTCCGAGTTAGCTAGAAGAAATGGTCACATGTGTGTGTGTGTGTGTGTTTTTTTGGCATTATGTTATGCTTGATTTTTTTTTTTCCTGTGATATGCTATAATTTGATCTATTATGCATCTTTCATAACACGGTTCACTTCTTGTTTTATTAAGAATTATTAATTATTGACTTGTTTCCTCAAAAAAAGAATTATTAATTATTGAGGGCAGAACATAGGACTGGTACATGCTGAGTTGTACAAGTGACGTTATGAACTTAGAATCAATCTGCAAAAGAGAATTTGATATTATTATGATTCAGTTTTTTGTTTCTCTATTGTTGTATTGGTACTCGAATACTCGGGGCTTTCCATAAATGAAAGGGAACATGTAGGTTGATGGTATTTGCTAGTATGATTGATGGTTCGGTACTGAATTAATATTTTTTTGTGTTAATATGGGAGAATTCATGATATAATTACTAATCATTAGTTAAGGGAACAAATGCAATGTTAATTCAAATGAAATCATTTTTCTTGTATTCTAATATATTTTTTTAGAATAATTCATTTCATTATCAATTTTATTGCGATCAACAAAATTCAATTGGAATTATTCACTATTGAATTCTATTAAATTGAAATCAATTGAACTCCATTGAGTGGTGTGTTCTTCCCATCAACTCTTAATTCTTTTATTAGAGATTTAGAGTAGTCATAATTTTTCATCATTTTTTGACCACTTGATGTGATATTAAATTAATTTGAAATTTATAAATTTTGCATGTAAACTCATCAAAAACTTGATACATAAAATCATCTTAATTTTACACTCATTATTAATATTATTTGTAATAACGATTTCAAGAGATTGTTGGTATACAAATTAAAATATAATAAATTGTCTAATTTTCCATCATAACACTATGTTTTTATTTCTCATTTTAAATTACAGTAATTGTTGTCATACAAATTATAATATTCTAAATATCTAATTTTTGTGTCAAAACTTGAAACTTGCCTATTTTCCAACTAAAACAAATAAAATTTCTGATTTTCTCTTACTTTAATCTTATTTTAAACTTCTATTTGATTGATTAGAATAACCCAATTTTAAAACTATTAAACCTTTAAACAAAAGTTAACTAAAAAGGCCCTTAAAATATATTTAAATAAATTTTCTCAACAAGGTTTTGTCTGGGAAGCTCTGCTTGGAAATTGTCTGATCATTAATTCATTATTATGCATTCTAGAAGCAAATTTTATGTGTACAAGGCGATCAAATTTTAGGACCTTGTTATTATTTTTCTTTTATGCGTGTGGTGTTTTTTATTCAGGATTGGGAAGTTTGCTGGTTCTTGATTTAATTGCTGTGTTTTAGACTGGATATTGTTGGATATATGTAAAAAAAAATTGCCTTTTCTTTCAGTTCAAATGTTGTCCGTCCAATTTTTTTTTATAACAAGTACTCTGGCACCAAGTACACAAAACTCAACTATAATTCTGACAAAGTTTTGCAATGAGTCACATTTAATAGCATTAATATGAAGGATTGACAACAAAATACATCTGATCTATTTGTGAAAACACGGATCCATATTGCTCTAGATTTAGTACGATTTTCAATTTAAAATCTAGATTGATGAGGGATTTGGAATGATAAATTTTATTTAACAATCGATTGTCATAAGAAAAATTCTACTTTATCAATATATTTATTTATTGTGTACATGGTCTTGGATTGTGTTGGATTGGATTGGATCCTTGTTTGAAGCAAACTTGACTAGGCCTCATTTGGGCTGGGGGCAATATACTATCCGTTGCGATCTAGTGGTTGCTAGCAATGTTCATTTAATATTAGCCCAGTAAACTTTGTTTATATGGGCAATGTATAGTCGTCCCTGACAGCACTTACATAGGGAAGCAGAGCGCGTCTAATGCGCATCAGACTAAAATCAGTTGAATGCCTTCTTTGAACTGTCTGATTTATAAATACTTAATCTACACGAATTTTGAAGCAGTGCACACAAATTTTGGATTGAATCAGACGGTTCCAAGCGGACACTGGACCGATTTGGTCCGATGCTCATCAGACACCCCTCCGTTCAAGGGCTCATCAGACACCCCTTACATTGAATTTTTAATTATATTTTTCTATTAAACGTGACATTTTTTTTTTCAATTATCGGGATAATATGAGAAATTAATAATTTGATTTTTTTTTTATTAAAAGAAATCACATTTAATTTGCACGTTGGCAGAAATTATGAATTATGGACTGTTAATTGGTAATTCTATATTGGGCTTCTAATTTTAATTTGTAGTCCAACGTAGCAATTTTTAACTAAATTTAAAAATAGAGATACTCTTAAGTTATTTTTTTTAATTATTTTACGACAGATATTAACAATATGTATATATTCTTCTACTGAACAAAGGGGTGAGTCACTTTTGAAACAGAGTAGGAGCATCATATCATCATCCGCTTTTATATTGGACTAAATTTTGACTTTTGAATTCTGTATAAACTTGCCAATTACGCAAGGACTTGTTCAAAACTAATTATCTGTATAAAAAAGTGCATTCCAATCTTGATTCTTGACAAACAGGGGCTCACTCCAAGAACGTCCAACTGCCACTACATATATCTTGGGGATTCAAAATTTCAAAACATTCCTATCTTCATCAAAAATTTGCAAGTCATATATATACACATATGCTAATTTCGATGGAGATGTACCGACATAGAGACATTTTGGTGAAGGCTATTTTGGTCGCTTCTCTCCTCTTGCTTATAGGTTCAAGCATGGCAAGAATGGATCCACAACCACAAGTTTGCAATAGAGATGGTGTATGTATTCATCCACATCATTAATAGTATTTGGGGAACCCATATAGTTGGTCATTCAAATATGTTGGTATGTAGTTTTCTCAGAATTTTGCAAGGATAAGGGAAGAAATCAAATTGTGCTGGAAAGAATTTTCCCTAATACATGGTGTTATTGAGCTAAATTTGTAGTTCATAAACAATATAGTATTCTTGTTGACTTATATATATGTTTACATTAATTGTTTGCCTTTAATTATTGTTCGTATTACTGTTACCATGATTTCAACCATGGAGAGCTACCTCCATCTATCCGAGAGTTTACAAACCCCACGGACATGACGCTTGCAGTGATCCACACATTAACTAGTACGTACATACTTCAGTACGAGGAATCATATCCTAATGAAATATAGTGACCCTTCCTTTTACTCCTTTTTTTTTTTTTTTTTTTTAGATAATACTGGACTTGTCTGTGTAATACTTAACAGCTAGTGCACTGTTGTGGTTGAAAATCTGAGATTAGGACAGGTAACAAGTTGACTCATATACCGATTGGTACAGACGTACAGTGTTGAGTTGAAAACTTGTGTGTTCTGTCAATGAAGCAGAGTGATATCTCAACTTTTGCGTGACCGATGTGTACAGTGCCTATTTGGGGATAGCACAGCGGGTCAGTATTTTGTGCTTTGAGATTCGTGCAGGACGTATTTGAACAGTTGAGATTTTTCAAAAAACACTCAAAAGTTTGAGATATGTCGGAGAATGTGAATTCTTGGGTGGCTAAGGTCTATGTTTTCAAAAGGGTTTGAAGAGGACAGATGATTAGAAGTAGGTACCTTAATTAGTTTGTATGATCCTTTTGTAATACTAACAAAGGTTTCTTAATTAAACGGGCATGTTTCATGCTTTTATAAAAAAAATATTAACAGCGTTCATATTAACTCTTCTTCCGAATTATTTGGTCTGGTGGTCATGTTTCTCTTTGTTTTTTTTTTTGAAACACTGATAGTGGCTATCAGTTTATGTTTTTCTGTTTCTCTTTGTTTTATTAACTCCTTTATGACGGAAATTGAAAATTATCTTTGGGATAAGCAATTTCTAGATTTCAATTTTACCTATTGTAGGTTGGAAACATGAAAGGACAATTCTTTAAAAATAGTAAATAATTGAGTGGCTTGACCTTCAATCATTAATAAAAAATATATAACATTAATAAAAAAAATTATATATTGCTCTTGACTTTTATATATAAAAACACACAAGCACAGTAGCACACCTTTTGGTTTCCTTATTATAATTTCCTTTAAAATGGACCGACTTTTCAGATTATAAATATATATATATACAGGGGGGATTTAGAGCTATTTAAAGGAGTGCTTAGCCACCCTCATTATCTTAAAATTTTAATTATGTATGTTGAAAATATTAGTGGATCCGATAAGCCTCAGACTCAGACCCGTTAAGGGTAATTGCATCATTGGCTAAATATTAGAGAAAAAAGGAGCAACTGTTACCTCCACTTGTTTCTCTAATTTTTTGTTACTGTTAGAGACACATAGGCAATTAATGCATGTACAGTAGGCATACGTTATAGATTAGCTTTCTGTATAAAAGGCTTAAAAACAGCCACTGTAAAATACAACAGTCAATAAAATCATTTTTCAAGCATCTCTTAATTTCTCTAATTTCCTCTCTAATTCTCAACATGGTATCAAAGCTGGACTAAGATCCAACTCAAAATCCTCAATTCCACAGACAAGAACTGTGATTCAAATGTTCGAATTCAAAACCAGAAAAAATACATCACCAGTAGCTGAGAAAATCGAATTCGGCAACAATCCTCAACATGGCTCAAAATAATGAAAAGCTCACGGGGGTAACATTAAATGGCAAGAATTACCACTTGTGGGCAAGGCAAGTTACTTTTGCCTTAAGTGGGAAAGAAAAGAGCAACCACATCAATCCAGAGTTCAAAGCTCCGGAGTTAACCACATCATCAACCGAACCAGAAAAAAAGGCAGCGGCTAAATGGAAGTCAAGCGATCACCAAGTAATTACTTGGTTACTCGCAACAATGGAACCTCAAATCGCTGACCTACTTTCATATCAAGACACAGCAGTAGAGATTTGGCAAAGGGCAGAAAAGCTATATGGCCATCGGAAAAATTATGCCCATATTTATCAAATCCAAAGAGAAATCCAACAGACAAAACAGCAAGGTCAATCAACAATGGAGGTATTTGGATACCTCCAAAGGAAAAAAGATGAACTCCGAATTTATAGACCTCCTACTACTGACCTTGCTGAGATTCAAAGAAGGGAGGAGCAAGATGGCATCTTTCAATTCCTAGCAAGCCTTGATTCTACATATGAGGCAGTGAGGTCTCAGATACTATTGCTGGCCGAATTACCCACCTCTGATGAGGTGGTGGCTATGGTGCAAAGAGAAGAAACCAGGAGAGCAGTGATGGGAACATAGCCTCTCGAAAGCACAGAATCCAAGGGATTTGCAGCCATGGCCAGACACCACCCTAACCCTAGGTCGGAAGTGAGGGGAGACCAAGCGATTGAAAAATGCGAACACTGTAGAAGAGAGGGGCACCGGAGAGAAGCCTGCTGGTTCCTCTACCCTCATCTCTGGCCAAAGTGGCACAAGAAAGGGGGAGATCGGAGCAGAGGTGGCCATGGCGGCTTTGAGAGGAAGCAATCTTATTTAGCGGACTCAAAGGAAGAAGGAAAAGAGAGGGTTGCTGGGACCGCTAGGACTGAACGGGTTGGACCCAACCCGGGTCCTAATGAATCTCAATCTGATCCGGATCAAATGCAGCAACTGCTGAAGCAGCTAACTATGTTGCTGAACCAAAAACAGGAAAACAAAAAGACCTCTGGTATGATTTGCACCTCATATTTCTCATATTTTTCTAATAACACTAGATGGATATTAGACTCGGGTGCAACTGACCACATGACCGGAAATATTAAATTGTTAACCTCATTTAAAAAATATGAGACAAAAAAATATGTCACTATTGCAAATGGTGATAAAATGAAAATTCTTGGAGAGGGATCAATAATACTTTTTTCAAAAGAAATTAAAAATGTCTTATATATAAAAGAGTGTTCATCAAATTTATTATCCGTTAGTAAAATCACAAATGAGTTAAATTGTGAACTCAATTTTTTGACAAATAATGTGTTTTTTCAGGATCGGATAACCAAGAATATGATTGGTGAAGGATTTCTAGAAAATGGACTTTACGTTTTGGATAAAGAACAATTCAATCTTGTCACCACCAAGAATGAAGAGTTAAGCACAATATGGCATAAGAGAATTGGGCATCCTTCCGACAAGATTTTAAAAAGACTATTTAATTTTCTAAATTTAGATAATAGCAATTGTGAAACTTGTAAGCTAGGAAAGCATACAAGGTTACCTTTTAAATTATCATTTTGTAAGAGCAAAGAACCTTTTGATTTAATTCATTCGGATGTATGGGGACCGGCCCCTATTGAATCTTTAAATGGATTTAAATATTTTGTCACTTTTATTGATGATTTTTCTAAGACAACTTGGTTGTATTTATTAAAAAATAAAAGTGAAGTTTTTTCACAATTTTTTGATTTCTACAATTTTGTAGAAACTCAATATGAGAAAAGAATAAAAAAATTTAGATCCGATAATGGGACGGAATTTATAAATCAAAAATTTTCAAACTTCTTCAAAGAAAAAGGAATTTTACATCAAACGTCTTGTGTTTATACTCTCGAACAAAATGGGGTTGCCGAAAGAAAAAATAGGCATTTACTTGAAACAACACGAGTCCTTTTATTTCAAAACAATGTACCAAGAATTTTTTGGTCGGATGCCGTTCTCACCACAACATATTTGATTAATAGGTTGCCAAGTGCTAACTTGAATTTCAAAAGTCCTTTAGAAATTCTTTACCAACGAAAACTCAACATTGAGCACTTGAAGATTTTTGGTTGCACTTGTTATGTACACAAAAATAGACTAGACAAATTAGATTATTCTTCAATTAGAGCTATTTTCTTGGGGTACTCCACACAAAAAAAGGAGTATAAATGTTATGATCCAAAGAATAAAAAATAGTACATTTCTAGAGATGTAACATTTCTTGAACATGAACCATATTACAAGGGAAATAGTAGTGAGGAATTTATTATTGAACCCTCCAAGGAAATTACATTACCCCAAATTAATCCACAAATTGAGGAAGTAAGTCCAATAAATAATGAGGAAGAAACCGAAATTGAGCATGAGGAAGAGGTGGTAGAAAATATACCAACCGAAGGAGATCAAAATTTAGAGGAAATTCCATTAAGAATGTCGGACCGACAAACCCAACCTTCTACAAGACTTAGGGATTATGAAGTCTACAAGGTAAAATACCCTATACAAAATTTTATTACATATGGTAATATTTCGTCCAACCATAGAGCTTTTCTAACCTCAATTGGTAGAGAACAAGAACCAAATACATATGAGGAAGCCATTAAAAACCCCGTATGGAATCAAGCTATGAAAGAAGAATTGAATGCACTAAAAAAGAATGATACTTGGGTAATCGTTCAATTACCACCTAATAAAAAAACCGTAGGTTGTAAATGGGTATATAAAATTAAATACAATAGTGATGGTACGGTGGAAAGATACAAAGTCCGGTTGGTTGCCAAGGGTTACACACAAACTTATGGTATAGATTACTATGAAACATTTGCACCGGTTGCAAAAATGAATACTATAAGAATATTATTCTCTATTGCGGTAAACCAATGTTGGAATCTATATCAAATGGACGTAAAAAATGCTTTCCTTCAAGGAACACTTGAGGAAGAGATATATATGTCCCTACCACCCGGTCTTAAAAATGATCATAATTGTACTCTAGCTTGCCAATTAAAGAAGTCAATCTACGGGTTAAAACAATTACCAAGAGCATGGTATGAAAAGTTAAGTTCTTATCTTGTCTCTTGTAATTTTAAAATTAGCAATGCCGATCATTCATTATTTGTTAATAGTGAAGGAAAAAATATTACAATCATCCTAGTCTATGTAGATGATTTAATTATTACGGGAAATAATCTAAATCAAATTAAAATCATAAAACTCCAATTAAAAGAAAAATTTGACATTAAAGATTTAGGATATTTAAAATATTTTTTAGGAATAGAAGTGGCATATTCTAAACTAGGATTGTTTATGTCCCAAAGGAAATATACACTAGATTTTTTAAAGGAGACCGGTAAATTAGGGTGCAAACCAGCCTCTACTCCAATAGATAGCAAATATAAGCTAAATACCGAGGATGGCAAACCTTTAGAAGATATTAACCATTTTCAAAGGCTTGTAGGAAAATTAATTTACCTTACGGTTACTCGTCCCGATATCTCATATTCCGTAAGTCAAATTAGTAAATTTATGCATAATCCTCGGACTCCACATTTAGAAGCCATTAATAGAATTTTAAAATATTTAAAAGGGACACCCGGAAAAGGAATTTTTATGAAACGTAACAATTCTAACGAAGTGTGTGGCTATTCCGATGCAGATTGGGCCGGAAGCTTTGATCGAAAATCAACAACCGGTTTTTGCACATTTGTAGGTGGAAACATAGTCACATGGAAGAGCAAGAAACAAAGCGTGGTGGCACGGTCAAGCGCCGAAGCGGAATATCGCGCTATGGCATCCACCGCTAGTGAACTAACTTGGATAAAATAACTTCTCGAAGAGTTGGGAATAATAATCCAAGAGCCAATAAAAATGTTTTGCGACAATCAAGCGGCTCGACATATTGCATTAAACCCCGTGTTTCATGAGAGAACAAAACACATTGAAGTTGATTGTCATTTTATTCGAGAAAAGATCCAAACTAAAGAAATAGAGACACCCTACGTGAGGAGCGAGGAACAATTAGCGGACATATTTACCAAGGGACTAGAGCCGAAACCCTTTGAAGAAATTATAGGCAAGCTCGGATTGATTGATATTTACAATCCTAGCTTGAGGGGGAGTGTTGAAAATATTAGTGGATCCGATAAGCCTCAGACTCAGACCCGTTAAGGGTAATTGCATCATTGGCTAAATATTAGAGAAAAAAGGAGCAACTGTTACCTCCACTTGTTTCTCTAATTTTTTGTTACCGTTAGAGACACATAGGCAATTAATGCATGTACAGTAGGCATACGTTATAGATTAGCTTTCTGTATAAAAGGCTTAAAAACAGCCACTGTAAAATACAACAGTCAATAAAATTATTTTTCAAGCATCTCTTAATTTCTCTAATTTCCTCTCTAATTCTCAACAATGTATATTAAAATTGAATTTATTATATTATTTTATCTTTATATTCTTTAATCCCCTCATAAAAATATTATATGTGTGTATAGCTTAGTGGTTAGAATTTCTATGAAGACTTGAGTTCAAATCTCATCTACCATAAATTATGCATTTTAAGTTTAGCTCCAGAAAAAAAAAATCTAAATTTTCTAGTTACTTCCATGTATATTCAATTTGACTATTGCACTGAAGCAACAGCTGATTCAAAATTTCAAATGCTAGCAACACTGACGACCCTATGACCTCTCTAATTAATAAATTACTCTTTACTGCTGACCAACCAACGCAATTTAAAAGGAGCATATCTTCTCCGTTTTTCCTTCCTTTTGCTTCTGAAATAAAAAAATTAGAACAAATAGAACCCCCGTTTTCAGGAATCCTCTTGAGTCTTGACAGAACAAGGAAGAACAATGTAGAAGCAAATTAAGATGCATAGGCTGAATATTAATCACCAGGAAGTGTCACCGCATGCACTAATCCACCTCATTCCTAGTCATATGTTATAAATCTTAATTAAATTCCGTATGCTTTCAAAATTTTATAATATTTTATATCATAATCCTATATCAATTTGTTAAATGTTCTTTTAATTACTTAATATCTAGTGGTATAATTTATGGACAGGTAATAGACCTTTTTTGGGCCGGGCCAATTATACTATCCGTGATGACCTAGTGGTTGCTTGCAATATTCATTATATTAGCCCATAATTTTTTTTTCTAATTGGCTAATATTGTTCCTTATAGCATTTTAATTGGATTTTTTTAACTATAATTTTGAATTAAACATGACATTTTTTTTTAATTTTTTTTAGATGTAAAAGAATTTCATAATTAATTTTCAAATTTTCACGTTGTCAAAATTATGAATTCTCATTTGTTGATTGTTGCTAATTCTTTTACACTTTCAATTTAAATTTTTAATCCGGCGTAGTAGTACGTATTAATTTTAAAAATAAAGATGCTCAAAGTATATTTTTATTTTATTTTTCTATGACAGCTATATTAAAATCCTGTATATGATATATTATTCTACTGAACTATGGGTGTGTCACTTTTGAAACAGAGCAGGAGTATCATATCATGGGTCGTTTTAAAATTGTACTAAATTTTGTCTTCTGTCTTCTGTCTTCTGTATAAACTTGCTAAGTAAGCAACAAATTGGTCAAAGCTGATTAATGTATAAAAAAGTGCATTCCAATCTTGACTGTTGACAAAATCACAAAAACGGGCCAATCCAGAAAGCTCTCTACCAATACAAATAGTTTGGGGATTCAAAATTCAAAACATTCATATCCTCACCAAAAATTTGCAAGCCATCTACACACACACACATGTTGTTTTTTATGAAGATGTACTGGCATAGAGACATTTTGTTGATGGCTATTGCTTTTCTTTTCTTGCTTATCGGTTCAAGCATGGCGAGAATGGAGCCAAAAGTTTGCACTCCAGATGGTGTATGCCATGAGCCACATCATTGGTAGTATTTTGGGGCGCCCATGTAGTAGGTAATTTAATGTTGGTCTAGTTTTCTCAGAATTTCATTAGGATAAGGGAAGAAATCAAATTTTGTAGGAAAGAAATTTCCCTAATGCATGGCTTTATTCAGCAATGTTCGTTTTGACTGATGTATCTGTTTACACTGTAGGCCTGTTATTAGTATCACTGATCATATTACTATTACCATTAGTCTGCATATCATGTCTTATCAAATGAATTTTAAATATAAATGACATTAAAATATAGTTCGATTTTTCTTTTTGGTATTCGATCACTGATACTTCAATTGTGAGTGTTGAGATGGATTTTAGGTACAGATGATATGCATTGATATCATAATATTACTCTAGACCTTTTCTATACTTTTAGCAGTCCTTGATTTCGCCACACAATGACCCTGGTTCATATATAAATTGAATACTATAAATGAAATTAAGAATATACAATATTGATGTATGACAGTATGAACCATTCATAAATTATATGTAGATTTGACTTGCTTTTGGCAAGCAATTGCCCCTGGTTCATAATAAAATAAATTGAATACTATAAATAAAATTAAGAACTTTACAATATTAATGTATCAACTCTTCAGGAACCATGTAGATTTGACAGTATATTGTGAACCAGCTAGATTTCACAGTATATTATTCCTTGAACTGGTTATAAAAAGTACGGCACTTATTATTCTTTACATATTGGACAAAGAATTTGATACGTTATTGATTTGATTGACCAAAGTGTGCCTAGATCTTGAGTATATGGATAAGAAGTTCCGGTGTTACAAATAGCTAGAGCCTATGAATAAGAACATAATATACATCTATCTCCTCATCAAACACATGCGGCACTAGAAAATTTAGACAGTGATGTTGAAATGTAAAATGCATAATATGTAAAAATAAATAATGTGATCACTGAATTTGAAGTCAAGTCTCCACACTCACTAATGAAGTTCTAACCACTAAGCTACAAGCACACATTTAGTATTTCACAAGTGGGCTGAACTATATATAAACTTAAAAAAAAAAAGTTAAATTAAATTTAATAAACATGATTAAACTTTTTGAAACTATGGGGGCTCGCTAAGCACTCCATATATGGACTATACCTAGATCTGTCCATGATCAAACAACACATACAAATTCTAATACTGTAATAATTGAAGATGAAGTTATGTGGATCTTCTCCAGCTTCTTCTTGCTTTAGTTACTTCTTTTGTCTTGCCTAGCTATCAGTTCAAATGAAAGTTCAGTATACAATATATTAATGTCTTAATTAATTAGCACATCATCCTCAATCATTCAGTCTCCCATTTGTTGAATAAGCCTTAAATATTAACAGACTCAATAATTTGAGAACTCAAGCTTATCCATTTAGAATCTCAAATAATTAATGAGTTGATCCTATGATACCTTTTGACTTGGGACTGGATCATAATTAATTTGACTCCAAGTAGCTACTTTGTAAGAAGTCATGCACTCAATCCTCTATGAGCGCAAAAAAAAAGAGATACGGTACCCCCCACCCCCCCAAACCCAACCCACACACACAAATCCACTCCTTAACATAACATGCAACTTGCTATATGCTTAATATATATGGCGCAAATGATAAATTAAAATGTCCACAATGTAACAAAAACAAAAAAGGGTGACAAAATGGGAACTACCATCTGAAAAATATCAGGTGCCATGTATATATGAGGGGTTGCTCAAAAATATTAGTTGCTTATAGCCTATATATAAAAAGTCAACAGATTTCGAATAAATTATCTGAATGATGAATTTTAAACATTTCACTTGCAATTAATGCCTAAATATATTTGAGTGAGGCTATGATAATATATTACATATCTACCCGTGTTATGGATAATCTATATTTTAAATGTTCAAATAGCTGATTCGAGCCGTTAAACATTATTTTTATATGAAAATGTACATAGACTACAAATTTAATTTATATTTCTTAGAATTTGTTTATTATTTTTTATATAATAAAAAATTACTTGATCAAACAAAATTCTCGACTATCGATCTGAAAGTAGTGATTTCCTATTTTTTTAGATTTTTTTTACTATTTTTAAGAATTTCTAGTGGCCCATGAATAGTTTAAGAGGAGGGTTCAAATGCCTCCATTTTTTGTGCCTCCACCATGTCTTAATTTTTAAAATATTAATAACTCAAAATTTAAATCATAAACATCAAAATAAAACGTTAGATGTGATCTATGTTATTTTCTCTATGTGCTCATAAAAAATTATCACATTTCGGTTTTGTTTATACATGAATCAATAAGTTGAAAAATCAACGTCTAGAAATTATCCACATTAGTACATTTTTACAAGCTCTTGATGATAACCAAAACAAAATTGAAATGTCATAATTTTTTACAGGTGCATAGATAAAATGATGTAAATCATATCTAACTGTTTTATTATGACTTTTAAGTTTTAAATTTTGAGTTATTAATGTTTTTTAAAATAGAGGCATGATGGAAGCACAAAAAATAAAGGCATTTGAACCCTCATAATAGTTTAATATGCTTCCAATATATAACTCATCGTAAAATGAAAAAAAAATTCTTTTATTTATCCTGATGAGTTCCTGACATTGTCCGTCATTTCAATTTTTTGATGTGCACCTGAGCTCGACTGGTTCACCTGTACACTGCATATCATATTATTACTTTGGGATAGCATCTTTAAGACTAGAATTTTATAATTCGGAAGATAAAATATCAATGAATTGATTAAAAAGTAGCAAAGGGCGTTCTTGTTTTTTTTTTTTCTTTATTGAAAATTTTCGTAGAAGCTGCGAAGCCGTGAGAAAAATCGAACTCTCAACTTTTGAATAACTAACAATCCTAAAATATTTTCCTAGCTAACTATGTTACTTCCCCTTTCACATTCTTGTTTTAGTGTGCTATATCACGATTTCATATGCTATATATAGTAAAAAAATGAAATAAGAAAAGAGTGAGGCTATGGTACATTGCAATGTGCGGATCGGTTCGTGCATTGAATTTATATCTTCGTTTTCAAAGTCTAAATAATCAATATGACGCGTTCAACATTATTATCATATGACAATATACTTGGAGATCAAAGTTATATTTTTAAAAAAAAATTTACTATTTTTAATTAGGTGAAAATCAATACTCGTGATGATTCAGAATTTTTTTATCAAGTGATTTTCTAATTGTTTAAAAAAATAATAAAAATATTACAAAAATATAAAATTTGACCTCCAAGTATATTTTCATATGATAATAATGTTGAATAGTTTGAAGTGACTATTGGACTTTGAAAACAGAGCTATGAATAGGATATCATTGGGTCTGGTTTAATCAGTTTTGGACCGAACCGAATTAAATCGGTTCAAACGGTTTGATTTTTTTGGTTTAATGGTTCGGTTTAGTTTGTTTTTTAAAACCGAATTATAACTTCGGTTCGGTTCGGTTTGAAAATTTTCAAAACCGAAATAACCAAACCGACCGAACTTTTATATATTATGAATTTGGTCCGGACCGCCCCTGTTTATTTCTTAATAAATTACTTTAAATACTCCGTTTATTACAAAATAATTGCTTTATATAAAAAAAATAATATATTTCGGTTTGAACCGAACAAACCGAAATAAAACTTTGGTTCGGTTGGTTCGGTTGCAATGCTAAATCGGTTCGGTTCGGTTCTATTTTTGAAACCAAATTATAACTTTACTTTGCCTAGTTCTGTTTGATTGAAACCGAACCGAACCGATGAACACTATGAATAGATCTGCACATTCCAATGTGCATAGTCTCACTCCTAAGAAAATAAGAACAATGGACAAACAGGATGAGAACAATTGGACAAATCCGTTTTATGTTCTACACAACAACAAAATTCTAAGGAGAAAACAGGAAAAAAACAATCAAATTGAAGTTTATAAATTTAATCATTCTTGTAACTTTAAATTGAATTGTAAAGGAAGTGAACTTTTATAATATTTTCTTTACACGAGTAGTTCTACCTCCCGAAATTTTTATTAATCGAAATTAAATTAAAAAATATCGAAAAAAAGACAAATTCTGAAAAATTTCGTAATCTAAGTAGAACGGGTTAAATTATCTCATCCCTACGGACAGAGCAATTTATTTTATCTCTCTTAATTAAAATTCTGTCTCCAAACTCAATTAACTAAACTAAACTTAGTAAAAAAAAATAGATGAAAAACGGTACAAAGCATCCGTTCATATCAAAAAACAATTATAAAGACTAGGAATGAAAAAATCTGCACCATTTCTGGCCTTTTCTACTGCAGCAGAAATGCATTTCATCTTTTGACCTTAGAGCCATTAAAGTCATCATGTAGAATGAAAATATCTCAACCAAATAAAAAGTTTCACGTGCAGTCAAAAATTCTCAGTCAACAAAAGCAGGATCTTGCACAAATCTCTCTGTTTTTTTTTTTCTGTTTTTTTTTTGATAAACTAGATAGAGGCTACCTAGTACTTATTACAACATAATTCATGCAATAACATACATGTCACCTACGCTGCCAAACACTCAAATCATTCATCCCTGTTACATATTATTTGCTAACCTATGCCTTCTCTACCTTTTCTGCCTCCACAATATTTATTCCAAATGTTGGCCTCCTCTCTCATCCTCCTGACCAACACCTCTGGTGGCAGTGTCTTCTGCTTAAATATTCTATCGTTTCGCTTGCACAAATCTCAACGATTCAAAAATATCTCAACCATTCAAAATTTTCCATTAGCTTTTTTTTTTTATAATTTTTTTTTCCATGCACAAATTTCAACGAATTTGAATGGTTGGGATCGGTCAAGTATTTCCACTTTTGAGCTAAGGGGGAATTTCACATATACCCCTCAAAAACTTCAAAATTACGTATTTTCCCCTCTAAAATTTGAAATTATATATTTTTCCCTCCAAACTTCAAAAACTCACAAATTTACCCATTTTATTGTCTTTTATATTAAAACTCATTCTAAATTTATAAAATACCCATTTTACCATTTATTAAAAGCATATAAATCTTATCATACTCAAATTTGAATATGAATGGTTCCTCTACCGTTCGAACTGTCTTTAGATTTGTGCACACAAAATTGGCACGAATCTTGATGCAAAAACGCACGCATATTGAAGCGACATGCACAAATCTTAATGTGATACACGCTATTCGAAATTGCTTTAAGATTCGTGCAAGTTAGATTTGCACAAATATTGAAGCGACGTGCACAAATCTTAATGCGATGCACACGGATCGGACGGTAGAGGAACCCTTCAGATTCAAATAATTTGAGTATTATTAGATTTATATATTTTTAATAAATGGTAAAATAGGTATTTTATAAATTTAGAATGAGTTTTAATATAAAAGACAATAAAATGGGTAAATTTGTGAGTTTTTGAAGTTTAAGGGGAAAATATGTAATTTCAAACTTTAGAGGGGAAAATACGTAATTTTGAAGTTTTTGAGGGGTATACATGAAATTCCCCCAATATGAGAATTCCTTGTGTGGACTGGTGGAGCCATCTCCACGTGCAGCTATTAGTACATATTTCTTCACACAGTCGAAATTTTCATGTGCACTGAGTTTATACAAGGGACGGGATACTTTGTACCGTCCCTCGTATATTTTTTTTTAACTGCTTAGTTTGATTTAATTAATTGAGTTTGGGATTGGATTTTGATTAAGAGGGACGGGATAAATTGTCTCGTCTATAGGGACAGGATAATTTAACCCGTTCTACTTAGATTTCGAAAATTTTCAGAATCTGTCCTCTTTTTCGATATTTTATTTATTTATTTTCGATTAATAATAATTTCGGGTTCTACCTCTATCTTTATTTTTATTTTCTGTGGACCCGCTCCTCTCCAATTGCTAGAGAACATCAGCAACCCTGGTCCCACTGGCCGTTAAGGCCTTTATTTCTTCTTTCTTCTTCATGCTGGCAAGATGGGTCCTGCTCGTCAAATTCAACCCTCTCTTCCTTCCTCCGCGCGCTGGTCCCCGCTCACAAGGTAAGCGTTGTCCCCACCTTCATTCATACTGATTAGTGATTAGAGTAGAACTAGGGTGCTCCTAAGTTCACCCAACTTCTTGTGAACTTGACTCTAAAATATATCGAATCGACTTTAAACGATGAATCTAAACCGTTGAAACCCTTCTACCTATTGAGTGATGCGTCTACATGTGAGAATTTTAAAGTTTCAAATTAATTTAATATAGAGTCAAGTGGTCAAAAGTTTAAGGTTTATAAATTAATTTTAATGCATTCATTTTTTGGACTCCTTTGACCACTTGATTCTATATTAAATTAATTCAAAACTTTAAAATTTTCACATGTGGACACATCAATTATTAGGTAGAAGAATTTCAACGGTTTGGATTCATCGTTTAAAGTCGATTCGATATATTTTAGAGTCAAGTTCACAAGAGGTTAGGTGAACTTAGGAGCACCCTAGTTCTACTCTAGTGATTAAATGGGATCTATCATTCAATCTCACATTTTCTTCCTTTCGCTGGTCCAACAACGGCTCAATTTCACCTACAGTCTTCTCACTCACTCAGGCCGGTTCGGCGGACCATTGGGAATGAACATGGGCGCGGGAATTGAACTAAAAATTTCAGAAATTTCTCACGTAAACAGTAATTTTTAGTTCAATTCCCACGTCCATGCTCATTCCCAATGGTCCACCGAACAGGCCCTCAATGAGTTGACCAATTCAAACATTTCTTCAACATCTCTTCCCAAATCAGCTCGCTCCATTGCAAACAAGAAGTTAGATAAACAAAAAAAAGTTCCAACTGAAATGGGGACGTCTGCCAAATTGCCAATGAGTTTGGATCCAGCGTGTGGCATCTGATTTTGGCACGAATAATAAAAGGCCCGTGCATTCTACCTCGGATTGGATTGACTCATCTTCCGATCAGACGGCAATTGGCTTTAATTAACACATCATCTCTCGTTAATGTTTGTAATATCTAATATAATTTAATATTTTAATAATTTTAAAAGTTGTTATTTGTTAACATCTGGAATTCATTTAATTAATCGAGTTGATTTCTTCAGATAGCGACTAGTCAATTTTGACGAGTGACCAAAAATCATTGTTGTATTGTAAAGTTAATGTTTAGTTTAGAGGTCAAAATTGGGTAGTTACGCTCTCTATCCACACTATGCATTTCTTGCCGATAATTGATTTGAATCTACCATCAGTATATTGAAAGGATGCAGATTTACTCTTGATTTCCAAATTGAAGAATCATTATATATATTTTAAAAAGCCTCGATTTTCTAGAAATTAAATTAATTATCTGCTGTGATCTTTTGGGAGTAAATTATTTTTAAAAATTGCCAAATTAATGACCTGAAAAAATATATAAGTTTGAAAAAGTTAAGAAACTCAACAACAAATTTATAGATGTCTTTATTTTAAAATACATAAGTGGACTACCTATAAAATTGTATGCAATTTAAATTTAAATTTGCATATTAATTAAGACAAGAAATCATGAAGGTTAGACTAAAGGAACATATTTAATTACTTGAGGAAAATAATAAAATGCACCGCAAAATACAACGGAAATGCATAGTGAAGACTAATTCCGAGTATATATATATAAATACTATGAATTTTGAAATATATATTTCATTAACTTAAAATATATATGTATATTTTAAATTAACTTAAAATCATTATACAATAAAGTGTGTGTGTGTGTGTGTGTGTGTATCAGAGTCTGGCCAATGAATTTTGGACCAATTCCGCCAAAGATTTCAGTTTAAAATAGTATATGATTAAAAATCAAGGCCAGAGTTTTTAAAGTCTAATTCTTCTCGATCTATTCCAATTTTCCTAAATTTAATTGACAAATACTTATTTTTATTTTTACCTTTTTCTAACTAATAGAGTTTATCAATTTTAATGGAGGAGAACTTAAGTCTTTATAAATGAGTTAATTAAACTCATTTTCGGCATTTCCAAAAATTTGAGTAACATATTATTGTAGTATACAAGTCATATTGACGGTTGATATCAGCATCGCAACTTGCAACTTTGCAAGATGATATCTCTGAATTCCAGTCAAGTAGTCAAAGATTTAAGTTTTCTGGAAAAAAAGTCGACCTACGCCATTGGCTCCGCAATAATACTTACCTTTATGTCCAAATCTTACTTAAAAAGATAACTAGGAGAATATATAATACATACCTTGCTTCTATTTCAACAATATCAACATCTTCTAACAAGAGCTACCAAGCTTGGAAGAAAAGTGAAAACAAAATACACAACACTACGTACTTGTTGAGGGAATGAGATCGATGGATAAGAAACTCATGAGAAGGCCGCTAATTACCACCATCCTTGTCTTTTCCTTCTTTCTAATTATTGCTCCTCGATCACATATCATAAAATGTAATGGCAGCTGCAAGACCACTGCACAGGAAACTTTCACCTAATTGTCAGGGAGATTGATACACATCCTCCTAGTTCATGAATGTCGCCGCTGCAACAGATGAGCTACTGAATACCACTCATCCATAAATTGTATTAAGCATATCATATGACGGTCCAGTAAGGATTCAATATGATCGAGGTTTTCAGTTCCATCGACCCCTAGTTCCATATGACGCTCCATCGACCCCTATATATATATTAATTACACTCTCATGTTTTTCAGATTCCTAATTAGTTGTGAAATCATGTTGCTAAATCAACTACTGTAAGTTTCTGATATAATGGATAATATTGTAATTAACTTCTATGAATAAAAGGAAAATGGCACGGCTGGTTAATTTGGTTGCTTATTTTGTTTCTAAAAAAGAAAAATAAGTTCAGTACGTAGAATTATGGAAGCCAGTTTCAAACTCATCTGGAAAATAAATAAATTAATTAAATCACTACTTTAGCTTAATTACATGTGAAGAAATTATGAGTGCGGTTGATAACCAGATAAGAGGAGGAGCAACCTATCAATGATCATATAATTTGTAAATCGCTACGAGGCTATGGTACTTTCCAATACAAATTAAGATCGTTCTGTGCTATGGTATATCTGTTTTTAAAGTCCAAAGTCCAAACAGCTGTTAAGTTGTACGGTTAAGTGTGATCTATATAAGAAATGAACTTACATATCAATTTTTTTTTTTATGATTTTTTATGATTTTTTTAGATATATACAAAATCAGTTTAAACTTGGAATATGCAGTGTTGACATATTCAAGGTCTGTTTATTTTGCATTATATTTTGTATTCTTAGTGAAAGAGGAAAAAGAAATAAGAACAGTAGCAAAAATATTCTGTTGCTTGATTTCTTGAAAGTTTCAGGCGAATTTAATTTGATGGAGACTAATCAAGTTTGGCGTTTGACTCAAAGCAACACTGCACACGTTAATCATAGAAACTACTGATTGTTTGAAGAAAGTATCAGGAACGTAATTTTAGTCGGTAATTTAGAATAACAACACTACAACAGTACTGAAAAGAAATGTGTGCTATTTCGCAATTTTGTATTTTTGTATTTAGAAGGTGGGTGGTTCTTAGTTTTTTTGGAAACATTTATAATGTTCTAATATTTTGTTTTCTTTCTTTTCACTTTATTTAACTTTTTATAATGATAAAACACTTTTTTTAAGATTCAAAATAATATATGAATTATCAATTAATAATTATTCAAAAAAAAAATGTAATTGACTGATTTGAATTTGACACTTTTAACCTTCCAACTTTTCAATATTGCATGCCGACCTAGGTTCCGTTCAATCCCATCTCACCTGCTGGCAGCAAAAGTCAAAAGAAACTTGAGCACGTAACGCATCACAATAAATTGGTCACGACTTACGGTAGTAACTAGTTAGCTAATTCCAACCAATCCATTTTAATTTTTAAATCACACATGTTCTTCTGGTGCTTTCGCCTGAGACGAAAAAAGAAAAATAGAGCGAGAAAGTTCAGGATATTTGAAAGAGCAAGAAGAAGGAAGGACGAGAACTAGGATGGATAGGAAGAAAATTGTCTTTCTGATTTTGATCTTAATTATTTGTTCTCTCTTTTCTGTGCCTGTTCATGCAAGCAATAGTCCAGGAATTTGTAATCCCATCACCGGACAGTGCAGCGGCACAAATCCTCCTCGTGCATAGCCGTATTTAGACCAAAAAGGCGTTAAAGCTCACCATGGATTTGATTTTGCTATGTTTTGTTATTAATTTTGTTATCACCGTGTATATACTTTGAGAGAAACATAGATGTCTCTGTTCTACGTTTTAGTGGTGTTGTTTTTCTAATAAAGCACGAATATTGATGTTCCTTTGTATATTTGATAAAAGAGCGAGTTGTTGTAATTAGGTCTTGTAAGTTTACCCTTCAAATATAAGTATTATTATTGTTTGATATGTGCATTAATTAGGACCTACTAGACAAAAGTCTTTATTTTTTTTTAATTAATTTACTAGGTGAAGAGCCACTCTAATAATAAAAGAATTGCATTAGTAATTTATAAAGACTGGTGAAAAGAATTATATTTTCCTAAGCAACAAAAATAGACAAAAGTAACAAATATATGAACCTCAAAGACTAGTGAAAAGAAATTATTAAAGAGAAGTATATATAGGTTGAACATTTTTTTTATATTTTCTCAAATATATGTTCCTTTGTATATTTGATAAAAGAGAGAGTAGTTGTAATTAGGTCTTGTAAGTTTACCCATCAAATATAAGTATTATTATTGTTTGATATGTGCATTTATTAGGACCTCCTAGACAAAAGTCTTTATTTATTTTTTCATTAAGTACTAGGTGAAGAGCCACTCTAAGAATAAAAGAATTGCATTAGTAATGTATAAAGACTGGTGCAAAGAATTATCTTTTCCTAAGCAAAAAGAAATAGACAAAAGTGACAAATATATGAACATCAAAAGACTAGTGAAAAGAAATTATTAAAGAGAAGTATATATAGGTTGAACAGTTCTTTACATTTTCTCAATATTATTTAGTCAATTAATAAAGCACAGGGAAGTCCGTTTGATATGTGCATAGAAATGGTATACATACTATTTGAACCAATTCAACAAATAAGACATATCACGAATAGGGCTGTAAATGAGCTGGCTTGGGCCCAGCTCGTTAATTCTGGATCAAGCTGTTAGTGAGCCAGCTCGTTAACAGCTCGCAAGCTAAAATCTCAGCTCAAACTCGTGACGAGCCAGCTCGTAGCTCGTCACGAGTTGGCTCACTGGGTTTTGTTCGACCTTGTTTTAAGAAGAAAATAAATTTTTTAAACCTTTTTTGACCGATCGAGCTGAACCAAGCTGGACCAAACTTGACAGTATAAAATACACACAAATTCATACAAATTCACAAATTGATGCCTAGCCGAGCTAGCTCGTGAGCTGGCGAGCGAGCTAGGCCCCAGCTCAAACTCATTAATTTTGGTCTGAGCTGTTAGCGAGCCAGCTCGTTAACAGTTCGGTCCTCTATCAAACGAGCTGTTACCAATCGAGCCAGATGTGAGTCACAAGCGAGCCACGAGCTACGAGCTTTTTTGACAGCCCTAATCACGAACATAAAACAAATTATTCGGACTAATTCTAAAGCATGACGTCCCATCATTTTTATTTATATCCAACATTACGAAATTGCCAAATATGCCCACAAAAAGTAAGGTTTTATTAAATCTATTCAAACCAGCTAATTATTAGCCGGTTCTTAACTTTTTTTATTTTTTTGGAAAAATTTATAATTTATTTAATTTTTTTATTAAAATATTAGAAATTTTTGATATATTTCTTTGAAATTGGATAGAAAAATATATAATTTAATTTATTAGAAAAACTGGAACAAATAACTCGGATTAATATTTTTCATATCGGATTTTCCGCGGCTGTAAGACAAATTAAAATATTTCTTTATGTATTATTGGAAAAAAATAAAAATACTTTGAATCTTAGTAATTGATCTCGGTTCAAAAGTCACTTTTAGAAAAAATATAGAAAATATTTGAATTCTTCTATTTTCAAAAAAATAAAACAAATTTTCGCAAGTTTGTCAAACTTTTTTTCCAAAACAATGTTCTCTTAATTTTTTTTTTTAGAAATTGAGATAATTTTTTATTTTTTTATTGAAGTTTTAGAAAAATTTTATATGTTTCTTTGAAATTGGATAGAATAATATATAATTTATTTTATTAGAAAGACTAAAACAAATAACCCGGATCAATATTTTTCAGACCGAACTTTTTGTGGTTGTAAGAAAAATTAAAATATTTCTTTGTGTGTTATTAGAAAAAAATAAAAATACTTTGAATCTGAGTTATGAATTCCGGTTCAAAACTCACTTTTAGGTAAATATAGAAAATAATTAAATTCTTCTATTTTTGAAAAAATAAAAAAAATTCAATGGTTCTCAATGGTTGTCTCTGACACATCATCGGAATTTTTTTTATATGGTTCTCAATGGTTAAGCATGACTCCACAGAAGGGGTTCTGACTTTAAATTATATATTTTTTTGCTTAAACTTCAAAAGAAAACCTAACTATTTATATGCTATTAAACATGATTAATTAATTACATTATGTTACATGCATAAAACAGATACAAGAAGCATCAAGTCTACAAGTTGCATTGGCAGGGGCACAAAACCACGATGCTCAGGAATTGCACAGCAACACACCACTGATGATTACACCAAACGCCTTTCCATTGATGTGTCAAAGGTATCAATTTCTTTCTTTTGTATTATTTTTCGGGTATTCCTGAATTCATAGAAGCTTTGGTCATATTTTTGCTCATATTAAAACCTTTTAGGCAACTAAAGGTACGGAAGTTGCTAAGACAAGTAGATACAAGACCTGTTTTTTCTCAGCTTCAGAAATCAGAATTAACCAGGTACCTAAATTTGTAATTACCTTCAATTTTTAATTATTTTCGGAGTGTTTATTCTTTAGATTGTATTATTTCTATTTTATTAATGAGAGCGATGAGATAAAAAATCACAGTAGGATAAAAATAACAAAACAACAATACAATAATAAATATATTTTTTTATCAGCTGTGAGCTCCCGTAATCATTTGGTATGAGTCACTACTAATGACTTAAATTTTGCTAATTGAAACATTATGTTCTATAATTGCAGCAGATTTTGCTAAATATTAGCTACTACCCTGCAACTGAGCAAAATATCTCATCCAAGAAAAGCTTGGTATGGTTCTAACTTTCATTGAGATTTATTTCTATATACAATTAAAGATAACTAAATACTCTAAATCTTGCAAGTGTCTGAATAGTGAATACTTTAGGTGGTGGTGAGATACAACCCTCTTGGATGGCACCATACCGATTTCATCGGGATATCAGTGAGTAACACAGTGATGTTATCATGTTTTTTCAATACACCTGGTGAACTCTTTTGATATTTTACTTTCAGATAATAGGTTTAATATATTCTAAATATGTGGAAGCTCTTTCTGGAAACTCTCTGGTTATTTATTATTTTCAAGTTTGGTCATGGCCAACTTGTATATATATATACCGAACTACTTAAAAGTTAAAAATGAGTGTGAGTTAAAAGAATTTATCAGAAATTGTTTGTTAGTGTTGGGTATGTTTTTTTCCAAGTCTTTCTTTCCCACTTATGTTGAACAGAAAAAAAAAATACTTTAACTTTTGACTTTGAAAAATATTCTATTTAACTGCACAATTCACAATTTGGTTGTGTAGCCTGTATAAATCAAGGAGTCTCTTCACCAAATTAACAAGAATTAATCTCTTTCTTCCTTTCAACCATCAGACACTGCAAGTGACAGGAATTAATTAATCTGTGAAACAGATAGAGAGATCAATGGAGTGGCGCTCGAAAGTTCTGTTAGTCATCGCTTCTCTCCTCTTGCTCCTTATTTCAACCATGGCAGCGCAACCTCACTCTTTTGACCCAAGTCTCGGAGTTTCCAAACCCAAGGGAGGAGGACTTTCTTATAGCAATGCTTGCAATCCCCACACCGGGAGTTGTAATGGCCCTAAACCACCTCATCTATAGCCATATGTTAGGCCAGAATGTTCCAAGATCGATCGTTATTTACTTTACGTTGCTAGTTTTTTCTTTTTATCAATTTGTATACTTGAATAATTTCTCTTTGAGAAAAGCTAAGGTTTCGGCTTTGCAAATTTTCGGTCTTCCTAGGAGCGTTTTCAAACCAGGTGGAGATGGTTCCTGCCGTCACTACTACAAAAATACAATTTTGTACACGGGCCTTAACTGGAGAGCTACACGGATTTGGAAACGTGTACAATACTGGAGTGTAGAAAAGTCCACCATTTACACACGGATAATTTATCCGTGTACGTTTACACTAATCCTACACGGATTTTTTACTAAAGAGCCGTGTGGAAAGCCTCAGAGCTACACGGATTTAAAAAAAAAACCGTGTATGAAACAACTTCCTACACTGTTTTTTGTTAAAAAACCGTGTAGCTCCATACCCTAGCTACACGGATTTTTAGTACAAATCCGTGTAGGAAGATCGAAAATCAATATTTTAATTTTAACACATCCTACACAGATTTGTTTAAATATCCGTGTATGATTTTCCATTTTTTTTTTGTATTTTTTTCTGTTTTTGGCTAGCCTCCACTTTTGTTAGCCATTATATATAAAATCAGAATATTTTTTAACCCAAAACAGATAAAAATTACCAAAACAACATAACAATTCAAAATTAATAATTACACAAATTTAGTTTATACAAATCCATATTGTGGAGTACAAAATTGGGAAACAAACCACCTTGACCACATCCCTCTCACTTCGTTGACTTGCTCGGTTGAGTAAGCGGCTTGGCTCCGGAAAAACTACAATTATAATTTGAGTTAGTAACGAGAAACGGATCGAATTATTAATATTTTTAAAATTAAATTTAATGTGAATTACATACCTCTTTTGGAAATTTAAATTGATCTCTTTCGATCCAACTCATCATGAAATTCATTGTGTAATAAGCGCACTCCCAACTGTCCTTCTGTCGCGCGCACTGAAATTTACATTTATCGGCCAATGTTAGAATGAAAATAATTTTTTAAACTATAAAATTGAAGTTAAAAAATTATTGTATAATAAGCTCACCGGTAACCACTCAATTCTGAATTTATCTTTCGCTAACCCTCTTCCTTTTGCTTGCACTCCTCCTTCTTTAACATATTTGCTCCAAGCCCTTACAAAATTACGTGACTGTATTTAGCAATTTCAATCGACAATTTAATTACAATTAGAAAAAAAAAATCAAACCTAATGAAAAGATATTACTTACTGTTCTACAAAGGGACAGATGTCTCTGCAATCTTGTTGATTTGATTCATTTTGGCCTTGCAGAATCCATGATAAAAGTCCTATTTGCAGCCGGAATGATGATGAACAAACACCAGTGTGTGTTGTAGAAATTTAAACACAATTATAATTACATTTAATTTTTTTTTATAATTATTTAATTAAAAACATAGAGAAAATTTGAAAGTTAGAATCTTACCCCTGGTGGTATGGCACGAGAATAAATGTCTTGTCATCCATTTGGCAACGGTGCATCGCATAGCACATGTAATCGACAGACTGGTCAGGCTGACCTATTAGCACAGTGGCATTGAGTTTGCCGGGGTCCAGAATTACAGTCTTGTTTACCTTATCATCGGGCGTCCATGCTTCGCAGGCTCGGAGCAGCTTCCTGAAAGATCATTACATTTTGAATATATATTTGAGTGCTATACAATATATAAATAAAGGAAGGCAACTTACATGGCGAAAATTGTGAGGAATGAGCAATCGAGCCATCTATCGCGGCCCTTGGCATATAGGAAGTCCTTGAAGTCTTCGAAATTAATCACGAGATGCCAGCCGTCGTGCAGGAACATCCCGGGTGGGATCGGGATGAAGATGTCGTTCTTGCCTTCGGGTGCCAGCATCAAGCAGTCGTGGAGACACTGACAATCGAGAGGCAAATTCTCGTATTCTTCTGGGTTAACCAGACGGCAGTCTCCAGGTCCTGGCGCCTCAGCCTGGACTCCAGCATCAGTCTCTACTAGGGCATCAGTCTCGCCGACCATCCCGCTGTACCCCCGTACCGGTGACAAATGGGCCTCCTACGCATGAATCAAATTTTCAAATTTATTTTCAAGTATTTAAAAAGATCAGTTTTTAACGTAACAAGAGATATTGATAATTTAGATATTACCTGATCCAGAATAATCTGATTCTTGGGCCACTGGATAAATGACTCACGGGTGTCATCCATAACAAATAGGTCCTGGGTCGGGACAGGAAGAGCGAGCCTAAGCCATTGTTCTTCCACAGAGTCGACCTGCACGCATACATAGCCGCGCCCGACCGGAGCATTGTGCACAATTGACTGATTTGGAATTACGAGACCCTTGCCAACGGTAATAGGCACCGTACCGCTCCAAATGACCGAATCGCATTTGGTGTCCACCTGCAATTATTATTAAGATTAAATATTTCATACTAAGCTTACGAACTAATAGTAATTGCTTTTAGACTATGAATAGTAGGTATTACCTTCATATTATCAAACTCGTTCTCCCAGTTCCCAGATGCTTGACTGCTGCGCCGAATTCCCGGTGAAATGGGGGGTCCTTGCTTGGATGGGTGTGTAAACTGATGAGATGTCACGTGGCTTACAATCCTTGCTTCCATCTCCGCCATCCTCGCCTCGTACTCTTTTTGGATTTCCCAGCGGAGCCGCGCATCTCTCTCTTCCTCGGTGGCTTTGGCGCGGGATCTTCGCTTGGGTTTCTCTGAACGGAAAACATCCATGAAATCCTTGTAGACACCTACACCCCTTACCCAACCCGGGTGCTCCGGATTGTCAAGCGTTTGAGTCAACGTGTCATTCTCCCTCGAACAGGTCTGGACACCCGACGTGACCTCCTCCTCCTCCACTTGCAACTATTAATAAAGAAATTGAATGCAACAAAAGAATAATTAAAGTGAGTGAGCTATAATTTTTTTTGAATGACTCAGGGTTATGACAAAAATGTCTTACCATTTTATGAGCCACGGGCTGCAATTCTTGAGGCAGTCGGATCTTCCCGTCGGCGGTAATCTCAGACCTTGCCATGAGCCAATTCGTGCCCCGGAGATTCGTGATCTTTTCCACGGGTGAGTCGGAATCTTTGTTTGAATCCAGTACGGACTTCCATTCCACCAACTTACCCTCGTACCCGTCTGACCCTAAATGGTGCGGGTACTTGTTCATGGCAACAGTCCTCCTGCCCCTTTCGCTTTTTTTCTTGAAAAATAAAAGCAAATCAAACTGTTAGTTCAAATATAACAAACCGATCGAGAAAAAAATAGTTAAAACTCTATAAATTTAGTTACCATGAACTCGGGTGTTTGTTTCATAGCAATGAACTCATCCCAGATCTCTTGTGTCACCTTTTCATAGTACCCGACCGGACTCCTCCCTTTCTTCATCCATTCCGTCACGAGAGTTCTCTTATGTTGCTTCCACCCCTCATTCATTATCTTTAAGGTCTTCGACTTCCGTTTGTCATTCTTGTCATTCTTGTCATTCTTGATGTTCAATTGAGCCTGATTAACAGCAAATAATTATCCGGGTCTCACTCTAATTAACAACAATCAAATTGAAATATTTAAATATAATCCTATTACCTTGATCATTTGCCACCATTCTTCCTTATCTTCTTTAGTTACCTTTTTCCAGCTATCTACCCTGATGTTGACTTTCTCCTTCGCTAGATTGCTCACCCAATTTGAGTACGGCAAATGGTTTGCCCCCGTCGGATTGCCATCGTCGGTGAACTCGATGAAAAATTGCTTCGCCTCTACTGTGGATTTGCACTTGGTCGGACCTCGCTTCCTTCTTTGTGATGAGGCTAATTGAGATGTACCTTGCATGTCCTCGTCTCCAGGATTGCTGAAATGATCACCCGAATGTGACATGATTCTACAAACAAAAATTAGAAAACGAATTTTAACATTCCAAATCAAACTTTTAAATCAATTTTGGTACAACAATTTTGGTACAATAAATTACCAAACTTTATATTACTCTATAAAAAAACCCTATTAGTTACCTTTGCATTTTGGTACAAAAAAAAATACACTACATACACTAATTACAATTTCAAATCTATATTTTTTAAAATCTATATTTGTACTCTAATTACAATTTCACAATCAATTACACTAATTTCACTATGAAACTCTAAAAAAAAAATATTATAATTTTTGGCAACAATCAAATTTCACAATAATCACTAAACCCGAATTTACACTAAACCCGAATTTACACTAATTAAATAAACCTAAACCCGAATTTACACTAATTAGACTAATTAAACAAAACCTAAACCCGAATTTACACTAATTACACTAATCAATTTACACTAATTTAACCTAAACCCGAATTTGGTTCTATTTGGTTCAATTTGGTCCAATTTGGTGATTACCTTAAATAAACCCGAAATGGCAGCAATGACAGCAATAGAGAGAGAGAGTGAGGCAGCAATTTCGGGTTCCAACCACTACCCAAAATCCTAGAATCACCAAGAGAGTTCTCAAATGAGCAAAATGAAAAACAAGAGAGCAAGACAGAAGAGAACTGTATTACCAAGGGAGGAAGAAGATCACCAGCTAGAACAGGCAACGTTGCACTAGTAGAGGTGAAGATTGCTCAGGGCCAGCTAAGAAATTTTTCAAAAATCAGAGGATAAGAGGGAAGCGTCAGGACTTAGAAAATTTTGGGAGAGATCATTTTTGTTGGTAATTCAAGGCTTTCTACACGGATTTCTACAAAAAAACCGTGTGCAAAACCAATTCCTACACGGTTTTTTTTATTAAAAACCCGTGTAGCTCTCAATGGTTTCCTACACGGTTTGTTAATAAAAAACCGTGTAGCTCTCTATGGTTTCCTACACGGTTTTATTATGAAAAATCCATGTAGGAATCTCTATAAATTGTTATATAGTTTGAATTGTAAAATAGATGAATTTTTAATATATAGGGTTTTTATATATATCATTTCTGAATTTTAAAATGTATATGAAATTTTTGGTTTGAAATTGAAATAAATAAAAATAATCTGTATAATATGTATTTTTATATAATCTATATTTCAAAATTAAATGTTACAATATTAAAAAATTAAATCTAATTATCTAACATATCGAAAAAAAATCAAAAAACGAATTTCAAAAATTAAAAATATTTATTTAACTTTATATATTTATTAAACTAATAAAATATTTAAAATAATATAAAATATATACAATAACTTATTTAACCTATTTAACCTATTTAACTTATATAATAACATATCTAAAAAATGGAGGTATCGAATTTCAAAAATAAAAACTAACTTATTGAAAATTAAATCTAATTAAAGGTCTAAAATTAAATCTAATTATCTAACATATTAAAGGTCTCAAGTTTAAACAATATTACAAAAAAATATTACATTAAAAAATATTACAGGCCCGAAAAAATATCAAAGGTCTCAAGTTTAAAAAAAAAATATTACACTTTGGCTTTCTTCTTTCTTTTTCTCTTTTTTTTCACTTTTTGAACATCGGCCCATAATCCTTCGTTGTGGTCGGATCTCATGTAGTTTGCTTCGTCTTGTTCTTCAATTGTTGGTGCCTCAGTTGGCATGTCGGCACAAAATGGAGGTATCTCTTCGAACTGGTCGTACTCTTCTTCGTCGAAGACGTCTTCAACCCCAACAATCCTTCTTTTTTTCCGATAGCACGATGCTCCACCTAGCATCACTCGGGTCAGTGACATAGAAGACCTGTGTGGCTTGCTTGGCGAGTATGAACGGATCGTCAACATACCCGACTTTGTTGAAATCAACTAGTGTGAACCCGTTGTTATCAACCTTAACACCCCTGTCTTCGACCCATCGACACCGAAACAAGGGAATACTTAGGCGAGGGCTGTAAATGAGCTCCCAGATTTCTTCAATAACACCGTAATATGACTTTGATACTATTACAGGCCGGGCATCCCCGGATCTACTGAATTCTTGAGCGGCCGCCACCAACGTCACCCCGCTATTTTGCGTCGCGCTCTTATCACTTTGTAATTTAGTGTAAAATGTATATCCGTTAATCTCGTATCCTTCAAATATTCTGACCACAGTTTGGGATCCTTGGCCCAGCAGCCTAACAATTTCATTTATGGGGTGTGATTTCACTCTTTCTTTCAGCCATCCTACAAAAGAACGATTGTGCTCGTTATTAAGCCACTTATGACTTCTCGTGTAGTTCCCTTGACGAAGGATTGTCATGTGCTCGTCTATATAGGGAGCGACATCTGCAATGTGCTGTAGTACAATAAAATGTGCCTTTTGTAGTTCATCTTGGTCAGCAATTATGGCTTTCAAACTGATTGTCACTACTCCTTGGAGCCGTCCCTCGTATCAAGATTGTGGAACACCAATAGGACACACACCGGTCAGGTAGTTCGTGCAAAACTCGATCACCTCTTTCGTCGAATATCCTTCGACAATGCTACCTTCGGGCCGATGTCGGTTCCTTAAGTATTTTTTCAAAATGCCCATGTATCTCTCGAATGGATACATATACCGCAGAAAAACAGGACCACAAATCTTAATTTCTCTCACAATGTGAACAACAAAGTGAACCATAACATCGAAAAAAGAATGTGAAAAATACATCTCAAGATAGCAAAGAGTAACGACGACCTCTTTTTGCAAAGCGTCCAATTTAAGCGGGTCTATCACCTTCGAATTAATTGCATTGAAGAAAAAACAAAGCTTCGTAATGGTTTGCCTAACGGCCTTCGGTAAAATACCCCGAATTGCAACGGGAATCATTTGTGTCATTAAAATATGACAGTCGTAGTATTTCATACCAATCAATTTCAGGTCCTTCGTTGACACCAACTTCTTAATATTCGAAGAATACCCTGATTGGACTTTAATACTGTGAAGGCATTTACAAAAGCTTTATTTCTCGATCTTTGACATTGTGCACATTGCGGGGGTTAGGTATGCGCGCTTCCCTCTATTTTGCGGTGCAAGCTTTTGTCGTATTCCCATTTCCACTAGGTCTTTTCGAGCTTGAATACCGTCTTTAGTCTTGGTCGGGATGTTCAGTAATGTGCCAATCAAACTGTCGCACATATTTTTTTCAACATGCATGACATCGAGGCAGTGTCTCACTTCTAAAAATTTCCAGTACGGTAGCTCCCAAAATATGGACTTCTTTTTCCAAATATTTTTCGGTGGTGCTTTGGCACATTTTTCGAAGACAATATCAAGGCTTTCAACCCATTTAAAGACAGCATTTCCGTCCAATGGACGACGTGCCACTCCGAGCTCATTTTTCCCGTTGAATACATTCTTCTGTTTACGGTATGGGTGATTCACGGGAAAAAACCTACGATGGCCCATGAAAACATTCTTTTTATAATGCTTCAACCTCAGCACCTGGTTGTCATCTTCACAGATAGAGCACGCTTTTGCCCCCTTAGTACTATAACCCGACAAATTCCCGTATGCAGAAAAATCATTTACGGTGCAAAATACCATGGCCCGCAATTTAAAGACCTCTTTACTGTACGCATTCTACATCAGGACGCCATCATTCCATAATTTTTGGAGGTCCTCAATTAATGGTGCGAGATATACATTTATGTCATTTCCGAGTTGTCTGGGTCCTTGGATCAGTAATGACATCATTATATACTTGCGTTTCATGCACAACCATGGAGGCAGATTGTAGATAGATAATAGAACTGTCCAAGTATTGTGCCGACTGCTCATGCTTCCAAACGGACTCATTCCGTCTGTGCTCACCACAATCCTAAGGTTTCTCGGGTCGGAACCAAATTCTTTGAAGTGCCTATTGATGTTCCTCCATTGGGGAGAATCAGCCGGGTCTTAGTTTTTCGTCCTTTTTGCGTTCTTCTTCATGCCAGCGCAACAATTTGGCATCTTTGGTATTTGCAAATAACCGTTTGAATCTCAGAATTATCAGCAAGTACCACAGCACCTTTGCCGGAGGCCAGCTCTTTTTTTCTTCAGTATTAAATTCATCAGTGTCATCGCCCTTACGTTTATACCGTGAAATACCGCATTTAGGACATGCATGCACGGTCTCGTACTCTTTACGATATAATACACAGTCATTCGGACATGCATGTATTCTTTCGATCTTCAAACCCACTGGACAGATCAACTTCTTCGCCTGATAAATTGTACAGGATAACTCGTTGTTATCAGGGAGCATTTCTCGTAAAAGCTGTAATAAGGACGTGAAACTCTTATCGCTCCAACCATGGTTTGCTTTTAAGTTCAATAATTTCAACACAGCTAACAGTTTTGTAAATTTGGTACACCCAGGATACAGCAGCTTTTTGGATTCATCCTTCAAATACTCAAATTTATCATAATATTTATCACCAATTTCATCTCCCACATCACGCAACAGCTCCTCTAGATTATCATCGTACTCGTGTTCTACGTTTTCATCAATATTCACTGTCATCTCGTCATCGTCGCTGCATTCGAATCCAACATTATCAAAATTATCAAAATTTTCGAGATTCTCATAATCATTATCATCGTTGCAATCAAGTTCTTCATTATCAAAAAAATTTACATTCTCATCATTATCTTCACAATTTTTATTGGTACCAGTACTTTCTCCAATTTTCTATCCATGCATGAACCAACATGTATAACTTTCCTTAAATCCCCGACAAATCAAATGAGCTCTAATTACTTCTAAGTCCCCAAATCCCATACAATTTTTATAGTCCCTACAAGGACACAAAATGTTGGCATCCCTTTTATCAACTCTATAACTCTCCGCAAATTGTAAAAACTCTTCAATGCGAACCAAATATTTTTCACTATCTCGCCGCAATTCATACATCCAACTTCGATCCATCTGTAAATTAAATTAAAAAATTCATTTCAATTAATTAATCATGGTGCATGGTCGACATATATATAACTTGTGACGAATTAATTCTTGGCTTACAAAGGGCCGGTTTACAATCCTAACCCACTCTTTGAATATTGTGCCTCATATGTGAACACATGTTAGTGGAATTTAATTAGTATTTGAGAAAAAATCGGCAGCATTTCCCCTTAACTCCCCAAGTATGCGTAAAGACCACATACTCGTAGGAGTAATAAGGAGAAATACTGTCGAACTTTTCTCAAATACTAATTAAACCCCGCTAACATGTGTTCACATCCTAAATGAGACACAATATTCAAAGAGCAGTCCCAAACCGGGGACTATCCAAAATTAATCCCTATTGGATTAATTTTGAATGGGTATGGAACTAAAATCATATTAATAGGTCGGTTATTGGATAACAATACACTAATTATTCTAATTAACAAATTAAAACAACCATGCATGCATCAATTAATCAAACCCTAAACCCTAAATGTGCAATAATAAGAAAATAACAGAAAATTAAAGAAAAAAGAAGAACAATTACTAACTTGAGCAAGAGAGAGAGGAGAAAATCACCAGAAAATCAGCAATCTCATATCCAAACGCAGCACAAATCAGTTTCAGCCAATCCAGAGGAGAGAGAGTGATCAAAACGGCGCTGGAAGAAGCATTAAAACCCTAAATGGTCTTTCCTACACGGATTTTTAACTAGAAATCCATATAGCTCTGTTAATTTTTACACATGAATATTTATATAAAAAAAACCGTGTAGGAAAGGCCACCCTACACTGATATTTTCTAAAAAAGCCGTGTAGCTCTCTCTGAATTACACACGGATATTTAATTAATTAGCCGTGTATAAAACCTCCTTTTCAACACGGACTGTTCCTCAGGGAATTGTACAAGGATTATTATTTAAGTATCTGTGTAGAATTCTTAGAGATATTTAAAAATCCACTTTCCTACAAATTTTTAGGAAATAGAGGAAATCCGTGTATAACCTACAGTGTAGGAAGTGTTTTTTTGTAGTAGTGTGTATTACAATTATTTTCCTTCATTATTTTCTTTTCCTTCATTTGTGGAGTTTTCTTCCTGGCGCATTTTAGTTGCTGCTTTATGCCGAGTACCAACATGTTAATCTTGTTAAGATAATCCCTTTTTTTTACAATGCAATTACAACGAGCTCGATCTAGAGTGAATAGAAAATGGAAAATATACGTTGCTGTTCCAGCAGAAATACTTTGTTTAATTATACCACTTTTACTAGGAGTAGCTTTTTTAGTGCTAGCTGAACGTAAAGTAATGACTTTTGTGCAGCGTCGAAAGGGTCCTGATGTAGTGGGAGCGTTCGGAACTTCGGATTGTTACAACTTACAAGAGATGGTTTGAATTTGATTCTAAAAGAACCTATTTCACCAAGTAGTGCGTCTTTCTTCTTTTTTAGAATGGCTCTTGTGGCTACTTTTATGTTAAGTCTAGTCGCGATCCTATGTTATTTTTAAATGGGAGTAAAGTGTGCTTGAATTTTTTTTTCTTAGGGTTTTATTTGTCTTCTTTTTCAATTGCAACCTTTTTTATTTAGTTTAATAATATTCAGTAGGCAACAACCTACTATTTTTGAAACAATTAAAGATAGGCCATATATCTGCCAATATTTAGATAACGGGTTACCATATTTTTTTAATGAAAATGGAGTCTGAATAACAACAAAGGAAATTTAGGAGACTTTTCACTGTTTGAAACAACAAAATAGAATTTGAATCAGGGCAATTTTAGTTACTTTAGAGGATTCCGGATCTTTCTGCCTCCCTCATCCTCGAATTCGCATCTCGTCGGATCTATCTCAAAATTAGCTATGATTTTTTCTTTTAATACCCAGCACTTTCTGTTGCTTGAACGGAGAGTGTGAACAAAAATTGATTGTTTTCAGCAATTGAATTGAAAGTATTATGCTTGATTGGTACTAGCAAAACTTCTCTGTCGACATTGTTCCAAAGGTGCATTCTTCAATTTTATGAGATTTTCATGACATATTATTTCTCTATTTAAGATAAATGATAAATTTACAAGAAATATTTTCCCAAAAACTCGATGAATGTTTGTCAGAAATTATTTGTTGAAAAGATAAATGATAAATCAATTTGTGAAAGTCCCAAAGTTATCGTATTAATTAGGAGAGTTAGTTGTAAAAGACTTCTTTACACCTTACTTTCTCATACAACAGAACAAAAAAAGAAAAAGTTACAAATTGACTTGTAATTGCCCTCTGTCCCTGTAAATTCAAATAAATATATATATATATTTTTGTTGAAAATTCAAATATTCACCAACCGCAAGTTAATTATTCTATGTTTAGTGAAATCCGACAGAGAATACTTCTTCCCTTGTACCCCTGTTATTAATTAAGTTCATGCGCTAGCTATTACGTCCCTTGATTTGTAACAAACATAATGATCAGGAGCACTCTTTTGTTTGTTACAAAAATGAATTCCTTATCCGAGGTGGCCCAAACAATTTACTGCCTAGCATATAAAAGTACCGAATTGAAGGCACTAAAAAATGAGTGATAGTCAAAAGAACTTGTAAGAATATTTGTAATTGCATGGTGTCCTTTTTCCACATCTTTCTTTTTCACAACACGAGAAAGACAACAAAAGGTAAGAAAATAACACTTAAAGACTTTTCACTCTGTAAGCATCCCATTTAGACGCACAATTTACAAATATGCCTGGCATAATTCAATATATAGAAATCATTTGTAGGTTTGGCCTCCATCTTTAATTTTAAATTCTTTTTTGAAAGTTGAACAACTAAAAATTTAATGATGTTCTGCCGTTGGTATCCGGACGTCCTCTCTGCATTGCTGATCGAATGTAGGTTGACTTGTGCTGAGTGAATTTTTCCACAACATTCTTTCAAAAATATTACTTGGACTTGGACTTTGAAAAATATCCCATTTAGCTGCACAATTCACAATTTGGACTTTGAATTTTGGAGGCAGAGGACGAGGGAAGGAGAGAGATTCTATCGAAAAGGAACTATGTATGTTAGGTTTCGGCCAGTTATGAATGGAACCCAGTCAACTAGGAAATTAATCTGCTGCGATTCTTAAGGGATTGTAGGACCCTGCTTTTCCATATCCAACTTTTAATTTTCTTTGAGATTCGTGCATGAAAATCAGTTTCCTTAGAGATTCGTGTATTCCAAAAAATTAAAGGTTGGATAAGAAAAAGCAGGGTCCTGCAATCTCTTTAGAAACGCAGCAGATTCGTTTCCGTCAACTAGACGGATTGGTATTTCTTACTTCTACAAGAAAATAAATAAATAAGATATTACAATTTCAAATCAGATCGTACAACTGATAATGAATGGAACAGAATTCACATAACAGAGCCCTTTGAATTCCATGTCAATTAGTCAAAGATTAAGTTGTCTGAAAAAAAAAATTACCTACCATTGGTTCCACACAACTAACTTCTTAATTTTCCTCCTCATGTACAAAACCTATTTATAAAGATATATAACTCAAGAGTACCTTGCTTCTATCAAGGAAGAAAGGTGAAAGGAAAAATACACAACACTTGTTGAGGGAGTGAGCAGTGGCGGAACCAGGAATGAAAACTAGGAGGTGCCTAACTAAGAGTGTTCATCAGTTCGGTATGGTTCAAACCGAACCGAATTAGGCAAACCAAAGTTATAATTCGGTTTCAAAAATAGAACCGAACCGAACCGAATTAGCATTGTAACCGAACCGAACCGAATTAGCATTGTAACCGAACCGAACCAAAGTTTTATTTCGGTTTGTTCGGTTCAAACAGAAATATATCATTTTTTAAATTTAAAGCAATTGTTTTGTAATAAACTGAAGTATATTAAGAAATAAATTGGAGTATTAAGAAATAAATTGGAAATTAAGAAATAAACCAAAGTATTTAAAATAATTGATTAAGAAATAAACCGGGACGGTCTAGACCAAATTCATAATATATTAAAGTTCGGTCGGTTCGGTTATTTTGCTTAACAAAAATAAATATTAAATTAAGTAACAAAGTACCTATTTAATAAATTGTTCTTATATTAGATTAAGTAACAAAGTACCTATTTAATAAATCGCTCTTCATGTCTTGAAGTAAAAAAAAAAGCATCAAAACTGAATTATTTGTTATTATTTTGATGACTATAAAAGCACTTTCTTATTATATATTTAATGCCAGTTTTAAGTTTCCCTTAATAAAAATATTCCTAGTACTCAATCTTTGATTCTTTGTTTTAATTAGAGTCATTTCAATTCCCTGCTATAAAAAAACTAATATTGGAGTGAATGTTTATGCGTGTCTTATAGACCAATTGGGAATGAATTAAGGTAGTGGGGTCAAGCAATTCCAGGGAGCGGTGCTTCCAGTTGGAAAAAGGACATGGACACGTGCCCAGGCCGTCATCTATGTGTGCGACCGAATTTCAGTTTTGTGGGCCCCACGCAGATAAGATCAAAACCCTGAATTTCCAGCTCCTTTTCATCATTTCAGGTTAACTGGATCCAACTCCTTTGTGGGCCGAATTTAGGGGGTGCCAAGTTCTATGAGCAAAAAAAATTACGGTATAATTTCTGGGCCAAGGGGGGGCCAGGGCCCAGGCTGGCCCAGGCCCTGGTTCCGCCCCTGGGAGTGAGATGGATACGAAACAGACAAGGCTGATAAATACCACCATCTTTGTTCTTTCCTTCTTTCTAATTGTGGCTCCTCACATCTCAGCGAAGTCAATGGCAGCTGCAACACCAGTTGATAGGAAACTTTCGAATTCTTGCCCAATAGTTTGTGAACCAGGATCTAAGTCTGACTGCTGTCGAGAACAGGATCCTCCTAGCATGAAGAACTTAGCTGCAACAGATGAGCTACTGAATACGACTCATCCATAAAATTGTATTAAGCATATTATATGATGGACGGCCGCATAACGGTATAAGTAATCTATCTGAGGTTCCCAGTTTTCAGTTTCATCTCTAAGGTATATTGTACTGATTGCTATATGCTATCAAAATTGTACTCTCCTTTCACACCCCTAAATACCCAATATTAGTTGGAATGAAATATGTTCATATATATTAGTGAAACCATGTATAAGTTTTTGGTAGCGTGGACAATATTGTAATTTGCTTCTTTAAATAAAAAGAAAAAGGCGCGGCTGTTTATGTTATGTTTATTTTCATAAGAAAGGAAGCTGTAGTATTACGGGAGCCAGTTTCAAACCCATCTGGATAATAAATAAACAAAGCCATACTAATATGTGAAGAAACTATGAGTGGAGTTGATAAAATTAAAGATGAGAGGACAAGTTGATGGATATCCATTTTTGGGACGAACAATTATTACCATATATTTATTGTCACTAAAATACTGATTTAATTATTCGTTAGACCTTTAATCATTTAAAAGAATTCCCACTTTGTTTCTTTCTTTTGTATAATTTAAAAAAAAAATCAAAGAGGGAAAAAAATGAGGAAAAATTATAGACCTTGAAATTTTGTGTTTGGAAAAAAAAACATTGATTTTAAAAAAATTCTAAAACAATGGCTGGCACTCAAGTTTTGTGTCCCTGTTTTAATTACGTCTAGTCCACTCCATACGCACCTGCAATGGCCTCAATTTCCACTATGCTCGTAATGGTCTACAAACGAAACATTTAGATGACTTGGAACCCCCCCTGCGTCTCTATTTTTTATATCTCGTCTTCGGACAACAAATTTCTAGATAGCTACTCTATTTGACTTGTGGATTTTCTGTGTTTGTTGAACATGTTTTGTATAGGTATGAGGCTATCGGTTTACTTTATAATTAATATACAAAGCTCTATAGCCATGAGGGGAGGAGAGGAAGAAGAAAATTAAATGACATATTGGTCAATTCAATATTTAAAATAACAAAATAAAAATAGATAATTAAAAGAAGATAGAAGAAAGAATGTTAAGTTTTAATGGGGATTTTGAATATTATGATATTTTGATAGGAAAATTCCCTATTTCAAAAATTTATATGGGTACACGTACTAGAATTATTTCCTTCTAAATAAGTAGATGTATTCGGAATACTCAAGCGGGATATGCAATATTTAGATGAAATACAAACGGAATTGGTTATTACATCCATTTTTCATAATTCATGCCATTCAATTAGTTTGGATCATGAGAATTAATTGGGCTATGTATAATCCAGCTCACCCATTGTAAGCTATATATTATTATAAAATAAAAAATATTCTTGTCTCACATTAGCTCATCTTTTAACTGATATACCAAATCAACATATAAATCTTTAATGGCCATGTTGCCTTCGTATTTAATTCTTAATACTAATAGTAAAGTGTGTTTGTAGTTTTTGCCTCGTGTCAAGTCGATTTGTTGGTGTCTATTTGTCTATGATTGACTATGCTGTCTGATTCGTTTTTTTTTTTTAATATGGATTGGAGGTCAAGCTATCTAATATATTTTAAACTCCTATGTAGCCTAATTCGTATTTAGTCAAGACAATCTAATACCATAGATGTATTATTGTATGTTTGCTCTTTTTGAATGTAATGATGGTATTATGATATGAATGCTTTATGAAATATAAATATGCAAGAGTAAGGTTAAATCATTTCTTTAAAACTACTAGTTCGTGTGACGTGACGTGACGTATAATTTTTGCTTGAATGCAGTAACGTTATGCGAATAGTCACATTATGCGACACACGAGTTACATCACATAATCGGCACACGTAACATAACTTAACGTGATGTTCCGTAATGTAACTAGTCACGCCGTGACTAATTTCTTTTCTCTAAGTGTGGGGCTCAATAGAAGAGTAGCGGAGAAACAATTTCTATTTGTCAGGTCCCAATGTAATTTCCATTACCTAGTTACAGTAAAATTTGCTCCAGTGAGAAAAACTACTGATAATAGCTAAACAAATTTTCAGAACAAAATGGGCCGTTTACTCAAAAAAAGAACAAAATGGGCCGGCCCCGAAGGCCCTAAAGAATAAAATCAGAACGAACGTTGAACATTTTCGATCAAGGTAATCCGATCCCGTGGTACAAAACTAACGAAACACTCTTAAAAAAATTATAAACACACTACGGTTTGAAATATATAAATATTCATCGGAAGAAGTAACTTTTTCAAAGTTTGTCTCACACTGGGTATATGCCAACGAGCGTGCATTTAAAATTAACATAGTGAAACTGAAACAGGAAATAAATCTGCTGCGATTCCAAAGGATCATAGGACCATCATGAGATTCCAATATCAATTGTTCATTTATTAGAATACATAAATTTTACAAAAAATTAATTTTTGTGTATGAATCTCAAAACACATAAACGGTTGGAATTAAAATCACAGAAACCTGCGATCGATCCTTTAGAGTCACAGCAGATTTATTTCCTAGTGAAACATGAGATGAAGATGCTATCATGCTAGCGAGTTCCTAGCTAGTAGCCACAATTTACTTGCTGCTTGTAAATAAGGACATAAGGTGTTTTATCTTTGATCATTAATTAAACTCATAACCAACTGATGTGTCGTGTTGTGACTAACTTGTTATAATTTGAGTTTCGTGCCGTACTATGATATAACGGAGCTGAAATAGCGCACTTTTATCTCATAGAGTAGCTTTTATGGTCTGAAAAAAATATAGCGGAGCTACAACTTAGCTATAACGAACTGTTTAGAACATTAATTTATATAGATTAAGAACACAGGAATTTTTTTTTTTTTTTTTTTTGGCTAACTCACAAGAATGTTAATGGGGATCAGACGCTCCAGCTAATATGGGCAGAAGGGGTTAGCAACAAAATGACTGACCTTTTTTATTTACTTCGTTAAAAATAAATGGAGGGAATAGTAGGATAATAGCGGATATGAACACCTATTCAAAGGTGAATTGTCCGTGAGCGAGAAAAGGTCAAAAGAAATGTGGATAAGCGTTGAGAGGTCGGTGACATGGTACATTGTTTCTGGGGGAGGAAAACATGTTAGTAAGAATGTCGTGAAATTCTTTTTGTCTGTATTTAAGGTTTAAATATTTCATAAATTTTATGCTTCATTATATTTCATATTTTTGTTTCTATTTCAAAATCTAAACAGTTAATCTGAACCAATCAATATAATCTCCAAATTAAAATGTGAATCAAGACCAAAATTTTTATATATATTTTTTAACTTAGTTTCCTATTTTTTATAGATATAAAATCATTACTTTTGGTAATTTCAAAACATTGAATTTGTATTTATATAAAACTTATAAAGAGTTTCCAAAAACTATAAAATTTGATTTAATTTCAAGCATATTTTAATATGAAAATCATGTTAATCAATTCAGATTAATTGTTTAAACTTTAAAAACAAAGATAAATGATATGAGATACGATAAGACATGCAACACACAAGATATTTGAACTCTTCTGATATGTAATAACAATATTATCATTTTCAAGAATCTATTTTCTAAATGCACGGTCTTTAAAACAACATATGATGTCTATTACAATTTAATTCGGTAAATAGAGAACTTTTAACAAATACATTATCTCTTATAAAAAAAACATATACATTAAAAAAATTCAAATTTTTAAAGTGAAAAATCAAAATATTAATGCACGGTAGAAGGAAAAAAATATATGTTCAAATATTACTGTAAATGCATTTGTTAAAAAATATTAAATAAAGTTATGAAATATTTGAACATATTATTATTATTATTATTTAGAAACCGGGAGGTATAATCTATATATAATATTAATTCAATCTTACGGATGTGTAGACTTTGGATTGTGATTATCGTACGTGTAACTGTTTGTATTCACTTGGTCAATTCATCGGATTTTAGACTGATACAGATATAAATATAATTTAAATATTATAACAAAACTCATATACTATTTAATAAATTATTTTTATTAGAAAATAAAGTAACATAAAATACAGATATAATTAAAATATTTAATAAAATACAGTGAACTAAATAATTTTTCTTATGATTCTAAAACATACAATAATATAATATAAATTCTTTCATTAATAAAAATTAATTACCAACATAACCATATTTTAAATAGAAAAAGATACTACTAAGAAAAGTATTTCTCTCTGAAAATATATATTTTTAAAACAAATAGATAAAAAAAATACGAATGCAGATATATCTAAATTTGTATTCATATCCGTATCTGTACAAATGGATATCCAAAAACCTAAAAATGTGGATACAAATAATTGAATACGAATAATAAGATGCTATCATGCTAGCGAGTTCCTAGCCAGTAGCCACAATTTACTTACTGCTTGTAAATAAGGACATATGGTGTTTTATCTTTGATCATTAATTAAACTCATAACTAACTGATGTGTCGTGTTGTGACTAACTTGTTATAATTTGAGTTTCGTGCCGTACTATGATATAACGGAGCTGAAATAGCGCACTTTTATCTCATAGAGTAGCTTTTATGGTCTGAAAAAAATATAGCGGAGCTACAACTTAGCTATAACGAACTGTTTAGAACATTAATTTATATAGATTAAGAACACAGGAATTTTTTTTTTTTTTTTTTTTGGCTAACTCACAAGAATGTTAATGGGGATCAGACGCTCCAGCTAATATGGGCAGAAGGGGTTAGCAACAAAATGACTGACCTTTTTTATTTACTTCGTTAAAAATAAATGGAGGGAATAGTAGGATAATAGCGGATATGAACACCTATTCAAAGGTGAATTGTCCGTGAGCGAGAAAAGGTCAAAAGAAATGTGGATAAGCGTTGAGAGGTCGGTGACATGGTACATTGTTTCTGGGGGAGGAAAACATGTTAGTAAGAATGTCGTGAAATTCTTTTTGTCTGTATTTAAGGTTTAAATATTTCATAAATTTTATGCTTCATTATATTTCATATTTTTGTTTCTATTTCAAAATCTAAACAGTTAATCTGAACCAATCAATATAATCTCCAAATTAAAATGTGAATCAAGACCAAAATTTTTATATATATTTTTTAAATTGTTTTCTATTTTTTAACTTGTTTTCTATTTTTTATAGATATAAAATCATTACTTTTGGAAATTTCAAAACATTAAATTTGTATTTATATAAAACTTATAAAGAGTTTCCAAAAACTATAAAATTTGATTTAATTTCAAGCATATTTTAATATGAAAATCATGTTAATCAATTCAGATTAATTGTTTAAACTTTAAAAACAAAGATAAATGATATGAGATACGATAAGACATGCAACACACAAGATATTTGAACTCTTCTGATATGTAATAACAATATTATCATTTTCAAGAATCTATTTTCTAAATGCACGGTCTTTAAAACAACATATGATGTCTATTACAATTTAATTCGGTAAATAATCCAACGTTTATTATTGTAAATAGAGAACTTTTAACAAATACATTATCTCTTTTAAAAAAAACATATACATTAAAAAAATTCAAATTTTTAAAGTGAAAAATCAAAATATTAATGCACGGTAGAAGGAAAAAAAAAACATATGTTCAAATATTACTGTAAATGCATTTGTTAAAAAATATTAAATAAAGTTATGAAATATTTGAACATATTATTATAATTATTATTTAGAAACCGGGAGGTATAATCTATAGATAGTATTAATTCAATCTTACGTATGTGTAGACTTTGGATTGTGATTATCGTACGTGTAACTGTTTGTATTCACTTGGTCAATTCATCTGATTTTAAACTGATATGGATATGAATATAATTTAAATATTTTATTTAAATATTATAACAAAACTCATATACTATTTAATAAATTATTTTTTATTAGAAAATAAATTAACATAAAATACAGATATAATTAAAATATTTAATAAAATACACCGATTAATAAAAACATACAATAATATAATATAAATTCTTTCATTAATAAAAATTAATTACCAACATAACCATATTTTAAATAAAAAAAAGATACTACTAAGAAAAGTATTTCTCTCTAAAAATATATATTTTTAAAACAAATAGATAAAAAATTACGAATGCTGATATATCTAAATTTGTATTCATATCCGTATCCGTACAAATGGATATCCAAAAACCTAAAAATGTGGATACAAATAATTGAATACGGATAATTCTCCGTATCTGTATCCGCACAAATGGTTATTAAAAAAACAGATATCTATAGTCATATATGTATCTGTCTTGGGAAATCAAAATCATATATGTATACATATCTCTTTTTTCAAAACTGAAACCATACTTGTATACGCATAACTCATATCTGAATCTGTAAAAATTGAAATGCGAATTTAAATCTGCACGGATAATATCTGACCCGTTTTCACCTTTACATCTAGCAAACTAAAGTTGCTTCCGAAAATAATTAGAAAAGCTCAACCAGAAATTAATATTTTAAAGAGTTTAAGAGGAAATATAATGTAAGACGGAATATAAAATGTAAGAAGAGTTAGGAAACATAAAATTACTATATTACTTTGAATGTTATCAAAACTGTTTTGGTAAGCGATGAATAAGGCCACAAGGCTCCCTCTGTGTTTTTACCTTATAATTCAAATTTAATATTTAGCGATTATAGCGATATAGTAAGAAGACAAAAAAAAAAGCTATTGCGAATAGTACAGATATTATGGAAGCTATTATACATAGCGTTTATTTTTATTTTCAAAATTTATTATCTATATTTCTACTAATTATCAATATGATTAATATTAGAGAATTGGGTAACAACTAAATGATAAGTCTATATTTTTTCAATCATGCAAATAAAAAGAAAAAAAAAAAAGATATACAATATAACATTATTTAATAGTTCATAGTTCATAGTATTACATATTATAATAGACGAAGAACAACTAATTTTATAAGTGAAATGGAGTTAGTATATCTATTTGAATATTTTATATATTATAATAATTAAAATTAGCTTTCAATAAAACGAATGCCAATAATTTTACAGATGAATACTAAACAAAGAGCAAACAAAAGAAATAATTAATATTTAAATATTTTACGATATAGAATGAGAGACTAAATCACAAATATGAACAAAGACACATATTTCAGATTAACATACTTATTATAACAAATCATGTAGCATCAGAAATAGGAACAAAAGTACAGAACCACATGCAGATCACAAAAAAAACCCATGTAGCATAGCGATAGCAATAGTGCGAAGAAGTAATAGCTGCCAGCTATTACAGCTATAGTAGTCATAGCTGAAATAGTGCATTTTTATCTTGTAGCGTAGCTTTTATGGTTCAAAAAAACTATAGCATAGCTATAGCTAACTATTTAGAACATATATTATATTATTAAAATATCCTTACGTCAGTGTGAAATTGAAGTTGCAAAAAAAACATATATTGAGAATGTTTGGATGAAACAAGAAATAGAGTAAGAATAAAGCTAACTTTAAAATTGAGAACATTAAGTTAACTTAATATTTTGTTATGTTAATAAAATAGCAAAAAAATTATAAAAGACAAATAAAAAATAGTCCATATTTACTAATTCAAATACACTCAAATAAATAGTAGTAGTTCGAAATAATTCGGATTAATTAGTGACAATTCTTCACTTATCCAAATGCACCCTAGATCTAAACTAATAGATATATGTTCTTAATTAGTGACAATTTTTCACTTATCCAAATGCATCGTAGATCTAAACTAATAGAGATAGGAGCAGGTTTGATGGACACTAGACCTACTTTTAGGTTCAATTAGCTCTAACACAGTAAAATTGTGCGCACAGAAATTGAAACAATATGCACAAATTTTAATGTAGTTCACACAAATCTTGATGCATATTGAATGGTCATTACACCCATCAAAACAAAGTACACTGAATTCATTTACGAGTTTTTCCAGACGATCTCGTAGCTATGCACTTTTACGTTAGCCCTAGACGATTCCAATATGCTATCTAGTCATTCACCGTTTAGCACAATATAAATTTGGAACTGTATAGTGATCCATATTGACTAATATTGTGAAGAAGTTGGGATCCGACTCTGTTGCTCACTAAATTAGCAAGTAGGATCCTGCTTTTCCAAATTAAACTATTCATCTGTGTTGAGATTCGTGCATGAAAAAAATTCAATAGTTAGATTTGGAACTTGTCAATTTGACAAGTAGAGGATTTGAATCCAAGAAATTGAGGCAAACACAAGAAACTAAAAATGTATAGAATGTTCGATTTCTAATATAAAAACGACAGAAATTTGAGACGCGTCATGATATTAAAACTGTAACACCACAACATTTTAGATATGATATATAATAAATACATATAAAATTCATTAACAAACAATAAGTTCAAGTGAAAAATCAATTTAAAATATATGTCTTTAGTTAGGATCACACACGCAATAGTCCATATAGAAAATATTGTATAAATCCAAATAATTCTGAAATAAATTATTCATTAGCTTACCTCACAATTAGGAAGTAAATACTAATCAAAACCTTATTTAAAAACTTCATTTGAGCTGTCCCTTTTGATAATCTTTCAAATTTAGCTTCAGCTATAATTTTCAAATGGATAACCGTTAGTATTATAATCACAGATAACCCATATTAATTCGGATTTGAGTGAGATTTATTAACTAAAAAGATAACTCCACTATATACAACTTTCATGTAGAAGGCTACCCTAATTTCTGAATGTAGGATCCTCATAAAATTGTAAAGTCAGTAAACATTTATGTTGGGAGACTGCAGACCTTCGACGCCCATTTTTATCTTTTCTCTTCACTATAGAAATTCCTATTGAGGTGAAACTAGTCGCATTAGAACCATAACAGAATATCCTACGACTCTTATGTGGGAAATAATCTTATATTCTGAACCCATAATTCCAGTATTGTCAATCTTTGAAGATGAAAATTAAAACAACATAAACATATTTTTGTTCTTAGCCCAAATGGACAAAATTAAATTAATTATGGCCCATAAAAGCCCAGTCCAACCCAATCCAACCAAAAGTTTTTTTGGCAACCCTAACCTTACCTCTATATAAACTACTCCTCAAACTCTAGCCACCACAGTCCCCATTTCCCCCATTCGGATCCAAACCCCAGCTGGACCGAAACCAGCCAGCCGACTTTCGCAGAGAACTGCCACCTGTACGTCCAAATTTTGAAGGAGAGTTCAACACAAGAGTTGTAGTGCTCGCCGATATGGATTCGTGAGCGCTAGATTCACCTCAATCGGAGTCTCCATTGGGAAAGACATACACATTACATTTATTTTTATATTTGTGAGAATAAAGTAAAAGTGTTATAAACTCTGGGCTATAATTAAATCCCCCACAGAGAGAAAGTTCGAACTTTCATCCGTTTCACTTTTACGTAAATTTCAGGTAATAAAGAGGAAGGATTCGAGTAAGAACAAGAGTGAAACTTAAGTGGGAAGAATAAAAATGGGCACACATTTTAATTTAAATGATTATTTTTCCTTTCTTGACATAATGAACGGACATGGCAGTGCATGTTATAACTAGTCATGTCTGTCTTTGACCATTTGTTAGACTTGTTTCGTTTTAATAAATGAATAATATTGTGGTTTTTATTATATTGTTATTGATAATGTATGTGATGTGAATACGTCTTACATAGAAATACGTGACGGTTTGTATCGAGGTGTGATAAAAACTAGTAACTTTTCTAGCATTAAAAAATATTCTTCAAAAAATTAATTATTTTTCACTCTCATTTCCTCTTTGCTCACTCTACCTCTCCAATTATCCATCAAATTCTAATATAGAGGCAATTGGTTTCTCTTAATTTCCAGTTATCCATACATATTTACCGTCGCCGACATTCACCATCTCAATCTTTCTAGTTCCTCTCTATTTTTTTTTTTGAAACCTCTAAAAAATTACAAAAATCTATAATAACAATATATTACAGTTAGATTCAATATAATTAATTATGTCTTAAGAAAAATAATGTGGTCAGTAATATGTATTTCTCAGATATGGTGAAAACATCAATGAGGATTTTTTTTTTTTTATAATCTTTGTACCACAACATGTCTCTGTCAAAAGAAAAAAACAATGCAAAAAAAAAAAAAACAATATTTCTCTGTCGAAAAAACACTATGTTCATGGGTGCAAAATCAATATTAGCGGAACTAAAAAAGTTAGTTAGAGGTTAAAACTTAAAATGCATAATTATTAATTTATAGTTATTAGAATTTGAACCAAAGACTTTACAAGAATAAAATAGTCTTAACCACTAAACTACAAGTATATATTAAATATTTTATGAGGGGATTGAATTATATAAAAACTTCAAAAAAATAAAAAATCAATTAAAATTCAATGTACGGTAATTAAAAGTTTTAAAATCATGAGATAGTTTAGCACCCATGAAAATAATGTAGATTCGCTATTCTTCTTTTTTTTTTTATTAGAGGTAGTCTTAATCAGCCGATGATTTGGGAAAGGGAGGAGAAAAAAAAAAGAAGGAAAAGATTGAAAGTTGCGGATAGAGAATCAATGGCAAAAGATGCTTTCATGAAACAATACACCTGGTCTACAATAGTAAAGATAGATCTAGAGAGCAAATATTGATTCCTGGTCCATCCGAACCGGTTGGTTCAGCGAGATCAATTCAACAACGTAAGCAGCTGAAAGTAACGTAAGCATTTTGAGTACTTGCTAGCGTATGAATAATTCAGTTTTGTTATGTTGGCGAACTGAATGGCAAAATATTTGGTTGACCGAATTTTTACCGAATTATTTATGAATTTTATAAAATTTTTCCGAATAATTCACGATTTATTTTTTACTTTTTTTTATTCTCTTGTGGGACTAAGATCTTCGGTCCAGACTCAATATATAATTCTGAATCATTCTTGAATGATATCCGAATTATTTCCGAATCACGAACTTTTAACACCACTGGACCGAATCCAAATAATTCATTTGTCACTATGCTTGCTAGACAATTATTGATCCACTATACACTTGGCTACATTCGAATCACGACATAGAAACTTGGAGTGGAACTGTTCATCAGCCTATCGAAAAATTAGAGAACCGTAGAATGATAATACAAATTTATAAAATATTTTACAATATTTTCATTTAAATTCGTATTTAATAACAAGTTGAGATCAAAATACGAATTCATAATGACTACCATCATTGCGAATTTCATATCAGTACATATTATATAATTGATATTCTAGTTAAATTATCTAAAATAATAAAATAGTTACATAATACGAGTGGAAATTATTGTATTTTATAAAGTGCAAATAATAATAATTACTTTAATTAAATTATTTATATGACTAATTTCATATTTATTTATTGAAATAGTACATGACATTAGCTTCAGCTCAATAGAATATTCCATTTAATAAATTAATACCACTAATTAAAATTTAATGAATTTTGAAATCAGTTTGTGCAACTCAAATGTAAACTTAATAAGTTGAATTATATTTATAATCCACATGTAAATATAAATATTTATTCTTCAACTTTATTTGTTTGGTTGTGCATCCAAGATCCAATCAAGCAAGTGGGACCAAAGTATTTTGTTTATTTGTTTGTGTTTTTTTAAAGAACTTGTTCGATTTTGCTCGTCTCGTTGGGAATTCGTATCCTCTGCGTTAACTCAAAAGGGAATCTTTTGAGTGAATATATCTCAGCCATTGAAACTAATTTAGGATCCGTGCGGACTAGATCCGCACTAATATTACAGGATTTTGTGTTAAAATCAGACGGTTAGATTGACCCTGTTTAAAATCAGCGGATGAGATGCATTAACTGAAAAGATTCTCTTTTGAGTTAATGCAGAGGATACGTATTCCCTTGTTGGAGGTGTCGTGCACTCTTCGTGAAGGAAGCGGCGACGCGTGGAATTCTTATGCCGCGTTAGCGTTGAATTTGTATTAAAATATTTAGTGAGTTCTCCAAATGGAATTATAATTGATTGTATAATTGAAGATATTTCAAATAATTTTCATTGTTAAAATGACTAATGAAGAAAAAAAATGTCATTGTTTGTAGTTACAGAACGAAGATGTTCTTATTTATACTCACCCCATTTTTTCCTGTCTATTTTTTTAATTTAATAATTCTTGTTCATTTATGTCGATTAATTAAACAATTTAGAGTGATTTACACGAGACCATTTAATTGGATGCCATATTGGAGAATTATATTAAAATAATAGAGTAAGTCAGACCTAACGTCTCAAACTCTCCTTAAGAATAAACTGCTAAAAATAATAAAAATAAAATTAGACAACAGAGCCTGTTTAAACACGGACCATTTAAAAAAATGATAATTTATTTCCAATGAAATGAATTTTGTACCACAAGTCATATTAAAACAAAAATTATTCAGCGTTTATCATTGCTAAAAAAAACTTTATTTTTTGATGATATTTGGAGGAGTTTTAATATGTGAAACTGGTTTTCAAACTGGAATTTTTTTATCGGTATAAATTAACAGAAAAAGAGAGAGAAATAGAAAAAGTACACTTGTTTTAATATTGATAGTAAGACCGGTATAAATTCTACCGGTCTTAAAAATCTCAAAGTTTAGACCTGTAAAATTCTTACAGGTCCTAACTTTTTTTTTTATCAGTTGGATTTATCAAAGTTTAGACTTTTGAAAAAAAAAATAGTTAGGACCAGTAAGAATTTTACAAGTCTAAACTTTGAGAATTTTAAGACCAGTAGAATTTATACCGGTCTTACTATCAATATTAGAACATGTACACTCTTTCTATTTCTCTTTCTTTTTTTTTGTTAATTTCTACGGATAAAAAAAATCCCTACTTGGCGATCTGTATGGACGAATTAACATGTTTTGAAATTCATGGTGGATTTGGATGGAATTTTCAGGGAGTTATGACATGATTTTGAAATGGAGTTATAAGGAAAGGGATGTACACAGTTGACTGAAGTTTGATAGGGTTTGAATGCAATTTGATAGTCTAAATTGACAGAGAAATGCAGAGGACGTGATTGGAGGAGATGATAGCTGATGTTATTGTCATTTTGGGATAATTCAATCTAATTCACACTACTCTTAAAAGAGGATTTTTTTTTTTTTTTTTTAAAATAGACCTCATTCTAAATAAATTAACCAAAGCAGCACAGCAAATTGGGATGTTGTAAAAATAGCATCCACCGGTCTCCCAAACCGGTGTGGCATAAAAAAGCTTTTCTACACCGGACTCCCAAACTGGCGTAGCATTTTTCTTACCCGGCTGACCCATTTTCCCACCAGGCTGTGGCCCCGTCACAGAAAATCCACAAACAAGTCTCCACCGGTTTGGGAACCGGTGGAGGTGGGATTTAGATTTTTTCCACCTTGTCACAGAACCAGTGGAGGCATTTTTTGGAGCTCCACTGAATTGGAAAACCGGTGTAGGTAAATTTCGTGTAGTAAACCATGTGCCCGCTGTGGCAAGGGAGAAAGTGCCTACACCGGTTTTGGAAACCGGTGTAGCAAAGCCCATAAAATATCCACCGGTCTCTCAAACCGGTGAAGGCTATTTTTGTACCTTCTTCAACGACTTGGCTGCTTTAGTTAAATTTTTTTTTTAGTTCTAGTTAAAAACAAATCCTTAAAGAGCATGATGCTTATAATTAATCAACTTTTTTGTATTCATTAAGTCATATTTTTTATAATCATTAATTAATTAATTCATACGTTATAATAAATGAATGCTTAGAGACTAAATGCAAGTTCAATAATTAACACATGCCCCAGAATGGAATCCTTCAATATGTAAAGTACTCATTATGCACTAACATGCAATACATATTAAATATAGAACAACTGATAAAAATAATATAACCAATTTTTTTATTTTATTTTAATTGTCATGTGGTTCATGACATTGTACATTATAAACTTGCTCAATCAATAATTTATCTTCAAACAAATTTTTAATTTAACTTGTCATGTGGATCGTGACACTGTATATTATAAACTTGCTCAATCAATAAGTTATCTTAAACAAAATTTCATTTAACTTGCCATGTGGGTCTTGAAACTGTACATTATAAACTTGCTCAATGAACAAAATTAATTATAAACAAGATCTAATTAGGTAATCTCACCATTGTGAATGTCTTAATCACCTAAGTTAACAATATTCATAAAAATGATTATTTTTTTGTTAGTAGCCATCTATTTAATTTGATCAAATAAAGGGGTTTAGAACTGCTTAATTCCCCATCAAAGCTAAAATGCCTTTAATATTTTTTCAATTTTACCATTTAATTAGAATATTATTAACTATAATTTGCTTATTTATCATTATCCAAGATTAAGATTGCTATTGTACCCTCATTCTCTAACTAGTATAAACAAATATATCTTACGTTTCTTTTTCAAGCCCCTCCAATCTTCCATATTTTTTTTCATTTTTCATGATTTAAATTTTTTAATATTTTTTAATTGAAGGTCTGAGTATAATGATTATTTTTTTTTTAATTGATTAGAGCAATGAGGGTCATAGTATAATTTTGTTTTAGATAACAAATGATGACTTAAGTACATTTTAATTGATATTATAAACGAATTGTTTTTGAATTTTAATGAAAATATCAACAATGATAAATTTGTAACAAATAAATAAATAAATAAATTATTTCAGAAGGATTAATTTAATCGGCGTCCGAGGAATTTAACCAAAAATAAAAACCTCCAAAACCTAAATAGGAAAAAAAAACAGGATTCTCTTAGTACTGCACAAGATTCCCCTCACTTGACTGTTTTATATTTACTCTTAGTCCTTTTAGGATTCGGGCTAGCGCAGGAGGCAGTAATATTGGGTTTAGAGATTCGTTCCAAGTTAAAAGAACGGCTTGGATACTCTAATTGTAAAAGATTTACTTTTCAGGTACCTGGGAGCATGTGAATTCCAAAAAACACATCCCAGGACAAACTTGGGTCCGATGCCCATCGGACTCAAACTGAGTGTGATGGGTTCCAAAACCGTTCGATCTGTTTTAAGATCTGTACGCATTGCTTTAATATTCGTGCAAATTTTCTTCAATATCCGTTGGCACGGTTATTAAAGAGGATCGGACGGTTTTAGAACCCATCGGACCCAAATTTGATTCCGATGGGCGTTGGACCCAAGTTTGTCCCCATCAGCAATTCACAAGCGATATTCATTTTATACGAAAAGCACACAATGACGCGACAGCCGGCAGCACCATCTTCTTCCTGCTTTTAGTTACCCGAAACACACTTCACGCTGCCCCCAATCAATCTCTCTTTTCAAAATTCCAACCATCTACTATTCAACCACATCCGGATAATCGGGAAAGGATTCCAATCAGAAGACTCAATCGTTGTTGCAAACGAACTGAGAAGGAAGAACCGGCGTAACTCATTCTCTTCCGATTCAAGCTTTCTATCGCGCAATAATCGCGGATCGATTCGTGGGGAGCTGATAGAACAATGGACTATTGTTTGCTATGGTAGAAGCTCCTAATTTTAATTAAGGTAAAAGAGAAGCTTTCGGATGACCTGTCCGAGTTCCCTTGTTTTATCCAAATTATTACTTACTTTATTTACAAGTATATACTCAAGTTTACTTTTGTCATGTTCTTTTTTATTTTTTAATTATCTCTCACTCAAGTGTCATTTTCTGAGGTCAATCACAGTTTATTTGTATATTTTTTCTCCTGAAGAGAAAGTTGGTCTTTTTTTAATAACTAGAATACATTCCGATTCTTTGCGTTATCCACCTATTAAACTGAATTTTGTTTATTTCAGGTTTATTCTTCAAATTAAGGTGAAAACCAACCTGTTTACACGAGATGAGGTCTTTACCTCGAGCTATTCGCCAAACCCGGTGCTTCTCTCATATTTACAGAGAAATTTCATCAAATGAATTAGTGGGAAACCAGAGAGTTCCAATTAGGAGGGATTTGTTGAGTTATTTTGTGGAGAAGTACTTGCATTCTAAAAAGGTTGCTGGGAATTCAAAACCAAGCTTGGTCTTTACAAGGCCATTCTCTTCCACTGTCAGCGCAGACTCAGATATAGGTTTATATTTTACATCTTTTTATGGAATTTCTAGGTTTTAGCAACTGCTATTGCATGCAATTGGTTTGTACCTATGTTGCATGGATACGGATACGGGTATTGTATCAGATATGATAAGGGATACAACAATTTTCAACGCCATACTGATATGGGTATCGACACAGCGATACGATACGGGACCATATATGAAGTATCGGGGTAACATAGGTTTGTACTGGGTGATAAACTGTAAAGAAAAGGAAAAATGCAATTATTGAAGTAGTACATTAATAGATTGCAAGTGGTTACTTTCTCTCATATAAATTTTACAACAAGACCGGTTCCATATTTCTTGGAGTCTTGCTTCATGTAATTGATTTGCTCTTTAATCTAAGAGGATCTTTGTAATTCAAGATTTGGTATGATTTTAGCTACTTCTGGTGGTGAGAAAGCAGGCCCACTAGTGGAGTATGAGAGGAGAATTGCATCAGGAGAACTTATTGAAGGTGACCACTTCCAGGTGAAATTTATTTTAGTTTGGGTAGTTTGGAAATTATCAATTTGTGTTCTATTCCAATTACTGTCCTTGCATGATCAGTAATGCCTTTTTCCTTGCATGCTTCTTTTTTTATGATTTTTTTTTGTGCAAGGATAATACACTTATACCCTACAAAAAATAGAAGTTGAGAAGTGAGCACTGTCCATAAGAAATATATCATCCAGAGTAGTTGACTAATACCTCTTTTGTTTTCACCCTGTATATATTAGGTTTTACTTTGGTGAACTTGATGTTAATTATTTTCCTTTTAGTCTTAATTGGATTATTTATGTATGAATTTCAGGTTGATACAATCCAACTACTGCAAAGGCTCTATGATGAACTTACTGACAAGGAGGATGAGTGCCAATTGGATCGTTACAGTTCTTCTAAGAAAGCGGGGAGGTTAGGCTTGACAATCTTAAGTTCGTAACCTATCTATACCTCAGTTTAGTTCAAAAAAAAAGCAAATAATAATAATAATAATAATAATAATAATAAAACTGAAGTCTGCTTGTTTTCAAATTCATATTTTTTTTGAAGTTAAATTTAGTTGGTATTGTTACGGGCACACTTGTATAATGATATCATGCTCTCAAATTGAATCATTTTTTTATTTGTAAACAGGAGTAGGTGGTTGTGGTCCAGGATCATACCTCAATCAACTTATGCACCAGTAAAAGGTTTGTACCTATATGGAGGTGTCGGAACGGGAAAGACCATGCTCATGGACTTGTTTTATGAGCAACTGTAAGAATACTCCTTGTCAGTACACTGCATATTTAATCAATTTCAAGTGTTTTAATTTCAAAATTATATGAACTCTTGTTTTATTGACTTGTATTCTTTTACTGTTTTTATTTTGATATAGGCCATCAAATTGGAGGAAGAAAAGAATACATTTTCATGATTTTATGTTGCATGTTCATAGCCGTCTGCAGGTACAAGTTTACTGCTTGTCAAGTTATATGCGAGTTAGATTGAGTTAAGACTAAATATATATAGTATGCATGTAAGTTGGTCATTTGCTTGATTTAACATTTTCTGTAAGCTTAAGAAAGGTAGGTGTTAATTGTAAAAAAATGAAAATATGTTGCTAGTAAATTGACTAACTCTTTTTTTTTGTAATTATAGATGCATAAAGGTGTAACTGATCCCCTTGAGGTGGTGGCAGCTGAGATATCTGATGAGGCCATTATTTTATGTCTTGATGAATTTATGGTATGTTAATTAAGTGAAATCTTATGTTATATTGGTTGTTTTTCACCTCCTCACCTTTGTGCCGAACTAATTGCATACTAACATTATAATAGGTGTCGGATGTAGCTGATGCGTTGATACTAAATAGGCTATTTAGACATCTCTTCAGCACGGGTGTTGTATGTTTGTATTTTGTTATAATTTCCACTTTTGTCCTCTTTTAATTTTAACAGCAATTTTTTTATTATGTTATTTATCATATTTATTGTTTTGAATACTTAACAATAGATCCTTGTTTCGACATCAAACCGAGCTCCAGATAGCCTGTATGAGGGCGGCTTACAAAGGGACCTTTTTCTTCCTTTTATTGAAACCTTAAAGGTATAACCTAAGCTCTTACAGTATGCAATTTACCCTATTTTGTTATTTATGCTTTTTAAAAAAAATTAAAATACAGGAAAGATGTATGGTTCATGAAATCGGTTCATCAACTGACTACCGAAAGATGGGCTCAGTAAGCTTAATTTCTTATTCTTTCCATACTTCCTTTATATATATTTTCATTTGGAGCCTAAAAACTTAATTATTATTCAAGATAAAGATACTTCATACTTTAATGTAGCAAATGCAATATTCTATTGCTTTGTTTTTATATTTGAAAATTTATGATATATTTCTGTTATTTGAACAAATGGAAGGAACAGAGATGAATCTGACAAAAATCTTATTATTTCCATCTTGAACAAATAAGCTCAATATTAAATTGCATGGCAGAACTTCAACAAAATTGACATTGGTGAATTTGCAGGAGGATCTAAAATTTCCCATCAAGTTTCTTAGTTGAACCTATTGCAGACATTTTGTGGTTTGGGTTGATTTTTATTTTATTATTTTTATTATTATTTATTTACTCATTTTTATTGTGGGGTTGTGGGACGGGGGGGGGGGGGGGGGGGGGGGGGGGGGAGGAGGAGGCGGTCTTGGTGTGTACATTTGACCAAATGTGTAGGAATTTATATAGTAGTTTTACATCTTGAAGGTGGACACATGGAACTGTTCAGGAAAATAATTGATATTAGTTTATCTTATGCAGGCCGAGCAAGGTTATTATTATGTCGGAAGCAAATACAATCAACTGTTAAAACAGAAGTTTCAAGAATTAGTTGGAGATGAGAAGCCAAGGCCTCAAGTTGTAGAAGTTATAATGGGTCGCAAATTGGAGGTAAAGTATAGTATTAGTACCTTACTGGTAAGATACAAAGAGATTTCTGAAGTCGTAAATTGGAATACAGGTTCAGGTTTAGGTTTTAGTACTGTCAATTCAACTGTAGAGGTCAGGTTTTTGTAGTAGACTTGCTCTTATTCCAGTAAACCTGGCAAGTTATTAATTTTAGGACCTTTATAACAAAATTAATAACAAAGAAAACAGAAGTAAAGCTGAAATTCTTCTTATTGAGTGTATGCTACCAGTAGATAACATGGTGGTGACTGGCCTAACAAATTTTAAATTAGGTACCAGTTGGGGCAAATGGATGTGCGTATTTTCCATTTGAGGAACTATGTGACAGGCCTTTAGGTGCAGCTGACTACTTCGGATTATTCAGTAAGGATCGTTTCTTTTGATTGATTTCAATCTCATGTTCACCACTCTAAACATTAACACATATCAGATGCTACTCATAAAAAAAAAATTGACGAATTTTTTTGCAAAAATATATGATATTGTGTTTTTATTTTCACATGGTGATGCCCAGACTCCCCTGCTATCTATGCCAATTCTCTGTATACAACATCCTTAGAAAGCAAGGGCATTTTGAGTAGTTTGCCAACAAAATGTATGAGGCTTTTGGTTCAAATTATACATGTTTTATTGATATTGTGATTATTATCTGAGGTTACTTTGTTTTGTGACCGTGGGACACATGAAAATTTGCTCCTTGTATGGAATATGTTGTGTGTAGGCGATGCCTTTTGAGTTAAAGCTAATCATAGTACTTTTAAATTTGTTCAGAAAAGTTCCATACACTATCGCTCGAAGGTGTGCCAAAGTTTGGGCAAAGTAACAGGACAGCAGCTTATCGGTTTGTCACTTTAGTTGACGTATGCCTTTATTTTTAATGTTAATCTTCTATTAGAAATGAATATATTAATCGTTTGTTACTTGTTGTGTTTGCTAAATTAATTTCATAAAGCTACAAAAATTAAACAGCACATACAAAAAATGGAAAATTGTGAAACCCAGACAGTGCTTCTTCTAGTACGTTTTCATATTTACAGAAATGCTTCTCTAGCAAACTGGTACATATGTGGTATTTAACAATGAATATACAAATATTCTTTTGTATAACTCCTTAAATCACATTAGGAACTTTTGATGGGCTTGAACTATGTGCAAAAAGGTGCACATGCAGTAATGTTATTTACTGCAGGTGTAGTTTACACCAAACTTAAATTATTATAAAATACAGAGAGGACCTTTCGGTTGGATATAAAGTCCATTATTTCTTTTCCTTTCCTCAAAATGAAATAAATATATTTGACAGGTGATGTATGAGAACAAGGGGCGATTGCTATGCACGGCTGAAGCATCTCCGGTTGAATTATTTGAGAGTATTGTGACAGTTGCTGATGCAAATAAGTTCTCTCCTAGGTCTTCATCTCGATCCCAGAGAATAGATGATCTTGAACTCTGTGTAGATAATGAACTTGGGTTTGCCAAGGACCGCACCATTAGTAGGTAAGCTTGTAATTATGGATTCTGTACCAGCTTTAGGTACCAGCAGGTTGTAGTATCAATGCCAGTTCTGGATAATTATATGCGTGTTCAGGCCAAACTGGATGACAATACAAAAGGTTTTGGATTAAATTGAAGCTTAACTGCAGAAATTAAGGGAAAACAGGAAACCTTGTTGTATCTGTACCATTGTGAGGTTAATTGATGCTGTTGAGGCAAAATAGCTCGATAGAGGGTACTTATATAGTTATATTTAATAAGAATTGGAATTACAGAGGTATAGATGGGGGTTTAGTTTGGTGCATTTTGCTTGTTTGTTGTTATAATATGTACAGTACTGGTTGACTTCGCTCCTGATTTTACTACTGGCAATCATTTTTTTTGGGTGTTATTGGGTTCAATAGACCCAATTCAGGAACATAAATTGCATCTAAAACTCAAAATCAAGACAATAGCTGCACAATTAGGGGGGTGTTTTGTAGTAAAATTGTTGGCAACTGAAGCTTATATAGACACAGCTGCATAATTAGGTATTAAATGAAGTCTTATTTAAAGATAGGTTTGCACTATCAAGACAAAATTAGGACCAACTTGATCTGAGGTTGAGAATTAAATTTTTTATTTAACCTTTAATAACATCTGATTTGTCTTCATTTCTATCAGATTGACAGAACTAAATAGCAAAGAGTATCTGGAACATTTTGAAGCCAATTTGAAGAAGACTTCTCAAGCTGCAGAGGCATAATAGCAGTAGGTTGCTATTATAAAAGTACTGTACGAATGCTTGTCTAGTTACAATTGTGTGAAAGGGTGAATTTATGCCCCCTATATTTCCAATAATTGCAGGGAAGCAACGTTGTGGAAATAATCTGAGGGATAAGAGTATTGATTTGTACAGACCCAGAATAAACATTTGCATTATTTATTATTTTTTAATGTGTCTAATCACTATATAAGAACTCCCGAAATACAAAGTCTCGGAAGACGGATCAGTCAGAATAAACTTATTGATCCATTACATATAAATCGAAAGGACAGAGTTGCCTGTTAGTTGAATTTTTTTTTTTTTTAACAAAATAACCATTTTTCACATGACAATTATTGCTACCATAAAAAAAATATTTTCTACAAGGAAAAATTCTGACTAACATTACTTTCAAAACAACCAAAGTTTCCCACAAACGAACATTAATTCATGAAAGTACCAATAGCTTGAAATTTCAAACTTTTTTGACGTTTCAAATTTTTGTAATTTTATTTCTTAAAATTTAGTTTTCGGACATAAAATTCATCCGGAAGCGCCCCATAAAAACAAAAGCAGTACAACGAATACTAGTCTCTCTGGTATGATCAAGAAAGTCCATACGGTGCATACCACTGAAACAAATCGTGGCCCAACAAAATCAGCTAGCGTCAGAAAGAAAAAAACAAATAATAGAACGAATTGGCCGCAAGAACTAAAGTTTTAGTGTCTGTTTAAGCTTACTAGTAAGAATGAGCCGAAACAAACGATATAAATTAAAATAGCAAACAAGGACTCGGGGCCCACAGGACTTATTTCTTTGAAACAAAAAACGGACACCAAAAAGAAAAGGGCAGAAAAGTAAAAAAAATGAATGTTTTCTCAGGAAAAGATGGGGTGGTTTCCTACTCTGACTCTCAGGTCATGGGTCCTGACTTTTCTTCCGATAAAAGGTAGTTCCCTAGTTCCTTTCCCTACGTACTTCTCGAAGAAACCTCAGCCTCAGGCATTTCTTTGAACCGAAGCATTTCATTTCTTAAGATAGCATCAGCATTCAGCATTGTGTTCAACAAGATGAATCAGGGAAGTAGAAGTTTCGTAGCTGCCGTCCTTGTTGCTTTAGTGCTACTCCTGTTGGCATCTCAGCTGTCTGCAGCTAGAATAGTTTGTGATCCCTTCAATCGTGATTGTTGCCGGCACCCGAACAAGCCGTCTTGCAGGAACTGATCAAGATGAAAGTCACGGCAAGCTTCAAAATAAGAGGATAATCTACTACTACAAATAGAAGTCTTGCACTGCTCTTTATTATTGTTTTTTTTTTCCTGTTCTTTTGTTCTTTTTTTTTTTTTTTGTGTTTTATTGCTGTAATGGTTGTTGGAATTATTAATTTTAAAGATATATTACTCTTCAAATTATAAAAACCATAAAAATTGAAAATAATATTAGATTACCTCAAGTGGTAACCGAATTTTTTAAACAGACGCATGACACAACACATATTGAACAGATGCATCTGTAAATTTAAACAGACGCATGACGCATATTGACTAGTCCAGATCGAGGGAAATAAATCTGCTGCGATTCCAAGGAATTGCAGGCATAGAAGGAAAAATTGGAATCCGACTTTTGGCCGGGGGATCCGAATTGGATGAATCGGTCGGAATCAGTCGAATCGGATTGGAAACTCGGACTTATTTGTCAGAAGCTTGTTTTATACTAGAAAAATAGAAAAAAAATGATAAAATAATAATTTGTCAAGTTTAGACAAATAATTATAATTAAATAATCCACTAATACAATATAATACAAGATTTGCAATGATCTAGTGATTGCAAAAAAAAAAAAAGAACAGTTTCTGACTCAAATACAACATATATACCTCTAAGTATACCTTTTAGTAACAAGATATGCAATAGTCTAGTGGTATTGTTGGTTGTTGGTATAGATGCGGCTTGGGTTCGAATCCCGCTTCAGCAAAAAAAAAAAAAATGTTGCTTTCTGAGTACTACAGTGCATTTCGCCTAATTTCACTGAAACTGGACCGTTCCGGCCGGAATTTGACTGTGCTGGTCGAAATTTGACTGAAACTGGACCGTTCCGGCCGGAATTTCGCTGAAATGGCCGAAATTTAACTGAAATCGGATTGGCTCCTGCTGATTCCGGACCGGAACAGCCGGTTTTTCCTTCTATGATTGCAGGTCCCTGCTTGTTCAGATCAAACCATTTTTTTTGAAATGCACGAATCTCAAAGCAGTTGATTTTTATGTACGAATCTAGAAACAAATGAATAGTTTGATTTGGACAAACAGGGACCTGCGATTCCAAAAAATTGCAGCAGATTTGTTTCCCAGATCGAGCGTGGAATGGAACCTGGTCTAATTAGGGGTGTCAATGAAAACCGTTTACCTGTTTGCCCTACCCGTATCGTATTCGATAAGACGGGTATGGGTAAGATTTTTTTTTCGTTAGCTTATTGGGTATGGGTATGGGTATGGGTAAGGGTTTTTTTTTGTTAGCTAAACGGGTATGGGTACGGGTAAAGGCTATTTCGTACCCATTGGGTAACGGGTAATTATATAAAGAGTAGAGCTACCATGCTTTGCAAATTAAAGTGGGAGTTTTAATTTGCGCTCATATCTCTATTTCCAAAGTTCAAATAGCCGATCCGAACCGTTAGATGTGTTCTCCATATTGAAATGTGCTTGGAGACCAAATTTTACATTTTTTGGAATTTTTTTACTATTTATTAAGCCACTTTGAAAATCGCTGATCCAACGGTTTCACTGTTCATTATGAGTCACCGTTGGATCAGCGATTTTCAAAGTGGCTTAATAAATAGTAAAAAAATTCCAAAAAATGTAAAATTTGGTCTCCAAGCACATTTCAATATGGAGAACACATCTAACGGTTCGGATCGGCTATTTGAACTGTGGAAATAGAGATATGAGCGCAAATTAAAACTCCCACTTTAATTTGCAAAGCATGGTAGCTCTACTCATTATATAAAATAAATTACATATAGATATATAAATATTATATTTAATTTTATGTTTCTCATATCACTGTATCAATGTTAATTCATGAGAAAATATATGCATTTTGTTGTAAGATAAATATTATATTAAACATATTACTTTTTTTATTTGAATGCTTTATTATTTTATTAACGAATTGGATTTTGAATTTGTTAGAAGAGATATTTGTATTTTTTGTTTTTAAAAAAATATTAGTTAGAATTAATTGCATATTTGTATTTTGATTTTTATATTAATAATTGTGATCAAATATGTATGACATGATGAGTTTTGATGGTATATATATTTGTAAAAATAATAAAATCATTATATTAGTATTGTTCATTATTCACCCGCTACCGTTTCGTTACCCACTAATTTTAACGGGTACGGGTAGGGTAGGGTAAGACAAATTCTTAACGGATAAGAGTAGGATATGAGTAAGGTCAACTCTTAGTAGGTATGGGTATGAAAATAAATACTTCCATCCTATCCGTATCGTATCCATTGACACCCCTAGGTCTAATGTCCGTCAAATCTCTTCAGCTTTCACACTCCACATCTATGCGAAAATACAAGTATATAATTTAGCTCGGTTTATTTAAGTCCAACCTGGCAAAAGTGCCAAAACCGATCGGAAAGAGCATGCATTTTTTGTCACTGTCATTAGCGCTGTATAATTTTGAATGCACGTCCTTGTAATCCCTTGTTGAATCGAGGGTTTCGCTCATCATGTTAAGAAAAGCGATATTTGAAAAATACGGCTTCCTCTCCAGTCTCCCCTAATATCGGGCCCACATTTTTTATGGAGAGACGACTGGAAACAAATCTGCTTCGATTCTTTGGAATCGCAAGTCCCTACTTATCCAAATCAAATCATTCATTTGTTTCGAGATTTGTACATAAAAGTCAACTGCTTTGAGATCCGTGCATTTTATAAAAGATGAATGGTTTGATCTGGAAAAGCAGAGATCCTGCGATTCCAGATAATCGCAGCAGATTTATTTCTGAGATGACTAGACTGAACTGTGATAATTTTAAATACATCTGTTTTGAATGTTAATGAAAATATATTACCGAATTTTTCAAAAGTTCAGGTGTTAATCTCTCTCCGTTTTTTTTTTTTTTTTTTTTTTCTGAATAAAATCAGGCAGTGACTGCATCAGTTGTTAATCTCGTGCTGATGTTTCAAGTGTTCAATTTATTAATAAAATCTGTCAAATATTAAGAAATCTTATCAAGGGCTTAAAAGTTGCCATAATTTTCAAATAATCTTTTACAAATTACAAAACAGTAGCGAAAAATAACTTCTATTTTTAGTGCACATGAAATATACAATACGCCAACAATTATATGCCAATAATTTTCGCACAACCATATTAATACGCCAACTATTACGACAAAATTTTAATTATTAAAATATAATATAAATAAAATAAATAAAATAATGAAAATATTATTTATGTACCACAATTAGTATAATGTAGAAATTATTTTGTCGCCAATTAGTTGTCGATATCAATTTTATAATACTAATTATATAATTAATAGTCATAATTATCAATATAGCCTCTCATTTAAAAAAATCATGAGTGGAAATAAGCAAAAGAAGCTTTCTGCTAGTACCAGTAGGGATTTTCTTTGTTTTTATCATAATTAATTATTGCTGATACAGAGATATTGTACAGATGCCCACGAGAAAAACGAAACAGCAGAAATCAGGGATCATAGAGCTTTATTAAACATGAAATGGAATCAACGAAAAAAACAATGAGTATTCTCATAAATCAACAAATATTCAAACATACCCTTTAACACTCTTTTATTGCCAATGATCAGTAATTTTTCTTTTCTTTACGCTTATTCATTAAAAACACTATATTTTCTTTTGCTTTGGTAGACCATTCAAGGTCAAAATACACCGTTTGAATATGCAGAAATGAAATAATAACTTTGTTAGATGAAATCAAGAAAAGATAATAGCATAACATCAAAGCAATATTTAACAGTTAATATTCAAACTCATTAAGTAAATTTCCTTCTTTACATATTTCAAAAATTTCCTTCTGTACCAATTCACTAATCAATCAAGCAGAGACATTAGAGCTCTGTTTTACTCAAAAAAAAAAAATCGTTCTTCACATATTTCAACAAGCTTTAATCAAAATTCATAAAATCCTAAAACAATTCGGGCGATCACTTCCCTTGATTTCGTTTTCTTTTGAATCAAGGTGAGTCGATATAAAAAAAATTATAAAGCGTACAAAATGGAGGGAGTGCCCGCATAAGACGGCTCAAGCTAAGCTCTCAAATGATCTTCTAAATAAGATCAAAGTGAGCAAAAAAAGATTTTTTTTACTGAATAATCATTTAAATGATTAGTTCATATGTTTATATGATAGTAAAAATAGTGAAAAAAAGAAACGAAGATTGCATATCTTAGCAAGCTGCTTGATAGCTATAGAATCGATTGAGACATGAATTTTTTTTTCGGTTTCCTACGAATTTGGAGTTTTCCATTTCCGCCTCTCTTCCTTTCTCTTCATTTTAGTTATTCATGACACCTTCATGACACCTTCATTTCTATTCATTTTTTGCATTTTCTAATTTATTTTTGAATAGTTATTCTTGATTTTCTTTCTCATTTCTCTCTTTTCTTTTATTAATTTTACATTCTTTGTTTTCTAGTTTAGTTTTTAAAATTTTTTCTTTTACACGTTTTCTTCAACTTATTTTTAGGGATCAACACTATCAATTTCTTCTAATATCTCAGTAAATTAAAGTTACAATACATAATAAAATAATGACTACGGTCCATCTTATTTTTTTCTTCTAAAATTATGATTATTAAAAATATATTATGCAGTTATTTTCAAGACATTTTCGAGTTGGAAAGTTTTATTTATATCGAAAACAATGTATATTAATTCTTGATTACCGTACTAATTAATGCATGCAACACCAACTTATTACTCGCACAAAACTGAACAAAACGTCAAAACCCATTAAAATTGTTACCCTATTCATTCTAATCGCATTGTCCAATACTTTGGATTAATTGCCTTTTTAATATAATTGCATTTCCTGTTATGCATTTATTTTAGACAACATTTCAAATCTAGATAGTGTTAACATGTAATTAATAGAGAAGAATGTACGACTCTACAAGATCATACTCATGCATACAATCAGTTACTGACACAAAACAACAACAATTCAGTTGTAACCCTCATTTATTACATGTCATATTGCAATTGCACAAGTGTCTTATATATCTACTTCATCTAATTTGATTTCTTCATTGTCATAATAAAAAATTAACGATGATGCATAATTGTAGAAATAATAAAAAAAAACAACATAACCTATCAGAATAAAATAACCTACAAAGTACACAATATTCCCTCTAATAAAAAACCTACAAACAACTATATCACGCAGAAATGTCTTGCCAAAAGATTTTATAATTAATTAATTATATAATATTCCTAGGAACAAGATACAGGAACCGAATAGAAATTAATAACTACTTTTCAATAATCAGGAATTTTCACACCAGGAGTCAATGACAGAACTTTTGTTTTGAGAGATAGGAGAAAAAAAAACACAATATATTATGAAAAGTGGGGATTCACTGACAAGTGACAACAATGACAACAGGAGGAAGAGGCAAGGAGAAGCCAGGCCCGTCTATATATTATTTCAGAAAAATACTATGATGAGTTAATTATTGAATGATTTCGGAAATAATTTATGTGATATTGCAGAAAAAAATAACATTCATCATGTGCTTCTAAAATTTTGGTTATTACCCAAAATAAGGGGTAGTTTCCTTTACCTTTTCATGTCACTGATCCAGACTTTTCCTTGATCCCTTTTCATATTATTTTTGATTTTGACCTATGATTTCTTAAAAATATAAAATTCAGTAATTATCTCATTTGTAATGAATAATTAACTTAAATTAATAATAATTTAACAATTTACAAAGAAACACAAATTTCAATTTTAAAAAACAAATTGATATATTAAAAATAAGGATCTGCTGCATCGGAGATATGAATTTTGAAAAAAAATGAATTTTCTTTCTTTGGGCACTTTTTTTTTTTTTTTTTCCTGTTTTGCTACTTTGCTGCTATTTTTTTTTTTTTGAAACTCACTTAGGCATTTTTTTTTTTTTTGAGATATATATTAATAAACATAAAGAGTTTACAATGCCATAACAAAAGCATACAACATAAAAAAAAGAAAAACCTGCAGCTAATTTACTAAAACTAAAACCTGCACGGATATTAAAGTGACACACACAGATCTTAAAGCAGATCAGACGGTTTTAAAACCCATTGCACTCAGTTTGAGTCCGATGAGCATCGGAACCAAGTTTGTCCCCTGCTTGTAACTCTCCATTTTTCTTTCTAATATGCCGTTTCACTTGCCAGTAAAATGGGAAAATCATATGATGTATGCTTTTTATTTTTTCACATCGATTAATTCGGAAATCGAAGCATGCAAGAATGTAAGCAATGTCTGTAATTTTAATTTTGAAATTTCTCTCTCAGCCTCTTCAAGTTTACTTATATATTATATATAAAGAGGGCTATAGTACATATAAAATGAAAAATCACTTAAAATTCAATACCCGTAATATCGTTTTTTCAAATGTGGGAGTGGCTTAGCAGTCCCAGCATGACATGTTTCGCCTCTGCATGTCTTCATATATTTTTTAAGACAGCAGAAGCAACAAGCATATGGTGTTCAACAAGATGAATCAAGGAAGTAGAAGTTTTGCAGCTGCCGTCCTTCTTTCTTTGGTGCTACTGTTAGCATCTCCGCTGTTGTCAGCTAGCTAGAACCATTTGTGATCCCCACAATCGTGATTGTTGCCGGTACATGCACAAGCCGTCTTGCAGGAATAATTGATCAAGAATTCAAGATACAACACTCTCGGAAAGCTTCAAGACTCCTATTTAGTTTCTACTTCAAATATTACTGTTGCAGCTTTTTTTTTTGTTAGTTCATTGATTTGATCCTTTTCTTCATGTGTTATATTGCTGCAAGGTTTGTAAGAAGAGGAGGGTTCAAATGCCTTCATTTTTTGTGCCTTCACCATGCCTTTGTTTTTTAAAATTTTAATATTTTAAAATTTAAATCATAAAAGACAAAATAAAACCGTTAGATGTGATCTATGTTATTTTTTTCATGTACTCATAAAAATTTATTACATATCAGTTTCTTTTTTATGTGAATCAATAAGTTGGAAAATCAACGTCTAAAAATTGTCCACATTAGTACATTTTATAAACATTCGATGACAAGCAAACCAAAGTTGTAATGCCATAATTTTTTACACGTGTATAGATACAATGATGTAGAAGATCATATACAACAATTTTATTTTAACTTTTAAGTTTTAAATTTTGAAATATTAAACTTTTTAAAAATAAAAGCATTTGAACCCTCCTCTTGTAAGAATTATAAGTTCTTTTTTCCCAGAATCCCAGTATGTTTGCCGATTCTGACTAGTCAAATATATTGGGCCTCGTTAAGTTGTTCAAGTCAAACATGACCCTTGTAGTTGTACGGGCGTACCACTAGTAAGGGTGGATCAAGTTGATTTTAAACGATAAATTTAATGAGAGATCACTTTATTTTTTTTAACAATCTTGATCATTTTTTTAAAAAGAAATCTTAAGTTTACATTGACAGACATGAGGGTCGAGTAGGAGTGCAAACGAATCAGATGTAGATAGAATAGTGGTAAAATCATATTTGTATCCATTTGTAATTTCCGATTACAAATATAAATTAGATATTAGATATTTACAAATACAAATCAGATAATTAAAATATAGTATATATCTACTATATATTTAGATATGAATAATTAAAAGATAAAAATATATATATCAGTATCCATACATATATATGAAATATCTAATATTTGAATATAGATACGAATTCGGGTGAATAGTATTTTTTTTTTCTGTTTGCACCCTAGGGGTGAGAAATACCCGCTCAAAAAATCAATCTAACATTATAGGAATGATCTAATTATCTACATATTATGTTACACAAAATGATAAGATTCAGTACATCATAGCTACAGAAACATTAAGTATACATAGTTAATAAAATGGAGTTATACACGGTTATGCAACTTTAGATATATTTTAAAACAAAAAACATCAACAAACGGGAACCCATCATAATAAAAAATTACAAAGTACACAATATTTCCTTTAAGTGATGTTTGGTTTATTGGTTGTGGCCTAAAATTAATGAAATTTAACATGGTAATTTCAAATGGTCAGAATTATTTGTATTTGGTTGAGATTTAAAGTTAAGTCATAACTTAAGTTATTTTTTTTTTTGTTAAATTTATTGCAATTCAAGAATGATATAATAACAAGTTTGATGGACTATCTGTAGATATTTGAATTATATTATACTTGATATTTGAAGCTTAAGTCATAGATGCGGACTAAACGTTAAACTACTTTGATAGGTGGCTTAATTTTTATGTTTTAGGCCAGCTTAAAAATTGACTTTTGCCATCTTAGTTTGACTCAATTAAATCACGTTTAGTGGTTATTTTTGTGTGTGTTACGTTTGACAGTTTAACTGAGACCTAAACCCTTTATTCTATGGTTTAGACTTCAACCAAACATGATCGCAACAATATCACGCAAAATGTATTGACAAAAAATTTTATGAATATATACTATTTTTTTTTAAATCATGAATTGGAGGTCAAACCATCCAACACACTTTCAAATACCTATGTATATTATAGAGAATTTTTCCCACTTTGTAGATTTTGAACCGACAACATTCCACATTAAAATCATGTGTCTTTACCCCTAAACCAAAGATAGATTAGTTACTTCCCAAGCAGGAGCGGAACTAGAAAATATTGTTAGGAGGGACTAAAAATTAAAATGCACAAATTGTGGCTAGTGAGAATTGAACCCATACTCTCCACAATTATAACATAAGGCCTTTCCACTAGACTACAAGCAAATATGTGATACTTAGAGAGCTAGACTATATAAATTGTTCAAAAAAAATAAAATTCAATTAAACTTTAATATACATAACTAAAATTTTAAAATTATAGAGGTGGCTTAACCACCTTTTGAATGACTTTAGATCCGCCCCTGTTCCCAAGAACAACATATATACATGAACCAAATAGAAATTAATAACTTCTTCCAATAGTCAGGAATATATTTTCACATCATGAGTTAATGACAAAACTTTTGTTTTGAGATAGAAAAAAACACAATTTATATTATGAAAGTGGGGATTCACTAACAATGAGAACGGGAGGAAGGGGCGAGGAGGAGCCAGGTCCCTCTATAAATTATTTCAGGAAAATACTATGATTATGAGTAAACTATTGAATATTTCGTATATAAGTTAGGTGATATTGTGGAAAAAATAATAACGTTCATAATGTGCTGCAAAAATTTTGATTATCACGTTCCTGTATAAAATTTTCAATTAATTTGCTTTGCTTTTCTTCTTTTATCTTTTGTGTTATTATATTATCTCCGGCTCCGAAGGAATGATATCACCTTTCGACTGAGTCGTACTATTACTTGATTGAGTTGATTCATACAATAAAAAATAGCCTTCCAAAATAGACTTTTAGGCACAAAAGCACCGGAAGTGTAAATTAAATATGTGCATCCGTCAGCGAAGGAAGAAGGTGTAGTTCCCTATCCCAAAAAAAAAAAAGGTGTAGTTTCCTACTATTGACTTTTTCAAGTCATGGATCCCGACTTTTCTGTCTATAAAAAAAAATTTACATCACCTAAAGTAACTCCAATTAGTTTAGATCCGGACCGTCAAATCTGTTTTGGTACGAATATTAAAGGACTCCGTATAATATAGTCAGGTCGGATTGACCTCAATTATGATAGAACGGTCCCCGTAAATTCAAAATTGGAATTTCAGAGGATCCGGCCTCTATAAGTAGTTCCCTATTAATTCCCTTCCCCTGCAATACTTTTCTGAGAATATCTGAGCCCTCAAACATACATTTCTTCTAACCGAGTTATTTCACTTCTTCTGCTAGCATGATTTTGAACAAGATGAATCAGGGAGGTTTGGCAACTGCTATCCTCTTTGCTTTGGTGCTGCTCTTGTTAGCATCTCAGCTGTCTGCAAGACCTCCTTTAATTTGTGATCCCATTCGTAAATGTTGCTGGAAACAGGGCAAGCCCGGTTGCACAAAGTGAAGATGCAAGTCTCGGCAAACTTCAAAATAAGTTGTCGCCTCAGTAGTTACTACTTCAAATGGATGTCTTGCACTGCTCTTTAATTTTTCTGTTAGATATGTTTTGATGTTTCTGCTCCCTAGTTTTTATTTGTTCAATTGCTGTAATGTATGGTTGTTGAATCAATGGTGCCGTGGCTGTACCCGTACTTTTCTGAGAAATCCCTATTTTCTATTTCCTTCCCCTATTTCTGGAATCAACGGATGGTACCGAATTCGCATCCTCTGTGATATATCATATTTTGCGTGACTTTTTGGAAAATCTTAACCGTTCATATACGTTCTGCACCAATTTCAAAGCTCAAATAATACTGGCCCTGCGCTATCCTCGAATAGACACCGAACACATCGGTCAAGCAAAATATGAGATATCTCAGAGGATACGCACTCAATGGTAGCAAATCCTATTTCCTTCCCCTACAATACTTTTCTGAGAACCTCCGCCTCTTCTGTGAACATCAGCATGCTGCATAGTAACAGGGTATGCGTATTAAACGCGTTTTATTTGGGTTTAATTCGTTTTTCAGGCTATGTTGCACCGAACTGCGTAAAAAACATTGACCGAACGTTTGACTGAATAATTTGCGAATAAAACACGAATAAAACACGATAAAAACGCGATAATAACTTTGACTCATTTACACATGCCATCATTGTCCATTGATAAAAGTGTTGCAAAGTTGGAAATTTTGAAGAACCCACGTGATATCTCTGTAGGATGACAGTAGCTTTTCATTTTCCAAGATAAAATAAATCATTCCGGGATTTAATGTGAAACATTCAATGTATTTTTTGTATAATTTTTTTTAAACTCATAATATCTCTTGTTTAAGCTACGAATCATTTCCGAATCATTCCTGAATCATTTTCAAATTATATTCGAATTATATCCGAATCACAAATTTTTAATCCCACCGAACCTTTCCCGAATTATTAAGTTGTCACCATACTGCTTAAAAAGATGAATCAGGGAAGTAGAAGATTTGCAGCTGCCGTCCTTCTTGCTTTGGTGGCTACTCCTGTTGGCATCTCAGCTGTCATCTGCAACTAGAATCATTTGTGATCCCTTCAATCGTGATTGTTGCTAGTACCCGCACAAGCCGTATTGCAGGAATACCTGAACAAGATGCAAGTCTCTCGGAAAGCTTCAAAACTCCTCTCTAGTTTCTACTTCAAATAGAACTAATTGTTGCAGTTCTTTATTATTTTTAATTTTTTTTGTACATTGATTCGATCATTTTCTTCATGTATTAATGTGTTATGTTGCGGTAAGGACTGTTAGAATTAATAATTTGTTAATATATATGTTAACTTTATGTTTAAAGATTTTTCAGTTTTAATAATTTTGATGAATTATTAGTTTCTTTTGACCCGGCCGTCTGTTTGTGCGTTTTTGGATAGTCAAATATATATTGGGCCTAGTTATGTCGTTAAAGTCAAACATATTGCTTGGAGGTACGGTCGTACAAGTGTACTAGAAGCAGGGACGGAGAATTGACCAGCACACGAGGGGCCCTGTTTTCTTTGGTCAGGAAGATTCATACTAACAAATGAATAGTTCGGATTCAGTTCGACATGATCAAATATTTGTGATTCGGAAATAATTTGAATATAATTAGGGAATGATTCGGAATTATTTTTAAATTTTACAATACCAAATAAAAAGAATTAAAAAGAATTAAAAGAAAAATTCAGAATGCAACACACAAAATTATACATATTTGTCAACATAAGATCTGGTTCTATGTTTGGTGTGGAGCAATTAATGCACCAGGAAGTTGGACTAATTTTTTAAGTTGAATTCCGGACACAGTAACATGAAAGCAGGGTTTTGAAGCATGACTATTGACCTTTGTACGGCTGCACGTCACTATGCACGAATTATCCGTGATTCTAGCAAACGCGTAAAAATTTCAGCTTCTCCTATGTGAAAGAGAGACGAAATTTTCCGAATGATACGCGTTTAATTCGTAAAAATTCGTTAAATACGCAAATAATTCGTGAATTAAACACAAACCGTGTTACTATGGTGCGACCTACTTTGGTTATATAAAGATGAGAAGGAACACGTTGACTTGAGTTTTTGTTGAACAAAATTCATCAAAATGATTGCAAACGGTTAATTCAAATGGTTAAAATTAATCTACATAATTGATTTAAACAATAAATTTAAATCATTCCAATTGATCTATACATAAGTTTGTAAGCTTTAATTAACTTCATAAAAAATTAAAGAGGGTCACTTACCATTTTTTATTTTATTTTTAACAATCTTGATAATATATATATATATATAGAGAGAGAGAACTAGGGTGCTCCCAAATTCAGCAAGTCTCTTTGTGAACTCAACTTTAAAACTTATCAGATTGACTTCAAACGACGAATCTAAATTATTAAAATCCTTCTATCTTATGAGTGATGCGTCTACATGTTAATTAAAGTTTCGAATTAATTTAGTATAACGTAAAGTGGTCAAAATTAGAAGGTTTATAAATTAATTTTAATGAATTCATTTTTTGGACGCCTTTTGACCACTTGCCTCTATACAAATTTAATTTAAAATTTAAAATTTTTTACATGTAGATGCATCACTCGTAAAGTAGAAGGATTTCAACAGTTTGAATTCTTCATTTGAAGTCAATTCGGTAGGTTTTAGAGTTGAGTTCACAAAGAATCTTGGTGAACTTAGGAGCATCCTAGTTCTACTATATATATACTAGTAGCACTTCAGTTCGAAGTGCTACTGGGTCATATTTTAATATTTTATGTTCAAACAACAAATTTAAACCGTTAGATGTTCATTCTATACTAAAATGTGCTTGGAGACCAAATTTTACATTTTTTGGAATTTTTTTACTATTTATTAAGCTAGTTTGAAAACCGCTGTTTTTATTAAATTTCTGCAGCATTGAAAAACATCGGTTTTCAAACCAGCATAATAAATAGTAAAAAAATTCCAAAAAATGTAAAATTTGGTCTCCAAGCACATTTTAATATATATTGAACATTTAACGGTTTGGATTTGTTGTTTGAATATAAAATACTAAAATATGACCCAGTAGCACTTTGGGACCGAAGTGCTACTAGTAGCAATTTAGCCACACTCCATACACACACACACACACACACACACACACGCGCGCGCGCGCACACACACACACACACACATATAACAAAGTTACAACAACATTTTTTTCATTTTCAAAGTCCAAATCGTCGATCCAAACCGTTCAACATGATTATCTAAATAAAATATGCTTCCAGATCAAAATTTACATTTTTTGAATTTTTTTACTATTTATTAAGATGGGTACAAAATTCAATTGTTTGAATTTGACTAGTTTTTGTACCCATCTTAATAAATAGTAAAAAAAAATTAAAAAAATGTAAATTTTGATCTGGAAGCATATTTTATTTAAGTAATCATGTTGAATGGTTTCGATTAACGATTTGGACTTTGAAAATAAAAAAAAATCGTTATTGTAACTTTATTGTAATTTGATCCCTACTCATATATAAAAACATAAATATAAAAATTGCCCGACCTGAGGCCAGGTCGAGGAATACCCACCTCAATCAAAACCTAACATTATAGGTTATGACCTAATTATCTACATATTATGTCTATAAGAAAAATGATGAAATTCAGCAATATATGTTTTATCTTACATAAAGTGACTTGAATTTCAATTATTTGAAATTAAGGATCGTTGATGTACAATTAAACAATAATAAAATTGTATGAAATTTGACCTATATAAATTTATTTGAATTTTTTCAAACAAATATTGTCAAAAATTTTAAAATTTCAGATTGTTGATCTCGTGTTTAAAATCTGTCAAATATTAAGAGGTCGTTTACAATATCAAGAGCTAAAAAGTTGCCAGAATTTTCACATAACTTCTGGCAAAACAGTTACGAAAAATAACTTCTAAATTTTGTGCACATGAAACATATTAATACAATTGTTATTTTCAATTTAACTTAGATTTTGTATAGAGACCAGGGTATGTGTTGTAAAATATTTTATTTTTTCTTAATACAATTGTTAACCAATGCTAACTTAAAAAAATATTCATATGCCAACAATCACGAAAAAAAAAACAATTATTAAAATAAAATTAATAAAGTAATGAATATATTATTTATGATTTATATAAATCGTATATAAAAAATTTAGAGGAGGGATCCAATTACACCATTTTATGGTGACACATCTTAACACTATATGTTTATAAGTTATTTTTGTGAGTTACCGTGATCTCCATATTAAAATGTGCATGGAAACCAAATTTTACATTCTTTGAAATGTTTTTAGTATTCATTAAGATGTGTACAAAATTACTTGATTCATACAATTTTGGACCAATGAGAAACAGTGATTTTTAAAAAATTCCAAACAAAACATATAAAATATCCAAAAAATGTAAAATTTGGTCTCCGAACACATTTTAATATGAAGACCATGTTGAACAATTTGGATCGACTGTTTAGTTTTTGAAGTCACAAAGATAACTTATAAATATGGTGTCAATCGGATCCCTAAAAAATTTAATATGTTTTACAATATTGGAAGCTGATATCAGTACCCGCACTGTACTTGCACCATAACTTCCATAACTGCCAAAATAACTTGGGGGACCGCAAAAACTCCATGACTGATTTTTTTTTTCCCAAAGTATTAATATCTATACAGAGAAGTATTTATACTTATGTACGGAAGTATTTATATCTATGAGATTAACAATTTTTACGTAAATAATTATTTCTCAATCTAAATTTCTCAAAAGTACCCGCACCATAAATGCATGGTGGGGACAACTCAAACTAGATGGGGACCATACATATTTTTAGAGGTGGATTTTTTTCTCCATTCATTTTCGTCAATATTTCTGACGATCTATGAGGAATTTTGCAAATATAAAACCATTAATGTCTTCTACGTAATTTTCTCTTTCAAATGAGATCCATGATAACGTATTTTCAAGCTCATCGTCACACAAGTATTTATGCTTACACTTACAGTATTTTTTACATATGACACTGGATGATATTTGAAAGTATTAATATCAAGTATTCTAAGTATTTATACCTATGTAGTTAACTATTTTTGTTAGAGAAATGTTGCAAGTGCTTTTTACATATGAATATATTACACTAGATAACATCTAAAAGTATTAATATCAAGTAATACAAGGATTTATATATATGCATTGAAGTATTTACTTCTATGTGGTCAACTATATTTGTTAGAAGAAGGTTGACGCATGGACGATTAGAGAAGGTTGATGCAAGGATGCGAGGTCCCCACTACTTCATTTTAGGAAGGTTGACGCGGGGACCATTGGCGATTGAAAAAGTGAGTGATCATATCAAGTGACGCACACAAGTATTAATATCTTATTTTGTAAGTATCAATTTTTTATCTTGCAAGTATTTATATTTATAAAGGCTGACGCTGGAGGAATGTGGGGACTAAAAATGGGGGACCATAACACATCATACCTTAATGTACAGTGCGGGTACTACTGTAGCGCGGGGATGAAAATAATTATTCTACAATATTATTTTGTTGCCAAATTCGCTGTCAATAAAATAATTTTAATTAATTGTTAATTGTCAATATCTATAAACTATCACTGTAAAAAATGCACTCGTTGTTTGTGTTTGTTTAGACAAGAAATCCGTTGTAGTTATTTCGAACGTTTGGGATCGGAATAACGGGCATGTTATTATTATTATTTTTTTAAAGCTTGGTAGTGGCTATCAAGATTGAATTAATAAAATTGTTTACAAAATTCAATTCTAAATTACAATCAAATTAAGCTGTCACCGTTCTCACAATAGATGTTTACAACATTCAATCCTAAATTACAATCAAATTAAACTGTCACCGTTCTCACAATAGACCCACTTCCTAGTGCCCGAGAAGTACCACAATACCGGGTCCACAGTACCGCTTCCTCCTTTGCTCGATCGGCCACCAACCATGCTGGCTATTTCGATCCTCGAAAAATAACTTTATTTCTTTGCTTCCACAAGGACCAGAGTGTTGCCATGAATGCAATAGCCCACTCTTTCTTTCCTTTTCCTGTTGTCCGACCGTGATGCTGCAATGATGCATTCCAAGTTCTTTCAACTGTGCAGCCATGTTGTAATAGATTTGGTAATTTGTCCCACACCGCAATAGCATTGTAACATTCAAAAAATAGATGCTGAGCAGTTTCAATAGGACATACATGGAAATAACAGCAGATTTATTTCTCAAAAATACAGGTCTCTGTGATAGTTTCCACTCTGAAGAGTGCTGCTTTCCAAAGTATGAGTTGTGGGCATGATATATCAGGCCCCCATATTTAAGTTCATGACCTTTATTGGTTTTTTATTGTCTTAGGAATTGAGTTTTGTTCAAAGGACTTGGATTAATTTTATTCAAAACCAGGCTCAGACTGTCTGATATGCTTTAAAAAATTTACAAACATATGTAAAATTTAATAAATTACATGGCCCTGTGAATCTAAACCGTCAAAGTAGATTTTAATACCGATTGAATGATCTAGATCACCCGGCTTTGGATAAGATCGACTTTGTCGACCAAACCCTTGGGACAAAAAATCTCAACCATTTGTTGTTAATCCTTGGAGATAATATCAAAATTTTAATTTTATTGACAACAAAACGTCGTACAAATAAAATAGTTAAATTATCTAAAAATATATTTTAACTTTGAACGATTTTAAAGTTAAAATTACGTACGTCCTCTTAAGCAAACTTAAACTTAGGCTTACGTCATCTTAGACCGGCTTAAATGAAGATATTCAATTTCTTATTCTTTGGTTTATGTTATGACTGCAGTAGAACGCGTTGATTAATTTAAACCATCCAAATATAATTTAATGTTCCGTTAATTGACCGCAACTGAAATTTTGAATATGAGCGCACTTGGTGGAAAATTCTATCAAGATGGAAAAATAAAGTAGAATGAAAGACGGTAATAACGAGTAAAGTAAGGGATAAGGTTTGGTCCAAATGGTTTTGGACCATACATCGTCCAAAGCCTCTAAAAATCGTACGATTGAATTCCGAACAGTCGATTCAAACTGCTCAACATGATTTTCATATTAAAATGTGCTCAGAAACCAAATTTTATATTTTTTGAAATTTTTTTACTATTTTTTTAGATACGTGCAAAATCACTGTTTTTGGACTGTTCAGAAACAGTGATGTTGTACGCATCTAAAAAAATAGTAAAAATCTTTCAAAAAATATATAAAATTTGATCTCTGAGCACATTTAATATGAAAATCATGTTGAGCGGTTCGAATTGATTGTTCAGACTTTAATCGTACGATTTTTAGAGGCTTTGGACGGTGTCCGGTCCAAAGCCATTTGGACCAAATCTTATTCCTTAAGGAATCACATGACAATTCCACCAAGTGTTTGCATAATTCATTAACTGCGCTTGGATGTTATTGCACTTCATATAGAAAACGAACGAGTCATAGTGTAAGACGACTTCAACATAGAAATTATAGTACAGATATCGACAAATTCAGGTTCAATTTATCTAGTGATATTTCTTCCACGAAAGAAAAATCAATTAGAAGATGAGCTACACACGATTACCTGGGATCCAAGTTAACTATCTATAAAAGTAGCATATATATAGTATAACTAATGCACATTGCTACGACCAGTCACATTAATTAAATCATTCTGTACGTAATTCTCTTAAATTTCCCCAAGATGAATCACCAAATTAAGAATTTTGTTGATGTTGCAGTCCTCATTGCTTTGGGGTGCTTCCTTTTGGTTTCGCAGTTGTTTCTGAGAGTAGGAGCAGATTCTGGTATAGTTTGTGATCCGTTAACAGGTTGTTGCCGTGGTCCGAATGACCCCCCTTGCGGTGCTTAATTAATGAAGATGTTGTCAAACTAATTAGAGTTCTTCTAAGTATAAATTATATGCCTCTTTAGCAGTTTCTACTTCTGTCGTTTGACTTTGTATGAGAGCAATTCAGTTATTTTTTTTCTTGTCTTGTACTATGCTATATATTTTACTGTTTGTAACTGTACTTACTGTTAAATATATAATAAGTAAACTATCATCTATATATCTCTTGTTTAATTTTTCATCCGATTTCTTCCTCTCCTTGATCTAAGAAAAATAAAGTGCAGTTCCCTACTCTTAGGGTGCGTTTGAGTTTTACACACTTCAATAATAATAATAATAATAATAAAAAAGACTTTTACACAAGGCTCCCGACTTTTCTAGTTTTCTGGCTATAAAAAGGCAGTCCCTATTCCCTAGCTAGTCCGTATATGGTATAACCTACGATACTTATATTAAATATATCCGACTTTTCTAGATTTCTGGCTATAAGTTTCTTCCTTGGTAGTTTTTATTTCAAGACTGTTGTAGTTCTCTCTTTTTTTGGGTACATATATTGATGTGATCCTTTTCTGCACGTGTTGTTGTTGTTGTGTTATGTTGCTGTAAGGATTGTTAGAATTTTTAATTTTTCAAATATGTTAATTTCATAATTTAAGATTTTATTAGCTATTAATAATTTTGATGAATTATTAGTCTTTCTGACCGGTCTGTTTGTGGATCATCCATAGTCAAATATATATATTGGGCCTGGTCAAGTCGTTAAAGTCAAAATATATATTGGGCCCAATCAAGGCGTTCAAGTCAAACATGCATGTTTGCGGATCTTCATCCTCATGTTTCAATGTGTTATGTTGCAGTGTAAGGGTTGTTAGAATTATTAATTTTTAAAATATGTTAATTTAAACATTTAAGTTTTTTAAGCTATTAATTAATAATTTTGTTGAATTATTATTTTTAATGACCGGTCTCTTTCCACGATTTTGTTGAATTATTATTTTGTATGGTTGCACTGGTAAAGTTTTTAGTAAAATTGATTAAATCGTGGGCGACTCAAAAGTTTTTAGTTATAATTTGTGTTAATTAGTATCTTGGGTTGAATTCTCTGGCGGTCTTGTTGACTGTGCTTGGCTTAAGAACTTGAAATCCAAGCACACTTCCTTCAGTATCGTGAAAAGCTTCTGTTTAATTCGGTCTGGCTCTTCTTACAGGGAGGCTTTCTGAAATATCAAGTACTAACCCACAAATAAGCTATGGTAATGACAAGTACTGAGATGTAACTGGCTATACAATAACAGTTACTGCCAGCACATACAGTTCCTGATGAGTAATTAAATTAACTTTATATTCCCTGCTTTACTTTTTTTCTTAGTCATTCTCCCATTGCTCCTTAATTTCATGGATTTTTTTTTTTTTTTTTTACTTTGGGACCTTTCTTAATTAATACTGTCTATACATGATATATATACAAATTACATTCACTTTAGTACATTTTTCTGATGCTAGTAATGGTAGTTAACTTGTGTGCATAAATCAGTTGTTTAATCGTCTGTTTGATTTTTTTCACTGGGAAAAAAAATGGAATTGTTAAATAGCACATGCAGGAGGAATGCATTATATTTATTAGTTGACTCATCCGGAGACTTGAGCTGAAGTAAGTATTCCGTACTCCATATATAGGAAAAGTTATTGTAATTTGTATTAATGGGTTAGTTGGGACTTGGGAGTGCCCATATATGTTGACCAGGTCACCTAACGTACGTACACAAAATAATAGCTCAAACATATATTCTTTTTTAATAAACATCAATTTACCATTTTAGAAAAATATATTAGGGTTAAAAGTTGAGATTTTAGATTCCTTTTATTTTTTTAAATAACGCGCTTATTAAATTTGGACCAGTTTAAATTGTTTGAGCATTTCATTAAACATTTTAAAATTTTAAGAATAGGGTTTTAATAATTTTAGGATAAATGCTTAATTAAGTTTTAAATTGATTCCAATTGGACACATCATATCAAAATAATTAAGAATATATCTATATTTGTAACCTTATAGTATTTTTCCAGTGTTGTAAAATGTGTACCGACTAATCGATCAATTAGTCGTAAGCAACGACCAAACCGTTACGAATCGTCCGTTTTCTGTTTATACTGCCAATTAGTTTGACATGTTTATTATTCTGTTTTTTTTTATGCATTTATCTGTTATGTATACTGTACTTTGTTTTGTCTTATCTGAGTTTTTCTAAGTAACAATTTTATTAATTTTATTAATTAACAATGAATTTAAACTAAAATAAGTTTATTTGATAAGTTTAATGAGTTAAATTAATTATTTTTAATAATTAAAAGTATATGCACATAATTATAATGAAAACATAAAATTTCTACAAAATTCTAATTAATCGCTTGACGGTACCCGTCACCGATGACACATACCGTTAATGAAAATTTCAACATATATACTATATAAATTATTTAAAGTAACTACCTTAGTAATTAGTATTGACGTTGTGTCGCCTTAAGAATGCGCTGTCATGAAAATTTTAACCTAGTTATGCCGTATTTCTGTTTTTATTCAGAAATTTGATCACAAATCTTGTCTTTTTATCTAAATCCTCTTATTAAAAAATGAATGCCTCCAGATCTATCTGTTGACGTGGTAGAGAAAAGTCAATCCTAACTTGAAGCTTTGTACCACTGGTTGGTCCCTATATCGACTTTCCTGCCTGTAACAATTTAAGTTATTTGTACTCTGTAGTCCCCTACAGGCTACAGGAATGTGGAATAACATTGCACATATATCTATGCCCCCCTCAAACATTTCTTTTATCTGAGTTATTTCATTTCGTATGCTGTTCAAGATGAATCAAAGAAGATTTGCAATTTTCATCCTCTTTGCTTTAATGCTACTCCTCTTAGCATCTCAGCTATCTGCACAAAATGCAACACGATCTAATGTTTGTAATCCCTTCAATCGTGATTGTTGTCGGCACCCAAACAAGCCCGATTGCATGAAGTGATTAAGATGCAAGTCTCAGCAAGCTTCGACATAAGCCGGCTCCTCGGTAGTTTCTACTTCAAATAGAAGTCTTGAACTGCTCTTCAATTTTTTGTTTGATATGTTTCATGTTTCTGTTCCCTTGTTTTATGTGTTCTATTGCTGTAATGGTTGTTGGAATTAATTATGTTATGTTTTATGATTTATAATTTATCAGCTATTCATATTTGCACCATATATGATAATTTGAGTAATTGTTGGGTTGGTCGTCAGCGAACCTTTTCATTATGATTTAGTGCTACTGTAGCTGCGCTTTGTTTATGGTTTTAGATAGTCAAATATAGTGTGGATCTGGTTTAGTAGTTGAAGTTAATGCGAGAAAAAATTTAAAAGAAGCTTAATCTCAAAAGCGATAAATTTAACCAACCTATTCAATTTACATCATGACTTAGATGATAGTGAACGATAGTTAAGAGGAATCTTGGGTGGTAATCTCTTGAAAAGTGCATGTGTCAGCCGTGGTTAGACGTAATTAAAAAATAAAGTCAATTGGGGTGTAAATTTGGATTTGCCGAGCAGTCATGTAGGGAAGGTAAAGGAATGTGCACCGTTTGTTTTGATCTGTTTAATTAGAGAGGGGCTAATTTAACTTTCATAGAACACTGAGGTGGAATGCCATGTTTGAGGTACCATTACTTCTCAGTAAATGAACAACACAACTGTTTACGCATGCAAGTTTCAAATCGATTTTGAAGACTATATATACCCTGTTTGAGTTTTATATTTAATTTGACGTTGGACACCTAAATAAGACTGGAGATAAGCAGTTTTTCAATTTGGCACTCGGATTACTGTAAAAATTTAATGAGGGTTTTTTAGTTTTTTTTTTTTTCAGCTTAATGATATATACTATGACAAGGCTTGTCACTAATGTCACTAATATCACTGTTTTTAGTCTCAAGCTAAGACTGGTGCTTTTACAAAAAACTTTACTTTTATTCCAAAAACTCCAAGAAGAATAAAATAAATTATAGAAACGAAACTGATTAAGGCATACATTATTCTAAGATAACAAATTGAAGTTAACTTGAAATAGAAGTAGGTAAAGTGAACTTGAAATAATAGAGTCTAATTAAGCAACTTCGTCCCTTGGTTGAGCAACGCCAAAATCATGGTGTGGGTCATGGCAGTTCCCTGTATGGGGATCACACACTAATGGACTAATTTTCTCTTTTTCTTCGTGAATAACAGAACCATATTCTGTTTGCTCATCTTTATCAGATTCTGACACCAAGGAATTGGGTGTTGGTTCCCTACATAGGCGAGTGATGGGATCACATATGATCGAGGGCTCAGATTGGGACGCATTTTCTTCTCCAGATGCTTCCACCGGAGAGTCAGTAACATCAGATTTACCAGTATGTGGGCCCTTACATAGCTTTGTTTTGGGATCGCAAATGGTCGAGGGTTTGAGTTTGGAGGAATCTTTGTCAACAACAGCTTCTTCGGTCAGCTCGGCAATAACTGAATCAATATGCGGGTTGTTGCACAGATTTGTGCCAGGAATGCACACATCTGAGATGTGAATATCTTTTGAATCTTCCTCTTCACTTGAGATTACATTCTGAGATCTGGAACTGAAGGTTATTGAAACCAGTACAACAATAATTAGTAATCCTCTTAGAGGATTATCCATCTCAAATCTTCCAAGATTTTTTTTTTATATTGTTCTTTTGGTAAATGAGGAATGTATTTTGTTGGAGGTCTGGCGCAGTCCGGTTATATATAATGCCTGCTCTTATATAGATGCGAGTCTAATCAACTTGCAGCGTAGAATTGTTCAAGTCATAATAAATGGGTATGACTATATTCTGTTCCTACGTTGACTATTCTGTTCACGAACTTTCTCAGCAAGTATTAACAGGTATAGGTAGGTAGCTCATATTCTCAGTACCGGATTTGAATGGACTATATTCAATGAATCCGTATTGACCTCTTGGGGCATGTTTGGTTGCTACCCATTAAGTTGTTTACTTCAAATTAAGGTGGCTTGATTTATTTTTGTTTTGTTGGATAGCTTGAGTTATTCCTATTTGGTTGGAGCATGTTGCTCAAGTAATGGCTTAAAATTGTTCTTGTTTAGTTGTAGTATGTTACTTAATTTTTTTTTTTTCTATTTCAACTTTATTTATAACTTATTTAACTTTTAATTCAACAACATTTTTTGGAAGTTGCACAACATTATAAAAATTAAATTCCACTTTACAGAAAATTAAAGAAGATTATTACAAATTCTACTTTAAAAATTATTACAAACATTCGGTTAGTCTTAGAAGCGTAAGCTCTTTATTAGGTTGATCAAACTGATCAATTCAACTGTTTTCTTTTTCTTCTCATCATTCTTGATTCAAAATCTGATATGAATCATAGTGTTCCGCAATGAGACTTAGAGCAATTAGGCTTAAGAGTTTAAGCTGTGCTAAGGAGTTGTTCTACAATAGAGTTGAAGAGTAACTTTCTTAAGAAAGCTTTAAGCTTGACAAAATGTTTAAGTCATGTGAAATTATGACTTAAAAATTTGAGCAAGCTTAAAAAAGATGGACAAAAGAAGCACTAAGGAGGTAGCATTAGGCGATAAAGAAGCACCCGTTCGGTGAGGTTAAGACTCCTTAGAGTACTAAGGAGCACTAAGAAGCTCTAAGTTTGGTTGCCGAACACTACTGTAAATCTTAAAAAACCCTAATTCTTTTCTAATTGAGTGACAACCTAGTGTGTGATTCGTTAGTTTTTTTCCTTTAAAATTTAAAATTAAGAATTGAATTCCTTTACTCAGATTCGCCTCTAATAATTTCAGGAATTATTATCAAATCCAATTGTCTAGTAGCCTGAAAGAATAATTTCATAATTTCATTTAAAATATGTTGTTAAACCGCTATGGATTTTGCACCCACCTCCATCCAAATATTTAGCATTTTATCAGGAAGTGATCAATCGCTTCAATCTCTATTGTTGCCGGTATCCGAACAAGCCGTCTTGCAGGAAGTGATCAAGTTGTGCAAGTTTTGGCAAGCTTCCAAATAAGCTTCCTCTCCTCTCAGATACAATTCTTGCAGCTTTTAGTTTTTTTTTTTTTTTCTTTACGTTGATTTGATCATTTTCTTCCTATCTTAATGTGTTATGCTGTAAGGCTTATTAGAATCAATGTTGTAAAATACGGTTTTGTTCATGCATGTAGAAGGTCACTGCAAACTGCATATGTAGATTTTAATGCGGACTTATATATGCATATTTTAAATATAATTAAAATAAATAATTAATTAATTAACCAACTTATACAACCAGATTATACAAACTTTTAAAAAAGAAATCAAAAATTAAAATAAAAGAATGAAGAAACTAAGAAAAACAAATCAGAAACTAAAAAAAAAAAGTAAATAGAGATATCCATAGTGGAGAAAAAAAATGGGTTGGTGTCGAACTTGAACGGTTAATGAAGATACAACTTCACGCAAACGCGAAGGTAGATGTCAAATTTGGCAGTCGGTGGTGATACAACTTCACACAGGCATGAAGGTGGTTATCGAACCTCGCTCTGATACCAATTGACGCAAAGTGGTCCCGATACATTCTTGCCCGTTAAGCTCACGTAGTCGGTTAATTAGTAAAGAGAAGAAAATAATGAAACTCGGAACAAAACTCAAACTAACTCAACTCAATTTCTTATATTAAATTCACTCTCTGCTTACAACATTGATACCCAAAGCCTATTTAAAGCCAACATGTTGCTTAACCCCTAAGAATAAGTGCTAATAAATTAAAACCCAAAATCCTAAACAAGTTCTCTATTTTCCCTTCCCGGTAGTCAAAAGAAATTAAAGTTTGTTCAAACAAAATACAAAGGACTAATATTAATTTGCCTAGAAGACCATTTGCCATTAAATTTGCTTAGAATTAAGACCATCCATGCCATTAAATTTCAAGTTGAACAAATAAATCCTTGATCGGTTTCGATCTACTGTGGCCTTCGTGTGTGTCCGAATCAGAATCGGACACGTTAACGTTTCGAGACGCACTGCGTCATCCATGCACATGAGAGGAAATGAATCTAAAATAAGTCCTCAACCAAAGTACGTAGGTAAACAAGTGAATTTTTAACCTAATTATTAATTCAGTTGTTACTCCGAACTTGGATACCAATTCTTGTCTTTTAACCTAAATCCTCCGTTTCCTGTGCATATAACTTTTTTATATATAAAATCATTGTTGGCGCTCTTTTACCGCCGACCATAAAAAATATAAATTGAAGCTTCGAATCACTGGTTGGTTCCTATTCCTGACTTTCCTGCAGTGAAATCCCCAACAATAATGTGGGGACCACATTGCATATATATATATATATATATATATATATATATGAGTGGGGTTAAAATGCACCATTGGTCTTGTGCCCCAACCATACCCCATGTCTTTATCTTTGTTCTCGAAGTTCAAATAGTCGATCCGAACCGCTCAACATGTTCTCCATATTAAAATATGCTTAGAGACCAAATTTCATATTTTTTGGAATTTTTTTACTATTTTTTTAGATAGTTACAAAATCACTGTTTTCGGATGGTCCAGATGCAGTGATTTTGTAACTATCTAAATAAATAGTAAAAAAATTTCAAAAAATATAAAATTTGGTCTCTAAGTATATTTTTAATATGGAGAACATGTTGAACGGTTCGGATCGACTATTTGAACTTCGAGAACAAAGATAAATACATGGGGTATGATTGGGGCACAAAACCAATGGTGCATTTTAACCCCACTCTCTCTCTCTATATATATATATATATATAGGTTGGCTAATATCAAATCAGTTGTTCCTGAGGTCCCGTGCAATCAAGTTGATTTTCAATTTTCGAAGTTCACATCGTCGATCCAAGCCGTTACATGTGTTCTCTATATTAAAATGTACTTGGAGACCAAATTTTATATTTTTTGAATTTTTTTTACTATTTATTAAGCCATTTTGAAAAATGCTGATCCAACAGTGGCTTCTAATTTTACTGTTTTGTTAAGCCACCGTTGGATCAGCATTTTTCGAAGTGGCTTAATAAATAGTAAAAAAATTTCAAAAAATATAAAATTTGGTCTCCAAGTACATTTTAATATAGAGAACACATCTAACGGCTTGGATCGATGATTTGGATTTCGAAAATTGAAAAATGACTTGGTTACACGGGACCTCAGGAACAACTAATTTGATATTAGCAAACCTCTCTCTCTATATATATATATATATGAGTTAATAGAATTTCTAATAAAATATATATAATTTAAGCAATTAATTAATTATAGGGTCGGCCGTTGGTGTCTTGGTGATCCTTTTGCTCACAAATTTCATTTTGATTTAATTAGTGCAATTGCAGCAACGGTTTGTTTATGGTTTTTCGATGGTCAAAAATAGCTAGTGGACCTGGTTTAGTAGTTGAAGTCAATACCAGAGAAAAGTTAAAGTAGGATTAATCTCAAGTTCTCAACAACCACGTTGAAATACATCAAGTTGTTTTAAACGATAAATTTAACCAACATGGTCAATTAATTTACACCATGACTTGGGTGACAGTATATTTAAGAGGAATCTTGGGTGGGACCGTGGGAATCTCTTAAACAGCGCGTACATCAGCGGTGGTAAGACGTAATTAATTAAAAGAAAATAAATCGGGTGTAATTTGGGTTTGCCTAGTAGTGTGGTTAATTAAGGAAACGGAATGTGCACCATTTGTTTTCATATTTTAGGGTGTGGTGTGGTGTGGGGTGTGTGTGTGTGTGTGTGTGTGTGTGGGGGGGGGGGGGGGGGGGGGGGGGGGGGGGGGGGGGGGGTAATGTGTGTTTGTGTTTAATTTTTGGGGTGTCCATCAGTGGTCTAAACCAAATTAAAATAGACAAACTAAAATTTTATTCAGTTTTCAAAAATCAAACCTAACTGAAACAAAATAGAACTAACGCTGAATCGAACAAACCAAAATATATTTTAGTTTGTTTGGTTAAATTCAAAATAGGATATTAATCATAAAAAAAACATTGTTTTGTTAATTTTTTTAATTTTAAAAGATGAATGAAATTTTTGTTTGCTTTGACTTAACCGGTTTAAACCAAAACAAGTAATATACATTACGTCAAAAAATTTAAATTTTCTAAATGTTTGGTTTGGATGGAAGAAGAGTTTAAAAATTCAGTCAGTTCAATGTAATCAGTTTTAAAATTTCTAAAGAGAACTGAATCGATCCATTTAACCAAAAAAACCAAACTGTTTAAACCAAATTTTTTTGGTTCGGTTTAAAACCGATTAAACTCGACCCGATGAACTTCCCTAGCTGATTTACCTCCTTTCATTGAGAACACCGTTGTGGAAAAATTAAGCCATATCTTTGTCTGAGATAACCATTTTGTTATCAGTGTATATATATGAACTGCACAACGCCTTACGCACGCAAGTTAGAAATATATTTTGAATACTATTTATATACACTATTTTGTGTTTTATTTTAATTCATTTCAAGTTGGAAATCTCATTAAGGAATAATGGAGATAATTTTTTTTGCAATTTGGCACACAGAGTAATTTAAATATTGAGGTGGGCTGATATGCTAACTTTTATTCCAATAACTTCAAGAAAAATAAAATAAATTGTAGAAAATGAATGAAAGTACACTAATACTGATTACGACATACATTCTAAGATGACAAACTGAACTTGAATTAGTAGTAAAGGTAAAGTCAACTTGAAATAATAAAGTCCAATTAAGCAACTTGGTCCCTTGGTTGAGCAACGCCGAAAGCATTGTGTGGCTCCTGGCAGTTCCCAGTTTTCGGATCACATACTAATGGACTAATTTTCTCTTCTTCTTCATGAATAGCTGAATCATCTTTTGTTTGCTCATCTTTATCAGATTCTGAAACGATGGAATTGTGTTTTGGTTGCGTACATATGTGAGTAATGGGATTACAAACAATCCTGGTCCTTGGGGAGCCTTTGCATAGTTTCGTGATGGGATCGCATATGATCGAGGGCTCAGATTTAGATGCATCTTCTTCTCCAGATGCTTCTACCGGAGAGTCGGCAGTAGCTTCTTCATCTTTTGTTTGCTCATCTTTTTCAGATTCTGAAACGATGGAATTGTGTTTTGGTTGCGTACATTTGTGAGTGATGGGATTACACACAATCCTGGTACTTGGGGCGCCTTTGCATAGTTTCGTGATGGGATCGCATATGATCGAGGCCTCAGATTTAGATGCATCTTCTTCTCCAGATGCTTCTACTGGAGAGTCGGCAGTAGCTTCTTCATCTTTTGTTTGCTCATCTTTTTCAGATTCTGAAACGAAGGAATTGGTTTTTGGTTGCGTACATATGTGAGTAATGGGATTACATACAATCCTGGTACTTGGGGCGCCTTTGCATAGTTTCGTGATGGGATCGCATATGATCGAGGCCTCAGATTTAGATGCATCTTCTTCTCCAGATGCTTCTACTGGAGAGTCGGCAGTAGCTTCTTCATCTTTTGTTTGCTCATCTTTTTCAGATTCTGAAACGAAGGAATTGGTTTTTGGTTGCGTACATATGTGAGTAATGGGATTACATACAATCCTGGTACTTGGGGCGCCTTTGCATAGTTTCGTGATGGGATCGCATATGATCGAGGCCTCAGATTTAGATGCATCTTCTTCTCCAGATGCTTCTACTGGAGAGTCGGCAGTAGCTTCTTCATCTTTTGTTAGCTCATCTTTTTCAGATTCTGAAACGAAGGAATTGGTTTTTGGTTGCGTACATATGTGAGTAATGGGATTACATACAATCCTGGTACTTGGGGCGCCTTTGCATAGTTTCGTGATGGGATCGCATATGATCGAGGCCTCAGATTTAGATGCATCTTCTTCTCCAGATGCTTCTACTGGAGAGTCGGCAGTAGCTTCTTCATCTTTTGTTAGCTCATCTTTTTCAGATTCTGAAACGAAGGAATTGGTTTTTGGTTGCGTACATATGTGAGTAATGGGATTACATACAATCCTGGTACTTGGGGCGCCTTTGCATAGTTTCGTGATGGGATCGCATATGATCGAGGCCTCAGATTTAGATGCATCTTCTTCTCCAGATGCTTCAACCGGAGATTCGGCAGTAGCTTCTTCATTCAGCTTGGGGTTACCTGGATGTGGGTCGTTGCAGTGTGTGGTTCCAGGAAGGCATACTATTCTTGTGTGATCTTCTTCTTCTCCAGATGCTTCCACCGGAGAATCGGCAATAGCTTCTTCATTCAGCATGGGGTTATTATTACCTGGATGTGGGTCGTTGCAGTGTGTTGTTCCAGGAAGGCATAATATTCTGTCCTCATCCTCTTCACTAAGGGTTTCATTCTGAGCACTGGAAGTGAAGGTGATTGAAACCAGAAAAGCAATAACTAGTAATCTTCTTAAAGGATGATCCATCTGAAATTTAAAAAAAAAAAAAAAATTGCTACTTTTTTTTTTTTTTTGGTAAATGAGGAATGGAGATTTGGTTGGAGGGCTGGTGCAAGTAGTTAAATCAGAAGGTAATTCTTCTTTTCTGTGCTCTGTTCAGTTATAATGCCATTGCCTGCTTTTATATAGGTGCGAGTCTACTCCACTTGTGGAGATTGAAAATAGCATATTGGGAAATCCGTGTACATCTGATGGTAACTACATTTGTCTTTGGCATGCATAGTAGACTTGTTAAATTCAATGCATGTGTAAGATTAGTCTGTTCACACCATGACAAATTTCTCAAAAGATAATCGATCGTCTGAGGTCAATTTCACACCTGATTTGAATGGATTGAACCCATCGAATCCGTATTGACCCCTTTAATAAAATTTGATTGGAGTTTTTACATGTTTTTGAACCCTTTTTAAAATTGTCATGACCTTGACCTTACCTTTAAAGCTGGTTATTATTTAAAAGAAAATATCATGGGATTAATCATTAATATTATTATACACCTTAATTTTTTTTTGGTAATTAATAAATATTTATCAATGTGTGAGGTACGTAAATCTAAGTGTATGAGATTAACATTTTATATCACGTAATTATCTATTGAAATTTTTAAATATTATTTAATATTGCATTTTTTTTTTCTGATTGTATTTGGGTTAATTTAAAAATTAAATTCGATATTCTATACAAAAGTTTATTTTCATGACGAAATACGGTAAATAGTCCTAGTACATAAAAGGACATCAGGTCTCCAATTTGTCTACACATGCTACATCATTATTTGTCTATATTTCCTTACTTATCTTTATCATATTAATTGTTCATGTGTTATGATTTTTTCCTTATTTTAGAAAGATATGTGTTTGCTATACCCAAGGTACAATATAACTCTTATATATAAATATTCAACTTTTTATGTTAGCATAAATCATTAATTAACTAATAGTATTGTTTACCATTATATATACAAAAAAAATTAGAAAGATATGTGTTTCCTTAACGTTTTGTAAAATAAACTTGTTTGTCCCCAAACTTCGTTGAATCGGACTCTGCTGCTTTTCTGAGAGAAAAGCAGCAGGCTGCTTTTCCGATCTCAGCCATTCAAATTTGTTGAGATTTGTGCATAGAAAAGTTACTTTATCGAGATACGCAAATTGAAAATTTTGAATGGTTGAGATCGGAAAAGCAGCAGGCTGCTTTTCTGAGAGAAAAGCAGCAGAGTCGGATCCAACTTCGTTAACACAAATTATTTTACAGAAGTTGTACCTATTAAATATTTGTAAACCTGTTATTTTAATAACAGGTACACAAATAACAGTTATACGCATTTTGGTCTGGTTGAGGAGTTATTATTTTTATGTTTTGTAATCATCTCTCTGGTAATGAAGTTATCTACAGTTCTGTACGGATCTTTAATGTTCAAAAAAAGGTACCAACAGGCCTTGAAATTAAGGGCCTCCAAACACGGTATATTTTGGTCTTGGATCGAATTAAAGCACGATTGAACTTCATACAATGCTAAACATGGGTGGTACAGTATGGGCTCTATGTTGTCTCACGGCCCAGTTAAGTCAAGTGGCAGATCAAGAGAGGAGAGGACATGAATATGTTAGCTTTTTTTAAAAACTGATATTTAATAAGTATATTCAAAAATTAAATCTGACTGGAAACTTTTTGTAAAATTTTCAAGTTGTTTTGATAAGTATACATTAAAATATGTAAACTCGTATATATAGAATGTGGATTCTCGAATAATGAGGGATAATTCTTAAGTACTTTAGGTTCAAACAATTAGGTTATGTTCGGCAGTCAGATTTTATGTGGGATTTTGATGGGTTTGGACAAATTCCATCTGTAAACCCATTTGGGTGTTCGGTAGGTCCATTTTGTTCTGAAAATTTTCCGTAAGTAGAACCCATCTATTCATATTTTAAGAGTAGAACTAGGGTGCTCCTAGGAGTACCAAGTCTCTTTGTACTCTTAGCTCTAAAATCTATCGAATTAATTTCGAACGACTAATTCAAACCGTTGAAATCCTTCTACCTTACGAGTGATGCGTCTACATGTGAAAATTTTAAAGTTTCGAATTAATTTAGTATAAAGTCAAGTTGTCAAAATTAGAAGGTTTCTAAATTAATTTTAATGCATTTATTTTTTTAGAAACCTTTTGACTACTTGACTTTATACTCAATTAATCCGAAACTTTAAAATTTTCACATGTAGACACATCACATGTAAGGTAGAAGGATTTCAACAGTTTGGATTCGTCGTTCGAAGTTAATCTGATAGAATTTAGAGTTAATAGTACAAAATAATTTGATACTCCTAAGATCACCCTAATTCTACTCCATATTTCAATGCAAAATTATGAGTCTAAACTTCCCGCACTCAGACATCATTTTTGATTTCCCACTCTCTCTCTCGCAATCCAATATGTTCAGTTTTTTGTAATGAGTTATAAGTGACCATTCTTTACTAAATGCCCACTGTGGGACTAAACAAAACTCCAATCCGGACTTGGATTTCATTTTTTGCAACATTTTGTACAAAATATTTTAATACTCTTTTTGTAAATCATGCACAGAAGATATTGTACAAAGTGTCAATACTCATTTTTTTTTAATACTTATTATTTAAATTGCCGGACTGTTTTTTTACAATGTTTTGTAAACTAAATAAACTGGTGAAAATTTTAAACACATGACTAATTTAAATTACATTAGTACAAATTATTTACATAGGTGAGAAATTAAAATACAAATTATTTAAATTACATTATTACAAATTACATAAATAGGTGAAATAATTGTATAATATCAAGCATTTTAGAAAGAAAATTAAGATTTCCGACAACTAATTTCACTGCACAACTGAACGCCCATTTCAGCACATTTCTATAATCAATCATGCACGTACCCATCCTGATGGGTTCCCACTTTTTTAAAAATGAATTCCAGTCAAATTCCAACCTGTACAATCCCACGACAAACGAAACATACCCTTTAAAGAGTTTTAGCTAGTGCTTTAATCCTCATCATCTCATCCTTAAAAAAAATGTCTATTTATCGAAATGCTGACGAGGTTGGGTATGTATATTTTCGAGAGTTATATCTGAATTTTTTTATAAACCATAAATAGAAAGGGCAAAGTTAAAAAATCAATATGATTGCTTCTGAATTTAGAAAAATCATAAAAACAGAGAATCCTTTTCGGTCTGGAAATTTTTTTTGGGTCTTGAGGCGAGACAATGGCTTTGAGTCTGAGGGACCGAAATTTAATTTGGGTCTTGAGCCTAGAAAAATTAAAAAAAATGGGGACACCAAAATTTGCTTTAGGTCTGAGGGAATTTTTTTTTTCGGTCAGTGATGCTACACAATGGCCACGTGATTAATTGTAACCGGTTGAGTGAAAAATAAAAAAAATTGAAAAAAATAGAGAGACCGAAATTTGCTTTGGGTCTTGGAAAAAAAAAATTCCAGATCGAGAAGGATTCTCGATTTTTATAGTTTTTCTAAATTCAGAAACAATCATATTGGTTTTCTAACTTTGCCCTTTCTATTTATGGTTTATAAAAAAATTTCGTTATATCTATTCTTCATAATATATATGTCCAACAAATGATTTTTTTTTTAAATACTTGGACTAAAATAACTTGATAGACGTATATGATGCTTAAACTATTCGATCATTCAATTTGGCTTTGTAATTGTTTTCACAGACATTATCTTTCTCAAACTTTCTCAAAAGAATAAGACATACGTACATTAATTCTAAGAGAGCCAAGTTAACTTGAAATAGAAGTAATTAAGCCAACTGGAAATAATAAAGTTTAATTAACTAAGCATCTTCGTTCCTTGGTTGAGCAATGCCGAAACCATGGTGTGGGTCCCGGCATGTCCCTTTACGAGGATCACACACTAATGAACTAATTATCTCTTCTTCTCCATGAATAATGGGATTGGGTTTCGATGTCGATGCATCTTGTTCTCCAGATGCTTCTATCGGAGAGTTGGCAATATCAAATTTACCGGTATATGAGCCCTTACACAGCTTTGTATTGGGATCACATATGGTAGAGAATTTGGAGGTATTTTCTTCTGTATCAGAGTCTTCAGTCAGGAAGTGAATACCTGAATTAGGATGAGGGCTGTTACATCGGTTTGTGCCAGGAATGCATACCCCAAAGCTTTGAGTAATATCTCCTAAAGCATTATCTTCACTTGAGATTGCATTCTGAGCACTGGAACTGAAGGTGAAGGAAACCAGAACAGCAATAATCAGTAATCTTCTTAAAGGATCACCCATGGAGTTTAAAAAAATATGGGGATGTCTATAGTGCAGCAAAAGTAATTTGGCTATAGTACAGTAAAGATTTTGAATAAAATCTGACCGTCCAATTGATGTCTTCCACTTTAAATTATTTAGGGATAGAATAGTCTTTTCCTTGCTCCGTTAGATCTTTCTCACAGAGGAAATAAGACATCGTTATCTCTCCTCCTTCACTCTCTTTCTCGCCGCTCGATCGAAAGACACAAAACGCGAAACGATTTGAAGTAGCCATGGCGGAGAGACCTCCAGTTCGATCGGAAGACCCATCCTCGCCTCACTCTGCAGCTTTCAAGCACCCCTCAGCCTTAGAGACCTCCAGTTCGATCGAAACGATTTGGAGGTCTCTCTCCGCCATGGCTACTTCAAATAGGTTGGTCAACTAAACAACTGTTATAGCGCGCAGTACCGGACAGATGGACACCAATTCTCTTTCTCTAGAGAATACCCATCCTCGCCTCACTCTGCAGCTTTCAAGCACCCCTCAGCCTTAGAGACAATTTTGCCCGTCTATTAAATAAACGGTTAAATTTGACGGAGAGTGCTGTAATGATCTCAATCGTCCGATCAAAAAAATAGATGGTTCTGATTAAATTTAATTTTGCTGCACTATAGTCAAAATAACTTTGCTGCACTATAGACATCCCCAAAAAATATATATTTTCTTTTCTATTTTTTTTTTTTTTTGGTAAATGAGGAATGAAATTGCTTGGAGGGCTGGCGCAAGTAGTTAAATTGGAAGGTATTTTCTTTTCTGTGCTCAATTCGGTTACAATGCCTGCTCTTATATATAGTGATGCAAGTCAAGTCAACTTGCGGAGTGAAAGTAATATTTTGAAATAATAAGGGTATTTAAGTTTTACCATCATTAGGGGTGAGTAAATTATTCATAACTCGTGACTCACTCACTAAAAACTAATTAACAACTCGCTCATTATCGCTCATTAACTTAATGACCATGAGCATGAGTATACCCCAACATGAGCATGAGCATACCCGTTATCTAAATATTGGCAGATATATGGCCTATCTTTAATTGTTTTCAAAAATAGTAGGTTTGTTGCCTACTGAATATTATTAAACTAAATAAAAAAGGTTGCAATTGAGAAAGAAGACAAATAAAACCCTAAGACAAAAAAAATTCAAGCACACTTCACTCCCATTTAAAAATAACATAGGATCAACTTTTTATAATACGGCAGGAACCATCTCCACCCGGTTTGCAAACGCTCCTAGGGAAGACCGAAAATTTGCAAAGCCGAAACCTTAGCTTTTCTCAAAGAGAAATTATTCAAGTATACAAATTGATAAAAATAAAAAAAAACTAGCAACGTAAAGTAAATAACGATCGATCTTGGAACATTCTGGCCTAACATATGGCTATAGATGAGGTGGTTTAGGGCCATTACAACTCCCGGTGTGGGGATTGCAAGCATTGCTATAAGAAAGTCCTCCTCCCTTGGGTTTGGAAACTCCGAGACTTGGGTCAAAAGAGTGAGGTTGCGCTGCCATGGTTGAAATAAGGAGCAAGAGGAGAGAAGCGATGACTAACAGAACCTTCGAGCGCCACTCCATCGATCTCTCTATCTGTTTCACAGATTAATTAATTCCTGTCACTTGCAGTGTCTGTACTTTTTTTTTTTGGTAAATGAGGAATGAATTTGCTTGGAGGGCTGGCGCAAGTAGTTAAATTGGAAGGTATTTTCTTTTCTGTGCTCAATTTGGTTACAATGCCTGCTCTTATATATAGTGATGCAAGTCAAGTCAACTTGCGGAGTGAAAGTAATATTTTGAAAAAAATAAGGGTATTTAACTGCTACCATCATTCAGTCATTTGCTTTAAATTTGTATTGTGTGCAGTAACTCAAATTTTAAGTTACTGCAGAAAGAATTTGGACCATTTGATCCGCAACAGCACAAATATTAAAGGGGTTTCATGAATTCCAAGTTTTTATTTTTTATTTGAGTAAAAATTACATGTCAAAGTATCTAACTATATCTTTAATATCTACAAGAAATTCCTCTATTCCAATTTTGAACATGCAATCTTTCATATACAAAAAATTGTCTTTTGTCACTAGATCAAATAAAACTGATTATCATGAATTACAAGTTATGCCTGATATATTTATCTTGATTCTGGATCAGAACTTTTAATCCAAAATTTCAGATATATATTGTTTAGGATAAAAACTCCATTCGGGTGGTCATGCAACAAGTTGGGCTTGTTCAAGTCATAAGTAAGACTATTCTTTTCAAACGATGACAAATTTACATTCTCAAACCTTTTGTACGTTTAGTGTACTCATTCAAACAAAGAAAGCTACGTACAAGGTTTGTAATTTTGTAGAATTCACCACTAGTTGATTGGCGTGCATTGGCGCAATACACTAGCTGGCATCGAACTCATGATATTTAAGTGTGAATTGAAGAAGTGAGCCCGCTTGACTCACATTTTTTCTCAAAAATAAAAGTGTGAATTGAAGAAAATTCACCGGAAAGAATTGATTACGTTTGCTGCATCAGATAACTATTTTGTTAGAATGTTAAATTATAATAGATATATAGGCTCAGGCCCAAAATCATATATATATATATATAGAGAGAGAGAGAGAGGAGGGATCAAGTTACATCAATATTTTTTTTTCATTTTCAAAGTCCAAATCGTCGATCCAAATTGTTCAACATGATTATCTAAATAAAATATACTTCCAAATCAAATTTTAAATTTTTTGTGAATTTTTTTACTATTTATTAAGATGGGTACAAAATTCAATGGTCTATGGTGAGTTGCGAAGTAAAACAACATTTTACTTCACGCTCTTATTCCAATTTGAAAATCCAAACAACCGATCCGAACCGCTCAACATTTTCTGTATATTGAAATGTGCTTGGAGACTAAATTTTATATTTTTTTAAATTTGTTTACTATTTATTAACCCACTTTGAAAATCACAGATTTGGGTGAACAGTAAAATTTTATGGACCATTGGATCAGCGATTTTCAAAGTGGCTTAATAAATAGTAAAAACATTCCAAAAAAAAATGTAAAATTTAGTCTCCATGCACATTTCAATATGGAAGACATGTTGAGCGGTTAGGATCTGTTGTTTGAATTTTAAATAAAAATATGAGTGTGATATAAAAATGACATCTTACTTCACAACTCACCATAGCCCATCCCTATATATATGTGTGTATATATGTGTATATATATGTGTATGTGTGTGTGTTTGTATACACACACACACACACAGAGTAAGGCTACCATGCTTTGCAAATTAAAGTGGGTGTTTTAATTTGCGCTCATATCTCTATTTTCAAAATTCAAATAGTTAATCCGAACCGCTCAACATGATATCCATAATGAAATGTGTCTGGAGACCAAATTTCACATTTTTTGAAATTGTTTTACTATTTATTAAGCCACTTTGAAAATCGCTGATCAGGTGGTTCAGAAATTTTTACAATTCACCCTAATTTTTAGATTTTCAAAGTGGCTTAATAAATAATAAAAAAATTCTGAAAAATGTAAAATTTGGTATCCAAGTACATTTCAATATGAAGAACATGTTGAGAAGTTCGGATTGACTATTTGAACTTTGAAAATAGAGATATGAGCGCAAATTAAAACACCAACTTTAATTTGCAAAGCATGGTGGCCTTACTCCACACACACATATATACACATATATATAGGAGGGATTACAATAATTTTGAGTTACAATAAAATTACAACAATGGTTTTTTTCATTTTCAAAGTCCAAATCGTCGATCCAAACCGTTCAACATGATTATCTAAATAAAATGTCCTTCCAGATCAAATTTTATATTTTTTTTGAATTTTTTTACTATTTATTAAGATAGGTACAAAATTCAATGGTCTGAATTTGACTAGTTTTTGTAAAATACTTAATAAATAGTAAAAAAAATTCAAAAAAATGTAAAATTTGATTTGTAAGCACATTTTCTTTAGATAATCATGTTGAACGGTTTGGTTCGACGATTTGAACTTTGAAAATAAAAAAAACCGTTGTTGTAACTTGATCCCTCCTCATATATATATAAATATATATATGAGAGAGAAAGGAGGGTTCCAATACCACATGTTTTTCATTACTTATCATACCTCATATATTATATCTTCGTTTCTAAAGTTCAACTTGTTGATCCAAACTGTTCAACATAATATTCATAATATAATATGTTTGGAGATGAAATTTTATAATTTTTTGATTTTTTTTACTACTTTTTAAGATAAGTACAAAATCATTCCTTTTGGACCGTTCAAAAACAGTGATTTTCTAACCATCTTAAAAAATAGTAAACAATTTCCAACAATTATAAAGTTTCATCCTCAAGCATATTTTAGTATGGATATCATGTTGAACGGTTTGGATCGACAATTTAGACTATGAAAATGAAGATATTGAATATGAGGCATGATGAGGTATTGGAACCCTCATCATATATATATATATATATATATAGATAGAGTAAGGCTACCATGCTTTGCAAATTAAAGTGAGAGTTTTAATTTGCGCTCATATCTTTATTTTCAAAGTTCAAATAGTCAATCCGAACCGTTAGATGTGTTCTTCATATTGAAATGTGCTTGGAGACCAAATTTTACATTTTTTGGAATTTTTTTACTATTTATTAAGCCACTTTGAAAATCGCTGATCCGGTGGTCCAGAAATTTTTACTGTTCACCAGAATTTTCAGATTTTCAAAGTGGCTTAATAAATAGTAAAAAAAAAATGTAAAATTGGGTCTCCAAGCACATTTCAATATGAGCGCAAATTAAAACTCCCACTTTAATTTGCAAAGCATGATAGCCTTACTACACACACACACACACACACACACACATAGAGAGAGAGAAATAGAGAGTTGGGCTATAGTGCATTACAATGTATACGCCCTCTTGTACATCGGACTATAAATTGTCAGATTCAAAGTTTAAACAGTCGATCCAAACCGTTCAACTTGTTCTCTATATTAATATGTGTTTGGAGACCAAATTTTACATTTTTTTGGAAATTATTTATTATTTTTTTAGATTTATTAAAAATCGTTGTTTTCAGAACAAGTTAAAATAAAATTTGTATGGAGTCAAGTGGTCAAAATGCTTCCAAAAAATGAATGCATTAAAATTAATTTATAAACCTTCTAATTTTGACCAGTTGACTCTATATTAAATTAATTCGAAACTTTAAAATTTTCACTTGTAGGCGCATCACTCGTAAGGTAGAAGGATTTCAATAGTTTGAATTTATCATTTGAAGTTAATCCGATAGGTTTTAGAGTTGAGTTCACAAAGGGACTTGGTGAACTTAGGACTAAGTTCAACTAGAGTGCTCCTAAGTTCACAAGTCTCTTTGTAAACTCAACTCTAAAACTTATTGAATCAACTTTAAACGACAAATCGAAACTGTTGAAATTCTTCTACCTAATTAGTGATGCATCTACATGCAAAAATTTTAAAGATTTGAATTAATTTAGTATAGAGTCAAGTGGTCAAAAATTGTCTAAAAAATGAATGCATTAAATTAATTTATAAACCTTCTAATTTTGACTACTTGACTCTATACTAAATTAATTCGAAACTTTAAAATTTTTGCATGTAGATGCATCACTTATTAGGTATAAGAATTTCAACTGTTTGGATTCGTCATTTGAAGTCAATTCGATAGATTTTAGAGTTAAGTTTACAAAGAGGCTTGATGAACTTAGGAGCACCCTAGTTCTACTCTCTCTCTCTCTCTATATATATATATATACTAGTCAGTTGATCTATTACGCCACTGGTGGATAAAGTATTCATTTGAATTTTGTAACAGATACAAAAGATCTCTTGATCTTCATATTTGTTTCAAATCAAGGAGCATTAGTGCAATAGCGCATGAACTTTCTCGGTTTTAATTTATCCCTTGTAACTGCTGATGCAAAAATTTTATGAAAAAAAAAAATGCCATTCACTTACAAAACTTCTTACAAGTTCTTTTGACTATGACTCATTTTTTAGTGACTACGGTACATATATGCTAGGTAGGTGACAGTTTAGACCACTGGTGGATAAGGCATTGTCGTATTGATTTGATTTTTGTAACAAACATAAAAGTACTCTTGATCATCAGGTTTGTTACCTATAAAGGGGCATCAATGTAATAGCATAACATGAACTTACTAATAGGGCTAGAAGGGAAGAAGTATATATTGTCTTTACGTAGGATTTAACTTTCTCGGTATTGACCTTTCTAACAGCTAATATATAGACCCAATATAGTCCAAAGGGGGGCAGTTGGCCCCCTTGGATTTTCATATTTAATGGAAAAAATAAGCCCAGTGCTCCCCCATCCCCCCTGAAATATGTGTTGCCTCTCTCTGGACCCATTAAGCCCAAAACTGCTTCAAACCTTCACTAAGTTGTTTGGAAAATACTAACGAGCCAGCATCTCAATCTGCGCTGGCTTGTGACGCCATGACGCAAAGGAAATCCTCTCTCTCTCTCTCTCTCTCTCTCTCAATCCGCTCTTTGAATTGCAAAAAAATTAAATCCCTCTACTTTCTCTCTGACTCTGCTGGTAGTGACGCACAACTCTCTCTGAGATTTTGAGAATGTTTCATCAGCCATTCACTGTCATTGTTACCACATTTTGATTAGAAGGAAGAATCCTAACAGTACGGACGGTGAGTAAAAAACCATCTAATTCGTTAAAATTAACATCAATTGGGTATTGGGTGGTACGAACTCTTAATTAAAATTATGTAAAACGCAATAAAGAAAACTATTTCTTGTATTATCTTTTCGTTTATTCTTGGATTTCATGGAACTATAAATCCTGCGTCTACCCCTGATCACATTTTTCGTTTATTTCAGTTAAATTTTTTTTTTTTGTTATTGTGTGTGATAATAAAATTTATAAATTATGTATTGTAGTTTTATTTGTGCTTGGATATTCATCCAATATTTTTTATATATGTTTTTTCTTCTTCTTACTTACTTTGAAATTGATTAATTCTTCTATTATTTATATACCATATATTTTTTTTACTTACTAATATAATTTTTTCAATTAGTACGACATGTTTATTTATGAAATTATGTTATTATCATAAATTAAATTTAGTGATTTTATGTTGAAATATTTTCTTTCTTTCAAATAATATGTTATTAGTATTTGAAAAAGCTTAATTCACTAGTGGAAAAATCACATTTTGTGTCGGTTATTTATGCCTATCTGTATCGGATATCGGGCCGACACAGATTTTTGTGTCGGTTAAAAACCCGACACAAAAAAAAAATATTTGTGTCGGTTAAATAATAAACCAATACAATATTTTGATTTAAATTTTAGTTTTTTTTTTTTTACATTTTGTGTCGGTTATTTATAAATAACCGACACAGAATCTACTATTTGTGTCGGTTCTTTATAAACAACCGACACAAAATCAACTATTTGTGTCGGTTATTTATAAAAAACCGACACAAATAGTTGATTTTTTTTGCATTTAGTTTTTTTTTAATTTGTGTCGGTTATTTAAACAACCGACACAAAAAGTACTATTTGTGTCGGTTTTTTATTAACAACCGACACAGAAAGTAAATTTGTGTCGGTTTTTAATAAATAACCGTTACAAAATGACTTTCTGTGTCGGTTGTTAATAAAAAACCGACACAGATTTATTTATTTATTTTTTAATATTTTGTTTTGTTTTGGCCAGCTACCATATATATTGCTGGCCTATATAAAAGCATGCATACAAATATCAGAATAAATTAAGCACCTAAATTAAATTATAATTGAACAATATTCGTACACATCCTAAATTAAACTAAATTGTTTTTCTAATTATCGCATCCTAATTAAATTGTTCTACTTGGATGGGCTATTTCTCTAATAAAAAAATTGACCCATATGTTTCGAATGTTATTGATGTCCGCATTAGTGTATGCAGTCGCCACTTCAAATTCCTGCATTTTTTAAATGATGAAAAAATGCAATTAATTATTTATTTAATTAAATTTGGAGCAGCTTAGGTTACGTTTGGAAGATATAAATGCATGTGTACCTTCATTCTCGGAAAAGAATCGAGGAAGCGATTTATTATGTCATGCACATACATCATGACATAATAGGCGCATTCCAAACGGTCCCTTTGTTGCCGGCACTATATCACACATGAAAATATTAAAGAGTTAGCAATTTTCGCCGAAAATTCTTTGTAAATGGTAAATTTTAGACGAAAACACTACATTACCTTGGGTCTAATGACTCTCAACTTATCGCTTCTTCCGATTCCTCCGGTTGTCTTCTCGACAACCCATGGACTGTTGAAATATCAATACGGTGAGGAATTAGAAGTTACAAGAGATATTTCAAAGGATTAGCAGATTAAATTTAAAACACTTACTCCTCAAGCGCCTTGATGATCGCAAGATCTCTTGTAACCGGCCCCTTGCTGCAGGAATCGAACACGTAGAACTCACTTTCTAATGGCCGGAGCACAAGCAACACCCAATGTTCGCTGCATGTTAGATTTGTAGCATGTCAGATCCTATAATGTCTAAGAAATTAAAGAAATTTAATATAATTGGAATATATATATAGAGCACTAACCTCTGATGAGATGATACGGTATGAATATAAATTTTTCTAACAAGCACATATATACATTCGCATCATTATATGTCTCACCTAATTTGTAACAAGCACAATTCACAATTCACAAAACCAAATTTTTGTAACAAGCACATATATACATTCGCAATTATTCACATATATATATTCCATATATAAATTCACAATTATTCATAAGCACACAATTATAGGCCACCATAACTAATTTATGACATCCAAAGTTATATATCTCATATTTTAAATATCTTACAAAGAAAATTTAATCTATCAAATCATGCAATTTTAATAAACAAATTCAAAACTCTAAATTCAAAACTAATATTTCTAAAAATTCAACACCCTCAATACAAACCTAAATTCGGGTATAAATTGAAAACTAATATTTCTACAAATCCAAAACCCTAAATACAAACCAAAATTCGGGTACAAATTCAAAACCCTAAGTCCAAACTCTTAATTCGGGTATAGTGGTGAGTGAGTGGTGAGGGAGTACAAGAGACACTACCTTTGCTGTCACAGTGATGCTTCTGCTGCGAAGAGGAGGTGGTGAGACCGCGGAACCCTAGACGAGAACGGCAGTGAAGGAGTGGGCCCTAGACGAGTGGGCCGCGAGGAGGAGGTGGTGAAGGACTAAGCCGCGAGGAGGAGGAGGTGACTGTTCTGCGGCTCCGTGGTCCTTAAGCCGCGCGAAATCAGATGAGGAGGAGGAGGCAAAATGAGAGGCAGCGGCACAAAATATTTGAAATACTTGGTAAAAACGATGGAGCTCGCGTGATCGGCTTGGTTTATAAAATTTGAGAGGCAGCGGCACAAATGAAAAGGGCTAAATTTGAAGCAATCTGTGTCGGTTAATAAACATCCGACACAAACCAAACTTTTTGTAACGGTTATTTCGTAATAACCGACACAGCTCAAATAATTCAAATTAATTAAAAATATTGTATCGGTGACAATTAAACCCGACACAATTAATTACAAATAATTCTAAAAATAATTCAAACTTTGTAACGGTTTATAAATAACCGACACAGATTCTAGACTTTTTGTGTCGGTTATTTATAAATAACCGACACAAAAAGTCCCTGGACAATCTGTGTCGGTTTGTATAAACAACCGACACAAAAAGTCCAGAATCTGTGTCGGTTATTTATTTAGCCGATACAAACCTGGACAATCTGTGTCGGTTTGTATAAACAACCGACACAAAAAGTCCAGAATCTGTGTCGGTTATTTATTTAACCGATACAAAATATTTTTTGTGTCGCATTTTTATAATAAACCGTTACAAAAATGTTTCTGTATCGTTTGACAAAATTAACCGACACAAATAGGGCGACACAGATTGTGTTTTTTCCACTAGTGATTCTCAAATTTATTTTTCATTAAATAAATGTGTTACTTACACATGCAAAATGCTTACGTGTTACGAAGAAATAAGCATAGTGTTATGTTATAATAATAAAACTAACTTAAATTAAGTTTATTTGAAAAGTTTAATGAGTTAAATAAATAATTTTTAATAAATTATGATATATTTACATAAATTTAATAAAAACGTTAAATTGTCCGCATAATTCCGATTAATCGGCCGTATACCGATTAATCGCTTGGCGGTACCCCGTCCGTCCGACGACCGCATACCGTTATTTACAACACTGCTTATATATAGGGATGCAAGTCAAGTCAACTTGCGGAGTGAAAGTAATATTTTGAAAAAATAAGTATTTAAGTGCTACCATCATTAGGGGTGAGTAAATTGTTCATAACTCGTGACTCACTCACTAAAAACTCATTAACAACTCGCTCATTATCGCTCATTAACTTAATGAGCATGAGCATGAGCATACCCCAACATGAGCATGAGCATACCCGTTATCTAAATATTGGCAGATATATGGCCTATCTTTAATTGTTTTCAAAAATAGTAGGTTGTTGCCTACTGAATATTATTAAACTAAATAAAAAAGGTTGCAATTGAGAAAGAAGACAAATAAAACCCTAAGAAAAAAAAAATTCAAGCACACTTCACTCCCATTTAAAAATAACATAGGATCAACTTTTTATAATACGGCAGGAACCATCTCCACCCGGTTTGCAAACGCTCCTAGGGAAGACCGAAAATTTGCAAAGCCGAAACCTTAGCTTTTCTCAAAGAGAAATTATTCAAGTATACAAATTGATAAAAAGAAAAAAAAAACTAGCAACGTAAAGTAAATAATGATCGATCTTGGAACATTCTGGCCTAACATATGGCTATGGATGAGGTGGTTTAGGGCCAGTACATGTCCTGAACGGGAAGGGATTGCAAGCACCGTAAGGGCGAGAAGGCAGTGTTCTTCCCTTGAGTTTGGAAACTCCGAGTCCTGGGCCAAAAGAGTGAGGTTGCGCTGCCATGGTTGAAATAAGGAGCAAGACGAGAGAAGCGATGATTAACAGAACCTTCGAGCGCCACTCCATCGATCTCTCTATATGTTTCACAGATTAATTAATTCCTGTCACTTGCAGTACTGTCTGTACTTTTTTTTTTTTGGTAAATGAGGAATGAATTTGCTTGGAGGGCTGGCGCAAGTAGTTAAATTGGAAGGTATTTTCTTTTCTGTGCTCAATTTGGTTACAATGCATGCTCTTATATATAGTGATGCAAGTCAAGTCAACTTGCCGAGTGAAAGTAATATTTTGAAACTGCAGGTTGTTCTCCAATAAGAGGCGGTTGGTGAACCAATTAATAGAAGAGACAACTAGAGATGTCATGTTGTGGACTTTAGGTAACTAGAGAATAGCGGTGTTTATCAGTCTAGATTTTTAGACTGTTACAATTTCTAGTTGTTGAGGTTAAGCACCGTGTAGAGATGCCAAGTGTTAGGAACTTTTGTAAATAACTTTGTTAATTTTTAATGTATTGTTAGCGGTAAAACGCTAACCTTCAAAAAAAGAAAGTAATATTTTGAAAAAAATAAGGGTATATAACTGCTACCATCATTCAGTCATTTGCTTTAAATTTGTATTGTGTGCAGTAACTCAATTTTAAGTTACTGCAGAAAGAATTTGGACCATTTGATCCGCAACAGCACAAATATTATAGGGGTTTCATGAATTCCAAGTTTTTATTTTTTATTTTGAGTAAAGGTTACATGTCAAAGTATATATTCGACTATATATTTAATATCTACAAGAGATTCATTTATTTTAATTTTAATCATACAACTTATCATATACAGAATATTATCTTTATCATTAGATCAAATACTGGTTCTCATAAATTCCAAGTTGTGCCTCATATATTTATCTTGATTCTGGATCAGAACTTTTAATCCAAAATTTCAGATATATATTGTTTAGAATAAAGACTCCATTCGGGTGGTCATGCAACAAGTCGTAAGTAAGACTATTCTTTTCAAACGATGACAAATTTACATTCTCAAACCTTTTGTACGTTTAGTGTACTCATTCAAACAAAGAAAGCTACGTACAAGGTTTGTACTTTTGTAGAATTCATCACTAGTTGATTGGCGTGCATTGGCGCAATACACTAGCTGGCATCGAACTCATGATATTTAAGTGTGAACTGAAGAAGTGGGCTTGGCTCACATTTTTTTCTCAAAAATAAAAGTGTGAATTGAAGAAAATTCACCGGAAAGAATTGATTACTTTTGCTGCATCAGATAACTATATTGTTAGAATGTTAAATTATAATAGATATATAGGCTCAGGCCCGTAATCATACCAAAAAAAAATAGTAAACAAATTAAAAATATATATAAAATTTAGTCTCCAAACATATTTTATTGTAATAATTATTTTGAGCGGTTCTAATTGACTGTTAAGATGTTAAAATAAAAAATAAAGACATGGAGCATAATTGGAGCACATAACCATAGTGCATTTGAACTCGTTTGTACTCCATGTATGGTGAGACGTGGAGTAAAACACGTTTGTACTCCATGCTATATCTTCATTTTCAAAGTTCAAATAGCCGATCCAAACCGCTCAATATGTTCTCCATATTGAAATGTGCTTGGAGACCAAATTTTATATTTTTTTGAATTTTTTTACTATTTATTAAGTCAATTTAAAAATCGCTGATCCACTGCGAACAGTAAAAATTTCTAGACTATCAGATTAGCGATTTTTAAAGTGGCTTAATAATAGTAAAAAAATTCTCAAAAATGTAATATTTTGTCTCCAAGCACATTTCAATATGGAGAACATGTTGAGCGGTTCAGATCGGCTATTTAAACTTTGAAAATGAAGATATAATGTCATGGAGTAAAAACTTGTTTTACTCGCTCCATGAAGCACCATAGTCCAGCTCTATATACACACACACACACATATAAATTAAAAGACCACTTTTAATTCGCATTTCAGACCATTGAATCTGCTTTAAAATTTGTACATATTAGATGGACTGATTTAAAATTTTCGCTAGATTGAATTAACTGGATGTATCCTGTTTACAAAGCGCGTCTAGTTCTTCACGTGAGCACCAGCCCCTGTCTTCTTTCCTCTCTTTATGCGGCTCTTGCTCCCTCTCTGTCTCACACGGCAGCGGCTTTCAGGCGGCAGCGGTGCTTCTCACTCGAACATCTAAACTCATCTCTCTTACGTGATGTTCACACATTCAGGCAGCAGCAACGCAACCATCTCCTCATGGCAGCGAAACCCAAGATCCCGTATTCTTTATCAGTACAATTCAAAACCAACCCCATGTTTGATTAATTGTGGCCTAAAGGGTAGAATAAGGGGTTTAGGCCTTGTTATTCCACCAAACGAGCATTAATTGAGCCGGACTAAAATGGAATAAGCCGATCTTTAGGCCGGTCTAAATTAAGCCATCTCACATGGTAGTTTAGTTTTATTCCACGCCGTGGCCTAACTCTATTGATTATAATAATATATTATTAGTATATAATTAGTTATATTATTAATTATTATTAGTATATAATTATTTAATTAATATCTTATATTGTTAATATATCAAATCATTGTTATAAAAATATTATATAAATAGTTTTTTATATTAATAATTATTATTCCTTTATAATTATATAATTAATATATTTACTGTTAATATATTAAATAATTATTATAATATATTAATATTATATAATTAGTATCTTATTATCAATAACTATTATTAATATACCATTACATAATTAATATCTTATATTTTAAATATATTAAATATTTTCTATAATATTATTATATAATTAATATGTTACATGGATAATATATTACATAATTATTATAATAATATTATAATATATTATAGTTATTATTAATATATAATTAATAAGTTATATGTTTAATATATTAAATAATTATTATAATAATATTATAATATAGTATAGTTATTAATATATTAATATTATATAATTAATATCTTATTATCGTTATTATTAATATAATTATATAAATAATATTGAATATTTTTAATATATTAAATAATTATTATCTATTTAGTATCTTGTTACTAATAATTATTAAAAATATATAATTATATAATTAATATCTTATACTATTAATATATTAACTTATTATTATTATTATTATTATTATATTATAATATATTATAGTTATTATTAATATATTAATATTATATAATGAGCATCTTATTATTAATATATAATTATATAATCAATGTCTTATATTGTTAACATATTAAATAATTATTATAATAAAATTAATATATTATAGTTATTAATAATATATTAATATTATATAATTAGTTTCTTATTGTTAATAGATAATTATATAATTAATATCTTATATTTTAAATATATTAAATAATTATTATAATATATTATAGTTATTATTAATACTTTAATATTATCTAATTATTAATAATTAACTAATTTAGGCTTTCAAAACTTTTGTCCACCAATTCTAACCAAACAAGAAATAACTTAAGCCATGATATAACTTTAGACCTCAACCAAACATGAATAATTTAGACCGGCCTAAGTTCGAATAATCAATTTAGATCTCCTTAGCTTTAGTCCACAACCAAACATGGGGCAAAGCTTTATTGATAGTCGTATAAAAAGCTTTGTGGATCCCTCCTTAACCTATTATTCAAATTTGTGTTTGGATGCGTTTCTCTTAATTTCGCTGCTTGTGAGTTCCCAAATTATTAGACCAGTGAAGAAAAAGGTTCGAGCAGTCTAGAGGCCCATGAAAAAGTATAATAAGAGCATACCTGTTTGATCAAGAACAATGATATTTTGTTCTTCCAATTGTCCACTAATTCTTTTCCAAATTATATGATATTTAACTTCGAGAAACGCTATCCAAGGAATTGCTAATTACGTTGCATAAACTCAGTAAAATTAAAGTGAAGGCAATGTTAGATCAGTTTAAAGTATTATAAACAGAAAAATAATATTAAATAAAAAAATAAATATGTTTTTTATAAGTTAGTGGCTTTAATACCTACTAATAATTTAATTGATAAAAAAAGTATTTACAATGAGCCAAGTGATTCTATTCCTAAATCTACTACTTTATTCTTACTAAATTCTCAAAATTACTCTAATCACTCTTACTCACCCTATAAATTTCTAGATCTACTCCTTTACTAGAATTACACTTTTAATCCTACTTAGATACACTCATAATCATCATTATATTTTGATCCACACCCCGCTCCATAACCGGGTCCGCACTTTCGACCGTCGCCGTGCTCCGACGACCGGATCTACTCACCGTCATGCTCAGATACACTCCGAACTCCGATGTTAATCCCCATCTCGCTCTATTACCAGATCTGCTCTTTCGGCCATCGCCACACTCCGATGACCGGATCTAATCACTGTCATGCTCTGCTCGAGATGAGGACTTTACACTCCGATTCGGACGATATTGCACTTCCGGCTTCGATTGGCTCCCTCTCCTCTATCTCATTCTCCTCTCCGTAAAGAGGTAGAGCTAGACAAGAGAGAAGGATAATGTATTGGAAGTGAGGTCTAGAAATAGCGGAGAGGGTAGACAAATGTGGTGTATGGCCAAGGTGGGAGTGGGAGAGAGTTGGAGGACTGTCTAGAGTTTTTAACTTTTTTATGTTGTATATTAGCAAATAAAATATTAACAAGTAAAAGTGTCAAAAGAAAAAGAAAAAAAAAATATGATTATTAATTTTACTTCACTTATGAAAGTGTTTTTGTTTTATTTCCACTTAAAATAATTTGAAGTATTAAAGTACATACAAAAACTCAAATTACCATTATTCCACTTGTCAAAAAGACAAAATAATAAAGCTCTATTCACGAATAAGATTTCATCCAGGGGCGGATCCAGGATTTTCGTCAGGAAGGCAAAAAAATACCGAATCAGGTTTAAATAGCTAATCGGATTTAAACCCATTAACTAATTGGGTATTTGATAAAAAAAAAATAATACTTTAACTTATACTTATTAATGATCTGACTTGTAATTTATGATATTCTGACTTATAATTATAATTACCAATCATATTTCAAGAAATTTATTTTAATTTTAACTATAAATTTAATCCGAATTACAAATTAAACATTTAGAGGGGGGCAAAAAAATTTCCAGGAGGGCAAAGCCAGGCAGAACCGATAAATCTCCACTAAAACTCAAAATCCAGAGGGGGCGGCTGCCCCCCCCCCCCCCCCGGAATACACTGGGTCCACTCCTGATTTCATCAATATGACACGATTTATAAAATAAATAGAGTGCGCACATTGGTCTGGTCGATTTGAGTTGTTCAATATGATTTTCATATAAAAATGTATCTACTTACTAAATTTTATACTTTCAAAACAAACTATTATTTTATAGATAAGTAAAAAAATCACTATTTTTAAATAGTCTATAATCTTTAGATCAAGTTATTTTCTACATATATAAAAATATAGTAAAAATATTTTAAATAATGCCAAATTTAATCTACTAGTATATTTTCATATAATAATCACGTTAAATAGTTTAATAAAATCAACTATTTGAATTTTATAAACAAAAATATTACACCAAAATATGAACCAATATGTCTTATGCATATCATAACTCCACTCAAGCAAATTTCTAAATCCAAGGTCTAGGAGGATCTGGCAGATCCCAGAAAATGCATTAGAATGGAGGAAGAATGGAAGATAATCTCACGTGATTTATACTAAAATAAATTGGTATTATTTCAGAAAACATAAAATATTTATTTCCTATTCGTTTTTTTTTATCCCGTGTCTGTCCTTTTTTTTTGGTTTTTTTGGCTTTTTTTTTTTACTAACTTCTTCTAGTTTTGCTTTTAACGAGTGTATTTATTTGTTCACCTTTTATATATTTCATTTTAATTCATTTTTTCTTTTATTAAAGGATCCAGTACTCTTTAGCTTCTTTTAGATGTTATACTCAAAAATTAAATGTGTGTGTGTGTTTTTTTAAAGAAAAACGAGGACTCATATCACGACTGCACTAAATAACGGTTATATTAACAGATATCTCTTAATTAATTTTTTGTCTTCCAATCTTTTTATATTTAACCAACACCTTGAAGTTATAGGATTTATTTCTTACCTTTTAGAGATTATTGTAAATAAGTAGTTAATGTGTAAGAGATTTAAGTTATGATATCGATTTATGTGAGATATTAATGAATTAGTATAAATATATATTTTAATAATAAATACTTAGTTCAAAAGTATAAACATATCAGTTTAACAATAAATTAATTGAACTTCCTAAATATTGTTCACTTTTACTATAAAAGCTTGTTGTGATTGCATCATGAACGCTTCTTAATTAATAACATAACTACCTGATTTGATTAAAAGTATAAATTCCTATATACCTAAATTTTTAGCAAAATATTTTTTATTATTCACTTTCACCAGTATAAATATCTATTGTAATAGCCTGGCTTAAAACTATGAGCACCAACTTAAGTTTTTTTTAATAAAAGAGCTTCATTATTATTCATTTTATTAGAATAGTAAATATGAACAAATCTAGGGTTTGATGTGCTCACCAACAGAGGTTGGTGAGCACAACTCTAAAATTCTATTGGATTGTCTTCAAATGACAAATCTAAATTGTTGAAATCTATTAACTTTATTAATTAGTACATGATGCATGTACGTGAAATTTTTTTGGATTTAAATTCATTTAGTATAAAATCAAGCGGTAAAAAAAATTATAAGTTATTTTATAAGTTGTTCTTATGTATTCATTTTTCATCATTTTTTGGCACTTGATCTTATACTAAATGAATTCAAAACTTTTATAATTTTGCATGTATATGCATTCCTTATGAAGTAGATAGATTTCAATGATTTGAATTCATGTCAATTCGATAGATTTTTGAAGTTGTGCTTACCAACCTCTCTCGGTGAGCACACCACTCCCTGAGTTTGCTCATATAATTAAATAAATATCATAAGTATGAACGCTAATACAATAGTATAAACATTTGATTAAGCTTAAAACATCTATGTTGACAAGAACGTTGTGCTTGGAATGTGGATTGAGCACGTCAATTTTCAAACTGAGCGAGGAGAATGCTAAACCTTTTTTAAACAAATTAAAGAAATCGTTGTTTGTTATTCTAATTTATAAAATTAGAAGGGCTCAAATGCCCTTTTTTGTCTCACTGGTATTCTACATCTTTATCTTTAATTTTAAAGTTCAAATAAATGATCTGAATCGATCGACATAATATTTACATAAAAATATGTTTAGAAATCAAATTTTATATTTTTATTGAAATTTTTACTATTTTTTTAAAATAGATACAAAATCACTATTTTTTATGATTCAATTTTTTTTGAAAAAGAATGATTTTGAACCTATCTTAAAAAATAGTAAATTTTTTTAATAAAATATAAAATTTGGTCTCCAAGCAGGAGCGGATCTAAACTTAGCCAAAGGTGACTAAGCCACCCGTATGATTTCAAAATTTTAATTATACGTATAGGAATTTAATTGAATTTTTTTTTTACTTTTCGTATAGTCTATTCATTCTTAACATAAGACAAATGTTTAGTTATAGCTTACTAGTTAAAAGTTCTATTTTGTGGTTGAAATGTCTTGGGTTCAAATCACACTCTCATCACAATTGCATTTTAATTTTGACTCCACACCTAACAAAATTTTCTAGTTCCGCCCGTCTTCAAGCACATTTAATGTATATATTATGTTAAACGGTTCAAATTGTCTAAATATTGAAATCAAAAATAAAAATGGGGATATTATTGTTCAAGGTTCTAAATAGCGATTATAGCGGCATAGCAGGGAGACAAAAAAAAAAGCTATAGCGAATAGTGCAGCTATAGCGGAAGCTTTCATACATAGCGTTTTCTAAATTTTCAAAATTTATAGTCTATATTTCTACTAATTATCAACATAATCAGTATTGGAGAATTGGATAATAACTAAATGATAACTGATCTAAGTCTATATTTTTTTTCAATCATGCAAATAAGAAGGAAAAAAAAAAGAATATACAAGGCAATATTATTTAATAGTTCATATTTCATAGTATTACAAATTATAGCACACGAAGAGCAATTAATTTTATAAGTGAAATAAAGTTATTATACTTATTTGAATATTTTATATATTATAATAATCGAAATCAGCTTTCAATGAAACTAACAGCGATAATTTTACAGATGAATATTAGACGAAGAGAAAACAAAAGAAAGAATTAATATTTGAATATTTTCTAATATAGATTGAGAAACTAAATCACAAATAGGAGCAAAAGCATATAGTTCAGTTTAGCATACTTATCATAGCAGACCATGTAGCATCAGAAATATGAACAGAAGTACAGAAGCCCATATAGCATAGCGGTAGCAATAGCGCATAGCGAGTAGCGGTAAAAACGGTCAGCTATAATAGCTATAGTAGCCGTAGCTGAAATAGCGCACTTTTATCTCATAGCGTAGCGTTTATGGTCTGAAAAAGCTATAGCTAGCTATTTAGAACACTGCTATTGTTACATAAAAGTAACGAGGCATTAGAGTCCTCTTATAATAATAAGAAAAAATATATATGACAAAGGTGGGTCTTACTTTAGCCGGATCAAAATCTGCTTATTTTCTTGAAAAAATGAGCACCCTCCTTTTCTTTCATCAGGATCGTTCAAAATCTATCGTACAGCTTCTATTAATTCTAAATGATTTTAATAGAATAAATTGATTTGAAAATAGAAAGTAATTGAGATCATGCGATAAATTTTGAACGATCCGGATAAAAAAAAAGAGAATCCTCTTTTTTTCAAGAAAAGGAGCAGAGTCCATTCCACTTTAGCCGACAACATTGTAAACAAAATAAAACAAATTTGTTATCAATACAAACTGTATGTACCCAAACAATCAAACGTAGTTGGATTTGTCCTATAGTTTCTTTCATTACACAGTAATTGGCCAAGATAGTCGATCGAGTGGGTCATCAGCGAGGGACCACATTACTTATTTTATTAAAAGAGGGACCACATTACAACTAAGTTTTTTTTTTCTTTGTCATTCAAAATAAAACTAAGTTTTTTTTTTCTTTGTCATTCAAAATAAAACTAAGTCGAGGGGGTCAAATCAAGTGCAGTCTTATTACTATTTATTAAGATATTTTGAAAATCGCTGCTCCAACAATGACTTAATCAAACAGTAAAATCAGAAAACACTGTTGGATTAGCGATTTTCAAAATGTCTCAATAAATAATAAAAAATTTCGAAAAATGTAAAATTTGGTCTTCGAGCACATTTTAATATAGAGATCACATCAAACGGTTTGGATCGATCTTTTCAACTTTGAAAATTGAAAAATAACTTAGTTGTATGGAACTTCAAGATCAATCAATTTGATATTACATATATATTAGCCAATCTCTATGTATATATATATCACGCGCATGCACTTGATCACAAATTCACAACCAAATGTAGATGTAATGCAGTTAATTAATAAAAAAGGAAGCTTCAGCTGTTCTTCCAAGCACACTCGAACTACAAGACTTCCAAACTCCACATGCATGCATAGAAATTTAAACTTCTCAAGGGACCTTCATGAAAGAAGGTCCTTTTCAATTAGTATAGAAATGACTGTCATCCTTGTCATCAATCACAAGCTCAAGGATGTCAATGCCTGGCGGGTTCTTGGCCGAACAATTTTTGCGAATCTCCCCGGCGTTGCCCGTCAGGACACTCAACTGCCCCATCTTGACGATTGAGTAGACAAACTTTTGGAAGAACAACTCAGGGTTCATTGCAAAGGCAGTCACAATCTCCTTGGTTCTTGAGTCGGTGTACAAATCCTGGTCAGATGTGAATAACCCCTCCCGGTTCACTAAATCGACGTAGTACATGTTGTCAAACATGTTTGGTGTACGGATATCATTCACTGTGGTGTTCATGGTGTCCTTTGCCGGGCAGGTTAGTTTAAGCTGGTCAGCAAAACACTTGTTCATAGTGGGGTCTTGGAGCGGGTACAGCCGATTGGTGAAAGAGGTGCAGTGAGCAAGGCCAATGGTGTGGCCACCGGATAGTGCGACCAGGTCATTTGTGTCTAGACCAAGGTTATTCAGAACCGATAACAGTTTGGTCACGTCGGAGGTGGGGGGCGGTAAATTGGCCAAGGTGGCTGGCTGGCTGGCAAAGGTTAGGCCATCACGTCTGCCAAGTGGGACCTTGTACATGGGACCCCCGGACTATAGTTAAGAAATAATCATGAAATTTTAATTTGGTTAATTCGCTGTATACTTTACAGTTAATACTGATGTTATAAAATATGAAAATATCCGTAGAGAGGGAGATATATATACCAAGGCAACTGAATCACGAGCTGCAAGAGCAACTACATCAGCACAGGAGACAACGACCCCGCAAGCCTTGTCGATGAGAGCTCGGATGTCATTGATGGCCTTAAAGGCTGCAGGTCTCAGCGTCAGGTTGGGTGGCGCCTGCTGCTCGCTGGGCCCACTAGCAGAGCCATCAAGTAGGACTGATGCATCACATCCCTGCACAAGAAATCATCAATCCAAACAAGAAAAAAAAATGTAAAGTAGCTAACACATAAAGTCTGTACCACTGTATGTCCACATTCTCTCTCTCTTTTATATCTTTTAATTATTCCTAGTTTTCTTGTTTGAAAAAACTAGGCAAGGGCGTGCAGCTCATTTTTCTTACCTGCACAAAGCAATCATGGAAGTGGAGGCGGAGAAGGCCAGCAGCAAGGCCAATGTCAGTTCCGAAAGCATTCCATAGGTACTTCCTAACGATCAACTCCAATTGCGGGCAAGTTGACTCGTAGAAGTTGAACGACAGGCCTGTTACCAGTGGTGGGTACGGGAAGGAGTCGGCGTTTACTGCAAACGGAATTCCTGAAAGTGAAGTTGCAAGAAATAAGGTCACAAAGAAGAAGTTGACGTTAGTTGCCATTGAGCTAAACCGTACCCTTATTCTTTTAGGCAATTTATAAGGGTTTGTTATTTAACGATTCAAAGATAAACACCCTATTTATAGGCAGCTAGGTAGCAACTGAATTCATTTGAATGTGTGGCTAAACTATACAGACATCTTTGTTCCGAGTTGTAATTTGACTAATTAAGAAATAATTAATACTAAAATATATAGTGTTTTGGAGATCAATTACTTGAAGGTGTTCGAAAATTCTTAAACTAATTCATGAGTTAATATTGTTCGTAAGATTTTAATAGTGACAAGATTACTCATATAAAATAACTGAAAGTATAATGTAAAAAAAAAAAAAAATTATTTGTATAAGAATATTTTTGCAAATAATACAAACAGATGAAAATAAAAATTCAAAGTTGTAAAATAATTACCAATTAAAATAAACTAAACGAATAACACATTGATACAATATCATTGCCAAATTTAATAAGTTTGTTATATATTTATTTAAGTCTTTTTGTTTGTTTTCAATTATTCATATTTGTTCAAGTTTCAGTCATCACAGTCATTGTCTGAGCCAACCGGACTATATTCACACTGATATTAAAGGATCCCTACATGCATTGCTAGGCTGGATTGGTCCTGTTTAAAATCAGAAGACCAAAATACATTAACTCAAAATATGTTTTTTTTTAGTTAATGCAAATGATGCAGACTCGTCGCTGGTGGGTGACATCACCTTCACAGTAGCACTAAAATTTTAAATTTTATTTGATGACGGTTCAAATGACTCATGTTTTTTATATTTCACCATGCTTTGTTGTTCTAATGGCACCTAGCTAAAGGGGGTGAATATAGTTACTAAAAGAACCTTAGACGTTTTTGGTGATGGTAGGTAAAATACAACCAATTAAAGTATATAGATAGAGTAAGAGAGATTGACACGCGAGATGATAACAGAGTCCAACTTAAAATACCTACGTCTCTAGCACAACGCAACCTCATCAGTGCATCTTTCCTATTACCCAATATTAGAAAAGGATACAACTTGTGACACATGAACCCAAACAAATGTGAAAAGTCGCAGTCTAACTCGTGTACAAAGTTGAACCTAGAAGCTCGAGTTAGAGAGTCCTACGCAGATGATCGCTACACAACTATATTTATATGTGAGCGAAAATGCTCGAGCCGGTGAGCCCTTGATGTCCTACAAACGAGAAGTCACATGGCCATAGAAAGGGAGCACTAAGTAGATCTTTACACACAACAGACCAACACTCTAACTTAATCTAGAAATAGATTAGCTAGTCACGTGGATTTGAGATTATCAAAGGCGTGTTGAAGTTTTAGCTCTCTCAAAGAAGAAAGCTCTCAAGAACACAGAATAAGGGTTATTTGAAATTTAGAGACGACTAGCTTAAATTTGAAGTTAAAGAATTAACTTTATTTATGTAGGGAGCTTCAGATTTAGGTATTTGAACTGATCCATTCAGTACGTTAATCATCCATTCGGACGGATAGTTCAAATATGTTGCAGTTTAGGATTTTTTTTAACTCTATACTAACTATTCAGTATGTTTATGCCTGTACTGAACGAAAAGTGTATTTATTCCAATTATGTGTAACTCTAGTAGCATACAGTACAAACAATGTCCGTTCAGAACGGAGGTGAAACTGAAAAGTCCCTGGATGATACGAGGCTTTTCCATTCGAACGGTTGTCATACAAAATAATTATTCCTTACTGTTACGCTTTATTATCCGTCCGGTATCATTCAATACATTCCGTAATGAACAGTTTGCTTCCATACCAAACGGATAGTTTTTGAAATTAAGAATCTCAAATATATTTTACTTTTCTATTTGATATTACAATTTATGATCTTAATCTCCGTAAAGTCTTGTTGATTCTAATGGTTCTTCTAACTTTAGTCTTGCAATTAGATTGTTATTAAATCTGCAAACTTACTCATAAAATGAAATTGTTAAATACAATTATTGTATGTTTTGTAAATTAGTCAAATAAGATTCCATAGAACAACATGCTTCACATCTTATATTTTCGTGTACAAAGTTCAAAATATCGATCTGAACCGCTCAACATAATATCAATATTAAATATGCTTGGAAATCAAATTTTATAATTTTTGGAAACTGTTTACTATTTTTAAATATCTGTAAAATAATTGATTTTTGATTTTGTGCCTATCTAAAAAAAGTATTTTTTTTCAAAAATTGTTAACATTGGCCTCCAATATCACGTTGAGTGGTTCAAATCAAAAGTTCGGACTTTAAAAACGAAGATATAAGATATGCGACATAAAATGAATGAGACATTTGAACTGTCCTCATTTTATTTTTTTTCCAAAACCCACCATTTATTTTTAATTTGTTGCAATGTATCTTACTCCTATACTTCATATATATATATATGGTTTGTATCGTATCTGATACGTATCGTTTCGTCATATCGATATACATATGCATATTGTCGAATCCTTATCGTCATAACTATATTATATCTAATACGATACCCAAATTATCTATGAATTTTTTTTGGAAGTCCACTAGTATTATATGTTAGTGCCTACTTCTGATCCAATATATATATATATATATTAAAAAAAAAAATGTCCAGCTGAGATCCGAGCAAAATTTGGGAAAGAAGAAGTGTTATCTTCTTCATACAAAGATTAAGAAGAATGTGACAGGTGGAATGAACATTTAAATTTCAATTAAATGAGCATGCTTTTGATTTTTATATGGGTGATTTCTAATTTAATGCACAGGGGCATTGGGATATTTATGAAAGTCCAAATCCATCAAACCCTTCTCTGTTACCAACTCAAGTGCCAAAAATACCCCTCCAAATACCTCCAACTACCGAGGCCTCTTCTTTGAATTTTTTTATAAACCATAAATCGAAAAATCAAATTTAGGATTCCAGCATTAGTGTTTTGATATTTATAAAAACCATAAAGAACGAGTTGGCAACTCGTTCTTAGTCAATTTCTCAATTTTCCTGTGTGCTCTCTCTATGTTGCCACAGAATGGGCTCCCAACTCATTCCCAGCGAAAAAAAAAGTCAGAGAACGGGCTCCCAAGCTGTTCCCCGCGAAAAAATGTATGCAC